>CM033631.1:42350305-42390305 GCA_019453435.1 Rhinogobius similis | reverse complement strand
CCTGAAGGGGACCAGCAGTGACCCTGTGGTGAGGCATGAAGGGGACCAGCTGTGACCCTGTGGTGAGGGCCTGAAGGGGACCAGCAGTGACCCTGTGGTGAGGCCTGAAGGGGACCAGCAGTGACCCTGTGGTGAGGCCTGAAGGGGACCAGCAGTGACCCTGTGGTGAGGCATGAAGGGGACCAGCAGTGACCCTGTGGTGAGGCCTGAAGGGGACCAGCAGTGACCCTGTGGTGAGGCCTGAAGGGGACCAGCAGTGACCCTGTGGTGAGGCCTGAAGGGGACCAGCAGTGACCCTGTGGTGAGGCCTGAAGGGGACCAGCAGTGACCCTGTGGTGAGGCCTGAAGGGGACCAGCAGTGACCCAGTGGTGAGGCCTGAAGGGGGACCAGCAGTGACCCTGTGGTGAGGCCTGAAGGGGACCAGCAGTGACCCTGTGGTGAGGCCTGAAGGGGACCAGCAGTGACCCTGTGGTGAGGCATGAAGGGGACCAGCTGTGACCCTGTGGTGAGGCCTGAAGGGGACCAGCAGTGACCCTGTGGTGAGGCCTGAAGGGGACCAGCAGTGACCCTGTGGTGAGGCCTGAAGGGGACCAGCAGTGACCCTGTGGTGAGGCCTGCAGTGACCCTGTGGTGAGGCCTGAAGGGGACCAGCAGTGACCCTGTGGTGAGGCCTGAAGGGGACCAGCAGTGACCCTGTGGTGAGGCCTGAAGGGGACCAGCAGTGACCCTGTGGTGAGGCCTGAAGGGGACCAGCAGTGACCCTGTGGTGAGGCCTGAAGGGGACCAGCAGTGACCCTGTGGTGAGGCCTGAAGGGGACCAGCAGTGACCCTGTGGTGAGGCCTGAAGGGGACCAGCAGTGACCCTGTGGTGAGGCCTGAAGGGGACCAGCAGTGGAGGAGTGTTTGGACATCACAGACTGGGACGTGTTCTGCCACAGATGGTTTGTCTGAGGACGGTATCATTCCCGTCGCACCAGAGGGATCTATGACAACCACAAGCCCTGGTTCAACCTGAGGCTCAGGAGCAGAAGGAGCAGCTTTCAGAGCCGGGACCGAAGGAGGAGCACGAGCCGGATCTGTGTCCGACACAGGCCTGAAGGACCTGCTGTTTGGAAAGGGCTCCAGAGACTCAACAGCTCGCTTCCTTCTGTTCAACCCCCTCCTCCACCCATCTCACCACTCCTCCTCCCCCTCCTCCCCCACCGGCCTCCCAATACAAAGTGACGATGTAAGAAGACAGTTTCTGAAGTCCAACCCCCGAAAAGCTGCTGGACCAGACGGTGTCCTCCTCCTGAGGAGCCGACTCCTGTCTTCAGACATTTTTAACTCCTCCCTGGAGTCGTGTCCTGCTTCAAGTCGTCCATCATCGTCCCTGTCCCCAAGAAGCCCCGGGTCACTGGACTTAAAGACGACGCCCTGGACCCGGCCCTCCACTTCATCCTGCAGCACCTGGACTCCCTGGAACCTACGCCAGGGACACGTCCTCCTGCTCCAGGACAAACACGTCCTCCTGCTCCAGGACAAACACGCCCTCCTGCTCCAGGACAAACACGCCCTCCTGCTCCAGGACAAACACGCCCTCCCTGCTCCAGGACAAACACGTCCTCCTGCTCCAGGACAAACACGTCCTCCTGCTCCAGGACAAACACGTCCTCCTGCTCCAGGACAAACACGTCCTCCTGCTCTGCTCCAGGACAAACACGTCCTCCTGCTCTGCTCCAGGACAAACACGTCCTCCTGCTCCAGGACAAACACGTCCTCCTGCTCCAGGACAAACACGTCCTCCTGCTCTGCTCCAGGACAAACACGTCCTCCTGCTCCAGGACAAACACGTCCTCCTGCTCCAGGACAAACACGTCCTCCTGCTCCAGGACAAACACGTCCTCCTGCTCCAGGACAAACACGTCCTCCTGCTCCAGGACAAACACGTCCTCCTGCTCCAGGACAAACACGTCCTCCTGCTCCAGGACAAACACGTCCTCCTGCTCCAGGACAAACACGTCCTCCTGCTCCAGGACAAACACGTCCTCCTGCTCCAGGACAAACACGTCCTCCTGCTCTGCTCCAGGACAAACACGTCCTCCTGCTCCAGGACAAACACGTCCTCCTGCTCCAGGACAAACACGCCTGCTCCAGGACAAACACGTCCTCCTGCTCCAGGACAAACACGTCCTCCTGCTCCAGGACAAACACGGTCCGGCTCTGCTCCAGGACAAACACGTCCTCCTGCTCCAGGACAAACACGTCCTCCTGCTCCAGGACAAACACGTCCTCCTGCTCCAGGACAAACACGTCCTCCTGCTCCAGGACAAACACGTCCTCCTGCTCCAGGACAAACACGACCACCAGCTCCAGGACAAACACGTCCTCCTGCTCCAGGACAAACACGTCCTCCTGCTCCAGGACAAACACGTCCTCCTGCTCTGCTCCAGGACAAACACGTCCTCCTGCTCCAGGACAAACACGTCCTCCTGCTCCAGGACAAACACGTCCTCCTGCTCCAGGACAAACACGTCCTCCTGCTCCAGGACAAACACGTCCTCCTGCTCCAGGACAAACACGTCCTCCTGCTCCAGGACAAACACGTCCTCCTGCTCCAGGACAAACACGTCCTCCTGCTCTGCTCCAGGACAAACACGTCCTCCTGCTCCAGGACAAACACGTCCTCCTGCTCCAGGACAAACACGTCCTCCTGCTCCAGGACAAACACGTCCTCCTGCTCCAGGACAAACACGTCCTCCTGCTCCAGGACAAACACGTCCTCCTGCTCTGCTCCAGGACAAACACGTCCTCCTGCTCCAGGACAAACACGTCCTCCTGCTCCAGGACAAACACGTCCTCCTGCTCCAGGACAAACACGTCCTCCTGCTCCAGGACAAACACGTCCTCCTGCTCCAGGACAAACACGTCCTCCTGCTCCAGGACAAACACGTCCTCCTGCTCCAGGACAAACACGTCCTCCTGCTCCGCTCCAGGATTATTTGATCTTAATCTCATGCACGCCTCTTTGTTGTATTTTATTAATTGTTTTATGTTGTACTTTACACCGAAGCAAGTTCCTGTGCTGAATGTTGAATCACTGATAATGACACTAAATCGATTCTGATTCTGTCCTCAGGGTTCTGCAGCAGAGGACCCGGGCCCCCAGGGGCCCCTGAGGCCGGGGCCTGAGCCTCTGGACGTGGGCAGAGCGCTGACCGAGGCCTGTCTGTCGGGTCTGGAGCGCAGTCTGGAGCGAGAGCGCCACCCACAGACGCTCTTCCTGCTGCTCGCCTACTACAGGGGGCGCTGGAGAGAGCTGCACAGCCAATCAGAGCACAGCAGCAAGGACACGCCCACTGCAGCAACCAATCAGGAACTGCTGCTCACAAACAGGTGAACAGACCCCAGTGTGACCTCTGACCCCAGTGTGACCTCTGACCCCAGTGTGACCTCTGACCCCGTGTGACCTCTGACCCCAGTGTGACCTCTGACCCCAATGTGACCCCTGACCCCAGTGTGACCTCTGACCCCAGTGTGACCTCTGACCCCAGTGTGACCTCTGACCCCAGTGTGACCTCTGACCCCAGTGTGACCTCTGACCCCAATGTGACCCTTGATCCCAGTGTGACCTGCTCTGACCATAGAACTATAATAAAACCTGGAAGATGAATCCAAGATGGCCGTCCTGTTTATCCCTGTGGCCTGAGCTCATTGGCGCATGACCCCAAAAAAGTTTCTTACTTCCACATTTACTTCCTGATACGGAGGCGGCCATCTTTGTTTTACTTCCTGAAACGATGGCTGCCATCTTTGTTTTACTTCCTGATACGGAGGCGGCCATCTTTGTTTTACTTCCTGATACGGAGGTGGCCATCTTTGTTTTACTTCCTGATACGGAGGCGGCCATCTTTGCTTTACTTCCTGATACGGAGGCTGCCATCTTTGTTTTACTTCCTGATACGGAGGCGGCCATCTTTGCTTTAGGGCACCACGTGACGACAATCCCCCACTTCAGATAAAAACGGTAATTTGTGTGATTTTATAAACGGTAGAAAAGAACATTTCCTTCTATTTTATTTAAATACTGATAATAATTCAGTCCTGTCTGTGATTATAATGTGACATTTTAGAAAAAGGCTGCAGTACCTCACACGACCACTAATCAACCTGGGACAGAGGGGGCGGGGCTTATCCAGTTCTGTTAATACATCCATGGCTCTGACCCCGCTCTGACCTCTGACCCCGCTGTGACCTCTGACCCCGCTCTGACCTCTGACCCCGCTCTGACCTCTGACCCCGCTCTGACCTCTGACCCCGCTCTGACCTCTGACCGCCCCTTCTGACCTGCCTCTGACCTCTGGCCCGCTCCTGACCTCTGACCCGCTGCCCACCTCGGACCCGCGACCCCGCTCTGACCTGCTCTGACCTCCCTGACCGCTGTGACCTCTGACCCCGCTGTGACCTCTGACCCCCCTCTGACCTCGCTGTGACCTCTGACCCCACTCTGACCTCTGACCCCGCTGTGACCTCTGACCCGCTGTGACCTCTGACCCCGCTGTGACCTCTGACCCCGCTGTGACCTCTGACCCCACTCTGACCTCTGACCCCGCTGTGACCTCTGACCCGCTCTGACCCCGCTCTGACCCCGCTGTGACCTCTGACCCCACTCTGACCTCTGACCCCGCTGTGACCTCTGACCCCGCTGTGACCTCTGACCCCGCTGTGACCTCTGACCTGCTCTGACCTCTGACCCCGCTGTGACCTCTGACCCCGCTGTGACCTCTGACCTGCTCTGACCTCTGACCCCGCTCTGACCTCTGACCCCGCTCTGACCTCTGACCCCGCTGTGACCTCTGACCCCGCTCTGACCTCTGACCCCGCTCTGACCCCGCTCTGACCTCTGACCCCGCTCTGACCTCTGACCCCGCTCTGACCTCTGACCCGCTCTGACCTCTGACCCCGCTGTGACCTCTGACCCGCTGTGACCTCTGACCCCGCTGTGACCTCTGACCCCACTCTGACCTCTGACCCCGCTGTGACCTCTGACCCCGCTCTGACCTCTGACCCCGCTGTGACCTCTGACCCCGCTGTGACCTCTGACCCCGCTGTGACCTCTGACCCCACTCTGACCTCTGACCCCGCTGTGACCTCTGACCCCACTCTGACCTCTGACCCCGCTGTGACCTCTGACCCGCTCTGACCTCTGACCCCGCTGTGACCTCTGACCCCGCTGTGACCTCTGACCCCGCTGTGACCTGACCCCAGTGTGACCTCTGACCCCGCTGTGACCTCTGACCCGCTCTGACCTCTGACCCCGCTGTGACCTCTGACCCGCTCTGACCCGTGCAGGAGGATCCTGCGCCTGGTGAAGCACACTCTGTCGTGTGTGAGTGCGGTGCGTGAACAGGAGATGGCGCTGTTGGACGAGATGTTGGCGGCGTGTGCAGCAGAGGCCAGCAACCGCAGCCTGGAGCTCATCTTCAGCTCACACCTGTTCCACCAGAGCCGACAGGAGCGCTTCATCGCCCGCCTGGCAGGTGAGCCGACAGGAGCACCCGCCTGGCAGGTGAGCCGACAGGAGCTTGACAGGCGCTCGACAGGTGTCTCTGAAGGTCCAGATGTTTGGAACAGAGAAACAGAAGAGTCATTTCTCTCCAAACTCCGGCTTGATCTTGTGATAAAGCGCTGATGCTAACGATGTGTTGAGCCTTAGCAAAACAAAGTTAGCAAAGCACGTTAGGCACACTCTGACCTGACCCTCGGCACACTCTGACCCCCGGCACACTCTGACCCCCGGCACACTCTGACCCTCGGCACACTCTGACCCTCGGCACACTCTGACCCCCGGCACACTCTGACCCCCGGCACACTCTGACCCCCGGCACACTCTGACCCCCGGCACACTCTGACCCCCGGCACACTCTGACCCCCGGCACACTCTGACCCCTGACACACTCTGACCCTCAGCACACTCTGACCCTCGGCACACACTGACCCACGACACACTCTGACCTGACCTCCGGCACACTCTGACCCACGACACACTCTGACCTGACCTCCGGCACACTCTGACCCCCGGCACACTCTGACCCCTGACACACTCTGACCCTCAGCACACTCTGACCCTCGGCACACACTGACCCACGACACACTCTGACCTGACCTCCGGCACACTCTGACCCACGACACACTCTGACCTGACCTCCGGCACACTCTGACCCCCGGCACACTCTGACCTGACCTCCGGCACACTCCGACCCCCGGCACACTCTGACCTCCGGCACACTCTGACCCACGACACACTCTGACCCCTGACACACTCTGACCCCTGACACACTCTGACCCCCAGCACACTCTGACCCCCAGCACACTCTGACCCCCGGCACACTCTGACCCCCGGCACACACTGACCTGACCCCCGGTACACACTGACCCCGGCACCTCTGGCCCCGGTACACTCCTGACCCCAGCACCTCTGACCCTCGGCACACTCTGACCCTCGGCACACTCTGAACCCTCAGCACACTCTGACCCCCGGCACACACTGACCCCCGGCACCTTCTGACCTGACCCTCGGCACACTCTGACCCCCGGCACACTCTGACCCCCGACACACTCTGACCCCCAGCACACACTGACCCGACCCCCGGCACACTCTGACCCCCGGCACACTCTGACCCCCGGCACACTCTGACCCCTGACACACTCTGACCCGACCCCCGGCACACTCTGACCCCCGGCACACTCTGACCCCCGGCACACTCTGACCCCTGACACACTCTGACCCCCGGCACACTCTGAACCCTCAGCACACTCTGAACCCCGGCACACTCTGACCCCCGGCACACTCTGACCCACGTCACACTCTGACCTGACCTCCGGCACACTCTGACCCCCGGCACACTCTGACCCCCGGCACACTCTGACCCCCCCGGTACACTCTGACCCCCGGTACACTCTGACCCTCGGCACACTCTGAACCCTCAGCACACTCTGACCCCCGGCACACACTGACCTGACCCTCGGCACACTCTGACCCCCGGCACACTCTGACCCTCGGCACACTCTGAACCCTCAGCACACTCTGACCCCCGGCACACACTGACCTGACCTCCGGCACACTCCCAGGCCCGGCCTGACCTCCACTGACCTCCGGCCTCTGACCCCAGCACCTCTGACCCTGGCACCTCTGACCCTCAGCACACTCTGACCCCCGGCACACTCTGACCCCCAGCACACTCTGACCCCCGGCACACTCTGACCCCCGGCACACTCTGACCCGACCCTCAGCACACTCTGACCCCCGGCACACTCTGACCCCCGGCACACACTGACCTGACCCCCGGTACACACTGACCCCCGGCACACTCTGACCCCCCCGGTACACTCTGACCCCCGGCACACTCTGACCCTCGGCACACTCTGAACCCTCAGCACACTCTGACCCCCGGCACACACTGACCCCCGGCACACTCTGACCTGACCCCTGGCACACTCTGACCCCTGACACACTCTGACCCCCGGCACACTCTGAACCCTCAGCACACTCTGACCCACGACACACTCTGACCCTCGGCACACTCTGACCCGACCCCTGGCACACTCTGACCCCCGGCACACTCTGACCCCCGGCACACTCTGACCCCTGACACACTCTGACCCCTGACACACTCTGACCCCCGGCACACTGTGTGCTCCTCCCTCTGTCCAGAGGAGCTCCCACAGAAGGCGGACGCCCTGAGCCCCAGCACCATGGCCCTGATCGCCAAATACACGGCACGGCACCGGCTCCGAGAGACACGCCTCCTCGACACCATCGCCCAGTACCTGCTGAAGCGGGCCGAGACGCTGGACAGCAAGGTGAGCCAGAACCAGAACCAGAACCTGCTGAAGCGGGCCGAGACGCTGGACAGCAAGGTGAGCCAGAACCAGAACCTGCTGAAGCGGGCCGAGACGCTGGACAGCAAGGTGAGCCAGAACCAGAACCAGAACCTGCTGAAGCGGGCCGAGACGCTGGACAGCAAGGTGAGCCAGAACCAGAACCTGCTGAAGCGGGCCGAGACGCTGGACAGCAAGGTGAGCCAGAACCAGAACCAGAACCTGCTGAAGCGGGCCGAGACGCGGGACAGCAAGTTGAGCCAGAACCAGAACCAGACCCTGCTGAAGCGGGCCGTGTCGCTGGACAGCAAGATGAGCCAGAACCAGTACCTGCTGAAGCGGGCCGAGACGCTGGACAGCAAGGTGAGCCAGAACCAGAACCAGAACCTGCTGAAGCGGGCCGAGACGCTGGACAGCAAGGTGAGCCAGAACCAGAACCTGCTGAAGCGGGCCGAGACGCTGGACAGCAAGGTGAACCAGAACCAGAACCTGCTGAAGCGGGCCGAGACGCTGGACAGCAAGGTGAGCCAGAACCAGAACCAGAACCTGCTGAAGCGGGCCGAGACGCTGGACAGCAAGGTGAGCCAGAACCAGAACCAGAACCTGCTGAAGCGGGCCGAGACGCTGGACAGCAAGGTGAGCCAGAACCAGAACCTGCTGAAGCGGGCCGAGACGCTGGACAGCAAGGTGAGCCAGAACCAGAACCAGAACCTGCTGAAGCGGGCGAGGCGGCTGGACAGCAAGGTGAGCCAGAACCAGAACCAGAACCTGCTGAAGCGGGCCGAGGCGGCTAGACAGCAAGGTGAGCCAGAACCAGAACCAGAACCTGCTGAAGCGGGCCGAGGCGGCTGGACAGCAAGATGAGCCAGAACCAGTACCTGCTGAGCGGGCGAGGCGGCTGGACAGCAAGGTGAGCCAGAACCAGAACCAGAACCTGCTGAAGCGGGCCGTGTCGCTGGACAGCAAGGTGAGCCAGAACCAGAACCTGCTGAAGCGGGCCGAGACGCTGGACAGCAAGGTGAGCCAGAACCAGAACCAGAACCTGCTGAAGCGGGCCGAGGCGGCTGGACAGCAAGGTGAGCCAGAACCAGAACCAGAACCTGCTGAGCGGGCCGAGACGCTGGACAGCAAGGTGAGCCAGAACCAGAACCAGAACCTGCTGAAGCGGGCCGAGACGCTGGACAGCAAGGTGAGCCAGAACCAGAACCTGCTGAAGCGGGCCGAGACGCTGGACAGCAAGGTGAGCCAGAACCAGAACCAGAACCTGCTGAAGCGGGCCGAGGCGGCTGGACAGCAAGGTGAGCCAGAACCAGAACCAGAACCTGCTGAAGCGGGCCGAGGCGGCTGGACAGCAAGGTGAGCCAGAACCAGAACCAGAACCTGCTGAAGCGGGCCGAGACGCTGGACAGCAAGGTGAGCCAGAACCAGAACCAGAACCTGCTGAAGCGGGCCGAGACTCTGGACAGCAAGGTGAGCCAGAACCAGAACCAGAACCTGCTGAAGCGGGCCGAGACGCTGGACAGCAAGGTGAGCCAGAACCAGAACCTGCTGAAGCGGGCCGAGACGCTGGACAGCAAGGTGAGCCAGAACCAGAACCAGAACCTGCTGAAGCGGGCCGAGACGCTGGACAGCAAGGTGAGCCAGAACCAGAACCAGAACCTGCTGAAGCGGGCCGAGACGCTGGACAGCAAGGTGAGCCAGAACCAGAACCAGAACCTGCTGAAGCGGGCCGAGACGCTGGACAGCAAGGTGAGCCAGAACCAGAACCAGAACCTGCTGAAGCGGGCCGAGGCGCGGACAGCAAGGTGAGCCAGAACCAGAACCAGAACCTGCTGAAGCGGGCCGAGACGCCGGACAGCAAGGTGAGCCAGAACCAGAACCAGAACCTGCTGAAGCGGGCCGAGACGCTGGACAGCAAGGTGAGCCAGAACCAGAACCAGAACCTGCTGAAGCGGGCCGAGACGCTGGACAGCAAGGTGAGCCAGAACCAGAACCAGAACCTGCTAAAGCGGGCCGAGACTCTGGACAGCAAGGTGAGCCAGAACCAGAACCAGAACCTGCTGAAGCGGGCCGAGACGCTGGACAGCAAGGTGAGCCAGAACCAGAACCAGAACCTGCTGAAGCGGGCCGAGACGCTGGACAGCAAGGTGAGCCAGAACCAGAACCAGAACCTGCTGAAGCGGGCCGAGACGCTGGACAGCAAGGTGAGCCAGAACCAGAACCTGCTGAAGCGGGCCGAGACGCTGGACAGCAAGGTGAGCCAGAACCAGAACCAGAACCTGCTGAAGCGGGCCGAGACGCTGGACAGCAAGGTGAGCCAGAACCAGAACCAGAACCAGAACCTG
The DNA here is from genome assembly GCA_019453435.1 of Rhinogobius similis. Lineage (NCBI taxonomy): Eukaryota > Metazoa > Chordata > Actinopteri > Gobiiformes > Gobiidae > Rhinogobius > Rhinogobius similis. Next base: position 42,380,099 of record CM033631.1, on the reverse strand, counting down.
CTGAAGCGGGCCCTCCCTGGTGCCTGTAGTGTGTCTGGTGCCTGTATTGTGTCTGTAGTGTGTCTGGTGCTGTCCTGGTGCCTGTAGTGTGTCTGTAGTGTGTCTGGTCCTGTCCTGGTGCCTGTAGTGTGTCTGGTCCTGTAGTGTGTCTGGTCCTGTCCTGTCTAACCCGGGTGCCCTCCCTCCCTCAGCTGATCCAGAGGCTGGTGTTCCCGCTCAGTCGGATGAACTATCGTGTGTCTGTAGTGTGTCTGTAGTGTGTCTGGTCCTGTCCTGGTGCCTGTAGTGTGTCTGGTCCTGTAGTGTGTCTGGTCCTGTCCTGGTGTCTGTAGTGTGTATGTAGTGTGTCTGGTCCTGTCCTGTCTAACCCGGGTGCCCTCCCTGGTGCCTGTAGTGTGTCTGGTGCCTGTAGTGTGTCTGGTCCTCCCTGGTGTCTGTAGTGTGTCTGGTCCTCCCTGGTGCCTGTAGTGTGTCTGGTGCCTGTAGTGTGTCTGTAGTGTGTCTGGTGCTGTCCTGGTGTCTGTAGTGTGTCTGGTGCCTGTAGTGTGTCTGGTGCCTGTAGTGTGTCTGGTGTCTGTAGTGTGTCTGGTGCCTGTAGTGTGTCTGGTGCCTGTAGTGTGTCTGGTGCTGTCCTGGTGTCTGTAGTGTGTCTGTAGTGTGTCTGGTGTCTGGTGTCTGTAGTGTGTCTGGTCCTGTCCTGGTGTCCGTAGTGTGTCTGTAGTGTGTCTGTAGTGTGTCTGTAGTGTGTCTGGTCCTGTAGTGTGTCTGGTCCTGTCCTGGTGCCTGTAGTGTGTCTGGTCCTGTAGTGTGTCTGGTCCTGTCTAACCCTCCCTCCCTCCCTCCCTCCCTCAGCTGATCCAGAGGCTGGTGTTCCCGCTCAGTCGGATGAACTATCGTGTGTCTGTAGTGTGTCTGGTCCTGTAGTGTGTCTGGTCCTGTCTAACCCGGGTGCCCTCCCTCCCTCAGCTGATCCAGAGGCTGGTGTTCCCGCTCAGTCGGATGAACTATCGTGTGTCTGTAGTGTGTCTGTAGTGTGTCTGGTCCTGTCCTGGTGTCTGTAGTGTGTCTGTAGTGTGTCTGGTGCCTGTAGTGTGTCTGGTCCTGTCTAACCCGGGTGCCCTCCCTCCCTCAGCTGATCCAGAGGCTGGTGTTCCCGCTCAGTCGGATGAACTATCGTGTGTCTGTAGTGTGTCTGTAGTGTGTCTGGTCCTGTCCTGGTGTCTGTAGTGTGTCTGTAGTGTGTCTGGTGCCTGTAGTGTGTCTGGTCCTGTCTAACCCGGGTGCCCTCCCTCCCTCAGCTGATCCAGAGGCTGGTGTTCCCGCTCAGTCGGATGAACTATCGTCCACAGAACGCGCTGGAGCTGTTTCCTCGTCTGGAGCTCGTGCTGGAGCCCAAAGCCCTGAGCTCTCCTCTGGCCACAGTCAACATCCTCATGTCCCTGCTGCAGCTGCGCTTCTGTCCCCCCAGCCTCCTGCACACCGTGTTCTCCCCCGGCTTCATCCAGAGCCTGACAGGTGAGGGGGGAGAGGGGGGAGGGGAGGGAGGAGGAGAGGGAGGAGAGGAGAAGAGGAGAGGGAGGAGGAGAGGAGAGGAGAGGAGAGGGAGGAGGAGAGGAGAGGAGAGGAGAGGAGAGGAGAGGGCTTCTGTCCCCCCAGCCTCCTGCACACCGTGTTCTCCCCCGGCTTCATCCAGAGCCTGACAGGTGAGGGGGGAGAGGGGGGAGGAGAGGGGAGGAGAGGAGAGGAGAGGGAGGAGAGGGAGGAGAGGGAGGAGAGGAGAGGAGAGGGAGGAGAGGAGAGGAGAGGGCTTCTGTCCCCCCAGCCTCCTGCACACCGTGTTCTCCCCCGGCTTCATCCAGAGCCTGACAGGTGAGGGGGGGAGAGAGGAGGAGGAGGGAGAGGAGAGAGAGAGGGAGGAGAGGGAGGGAGAGGAGGAGAGGGAGGAGAGGAGAGGGCTTCTGTCCCCCAGCCTCCTGCCACTGTGCTCTCCTGACTTCATCCAGAGCCTGACAGGTGAGGGAGGAGGGGGAGGGGGAGAGGGGGAGGAGGGGAGGAGGAGAGGAGGAGGAGGGAGAGGGGAGGAGAGGAGAGGGCTTCTGTCCCCCCAGCCTCCTGCACACCGTGTTCTCCCCCGGCTTCATCCAGAGCCTGACAGGTGAGGGGGGGAGAGGGGGGGAGGGGAGGGGAGGGAGGAGGAGAGGGAGGAGAGGAGAGGAGAAGAGGAGAGGGAGGAGGAGAGGAGAGGAGAGGAGAAGAGGAGAGGGAGGAGAGGAGAGGGCTTCTGTCCCCCCAGCCTCCTGCACACCGTGTTCTCCCCCGGCTTCATCCAGAGCCTGACAGGTGAGGGGGGAGAGGGGGGAGGGGGGAGGAAGTTTCTGCCTCCTAGTCTCTGACCCTCTCTCTGACCTCTGACCCTCTCTCTGACCCCTCTGACCCTCTCTCTGACCCTCTCTCTGACCTCTGACCCCTCTGACCCTCTCTCTGACCTCTGACCTCTGACCCTCAGGCGGCCCGTACGTGCCCCTCTGACCCTCTCTCTGACCCTCTCTCTGACCTCTGACCCTCTCTCTGACCTCTGACCTCTGACCTCTGACCCTCAGGCGGCCCGTACGTGCCCCTCTGACCCTCTCTCTGACCGCTGACCCTCTCTCTGACCTCTGACCCTCTCTCTGACCCTCTCTCTGACCTCTGACCCTCTCTCTGACCTCTGACCTCTGACCCCTCTGACCCTCTCTCTGACCCTCTCTCTGACCTCTGACCCCTCTGACCCTCTCTCTGACCTCTGACCCTCTCTCTGACCTCTGACCTCTGACCTCTGACCCTCAGGCGGCCCGTACGTGCCCCTCTGACCCTCTCTCTGACCTCTGACCCTCTCTCTCACCTCTGACCCTCTCTCTGACCCTCTCTCTGACCTCTGACCCTCTCTCTGACCCTCTCTCTGACCTCTGACCCTCTCTCTCACCTCTGACCCTCTCTCTGACCCTCTCTGACCTCTGACCCTCTCTCTGACCCTCTCTCTGACCTCTGACCCTCTCTCTCACCTCTGACCCTCTCTCTGACCCTCTCTCTGACCTCTGACCCTCTCTCTGACCTCTGACCTCTGACCTCTGACCCTCAGGCGGCCCGTACGTGCCCCTCTGACCCTCTCTCTGACCTCTGACCCTCTCTCTGACCTCTGACCCTCTCTCTGACCTCTGACCTGACCTCTGACCCTCTCTCTCACCTCTGACCCCTCCCTCTCTGGCCTCTCTCTGACCTCCTCTGACCCTCTCTCTCTGACCTCTTATCCCGCTGTCCCTCTCTCTGACCTCTGACCTCTCTCTGACCCTCTGACCTCTGACCCCTCTGACCCTCTCTCTGACCTCTGACCCCTCTGACCCTCTCTGACCCTCTCTCTGACCCTCTCTCTGACCTCAGACCATCTCTGACCTCTCTGACCCTCTCTCTGACCTCTGACCCTCTCTCTGACCCTCTCTCTGACCTCTGTCCGTATCTCTCACCTCTGACCCTCTCTCTGACCCTCTCTCTGACCTCTGACCCTCTCTCTGACCCTCTCTCTGACCTCTGACCCTCTCTCTCACCTCTGACCCTCTCTCTGACCCTCTCTCTGACCTCTGACCCTCTCTCTGACCTCTGACCCTCTCTCTGACCCTCTCTCTGACCTCTGACCCTCTCTCTGACCCTCTCTCTGACCTCTGACCCTCTCTCTCACCTCTGACCCTCTCTCTGTCCCTCTCTCTGACCTCTGACCCTCTCTCTCACCTCTGACCCTCTCTCTGACCCTCTCTCTGACCTCTGACCCCTCTGACCCTCTCTCTGACCTCTGACCCTCTCTCTCTGACCTCTGACCTCTCTCTCTGACCCTCTCTGACCTCTGACCCTCTCTCTGACCTCTGACCCTCTCTCTGACCCTCTCTCTCACCTCTGACCCTCTCTCTGACCCTCTCTCTGACCTCTGACCCTCTCTCTGACCTCTGACCCTCTCTCTGACCCTCTCTCTGACCTCTGACCCTCTCTCTGACCTCTGACCCTCTCTCTGACCCTCTCTCTCACCTGACCCTCTCTCTGACCCTCTCTCTGACCTCTGACCCTCTCTCTGACCCTCACTCTGACCTCTGACCCACTCTCTCACCTCTGACCCTCTCTCTGACCCTCTCTCTCACCTCTGGACCCTCTCTGACCCTCTCTCTGACCTCTGACCCTCTCTCTGACCTCTGTCCTCTGTCCCTCAGGCGGCACGTTCGTGCCCCTCTGACCCTCTCTCTGACCCTCTCTCTGACCTCTGACCCTCTCTCTGACCTCTGACCCTCTCTCTGACCTCTGACCTGACCTCTGACCCTCTCTCTCACCTCTGACCCTCTCTCTGACCCTCTCTCTGACCTCTGACCCTCTCTCTGACCTCTTATCCCTCTGACCCTCTCTCTGACCTCTGACCCTCTCTCTGACCTCTGACCTCTGACCCCTCTGACCCTCTCTCTGACCTCTGACCCCTCTGACCCTCTCTCTGACCCTCTCTCTGACCTCTGACCCCTCTGACCCTCTCAGGCGTCTGCACGTGCCCCCTCTGACCCTCTCTCTGACCTCTGACCCTCTCTCTGACCCTCTCTGACCTCTGACCCTCTGACCCTCTCTCTGACCTCTGACCCTCTGACCCTCTCTCTGACCTCTGACCCTCTCTCTGACCCTCTCTCTGACCTCTGACCCTCTCTCTCACCTCTGACCCTCTCTCTGACCCTCTCTCTGACCTCTGACCCTCTCTCTGACCCTCTCTCTGACCTCCCTCTGACCCTCTCTCTCACCTCTGACCCTCTCTCTGACCCTCTCTCTGACCTTTCTGACCTCTCTCTGACCTCTGACCTCTCTCTGACCCTCTCTCTGACCTCTGACCCTCTCTCTCACCTCTGACCCTCTCTCTGACCCTCTCTCTGACCTCTGACCCTCTCTCTCACCTCTGACCCTCTCTCTGACCCTCTCTCTCACCTCTGACCCCTCTGACCCTCTCTCTGACCTCTGACCCTCTCTCTCACCTCTGACCCTCTCTCTGACCTCTGACCCCTCTGACCCTCTCTCTGACCTCTGACCCTCTCTGACCTCTGACCTTCTGACCCTCAGGCGTCTGCAGACGTCTCTGACCCCTCTCTGACCTCTCTCTGACCCTCTCTGCTCTGACCCTCTCTCTGACCTCTGACCCTCTCTCTGACCTCTGACCCCTCTGACCCTCTCTCTGACCCTCTCTGACCTCTGACCCCTCTGACCCTCTCTCTGACCTCTGACCCCTCTGACCCTCTCTCTGACCTCTGACCCTCTCTCTGACCTCTGACCCTCTGACCTCTCTCTCTGACCCTCTCCTGACCTCCTGACCTCTCTCTGACCCTCTCTCTGACCTCTGACCCTCTCTCTGACCTCTGACCCCTCTGACCCTCTCTCTGACCTCTGACCCTCTCTCTGACCTCTGACCCCTCTGACCCTCTCTCTGACCCTCTCTCTGACCTCTGACCCCTCTGACCCTCTCTCTGACCCTCTCTCTGACCTCTGACCCTCTCTCTGACCTCTGACCCCTCTGACCCTCTCTCTGACCTCTGACCTCTCTCTGACCTCTGACCCTCTGACCCCTCTCTGACCCTCTGACCTTCTCTGACCCTCTGACCTCTCTCTGACCTCTCTGACCCTCTCTCTGACCTCTCTGACCCCTCTGACCCTCTCTCTGACCTCTGACCTCTCTCTGACCTCTGACCTCTGACCTCAGGCGGCCCGTGGTGCCCTCTGACCTCTCTCTCTGACCTCTGACCTCTGACCCTCTCTGACCTCTGACCCTCTCTCTGACCTCTGACCCCTCTGACCCTCTCTCTGACCTCTGACCCTCTCTCTGACCCCTCTGACCCTCTCTCTGACCCTCTCTCTGACCTCTCTGACCCTCTCTCTGACCACTCTCTGACCTCTCTGACCTCTCTGACCTCTGACCTCTCTCTGACCTCTGACCCCCTCTGACCTCTCTCTGACCTCTGACTCTCTCTGACCTCTGACTCTGACCCTCTCTCTGACCCTCTCTCTGACCTCTGACCCCTCTGACCCTCTCTCTGACCCTCTCTCTGACCTCTGACCCTCTCTCTGACCCTCTCTCTGACCTCTGACCCTCTCTCTGACCTCTGACCCCTCTGACCCTCTCTCTGACCTCTGACCCTCTCTCTGACCTCTGACCCCTCTGACCCTCTCTCTGACCCTCTCTCTGACCTCTGACCCCTCTGACCCTCTCTCTGACCCTCTCTCTGACCTCTGACCCCTCTGACCCTCTCTCTGACCTCTGACCCCTCTGACCCTCTCTCTGACCCTCTCTCTGACCTCTGACCCCTCTGACCCTCTCTCTGACCTCTGACCCCTCTGACCCTCTCTCTGACCCTCTCTCTGACCTCTGACCCCCTCTCTGACCTCTGACCTCTGACCCTCAGGCGGCCCGTACGTGCCCATCGTGCGCAGATACCTGTCTCTTCTGGACTCGGCCGTGGACCTGGAGTTTGGAGAATACTCCGGGCCTCGTCTGAGTCCAGTCCACAAGGTCCTCATGTTTGACCAGATCCTGACGGCGGACGAGGCCAACCGCAAGTACAGGTGAGACCAGGACCAGGACCAGGACCAGGAGAGAGACCAGGACCAGGAGAGAGACCAGGACCAGGACCAGGACCAGGACCAGGAGAGAGACCAGGACCAGGACCAGGAGAGAGACCAGGACCAGGAGAGAGACCAGGACCAGGACCAGGAGAGAGACCAGGACCAGGAGAGAGACCAGGACCAGGACCAGGAGAGAGACCAGGACCAGGAGAGAGACCAGGACCAGGAGAGAGACCAGGACCAGGACCAGGAGAGAGACCAGGACCAGGAGAGAGACCAGGACCAGGACCAGGACCAGGAGAGAGACCAGGACCAGGAGAGAGACCAGGACCAGGAGAGAGACCAGGACCAGGAGAGAGACCAGGACCAGGAGAGAGACCAGGACCAGGACCAGGAGAGAGACCAGGAGAGAGACCAGGACCAGGAGAGAGACCAGGAGAGACCAGGACCAGAGAGAGACCAGGACCAGGACCAGAGACCAGGAGAGAGACCAGGACCAGGAGAGAGACCAGGACCAGGACCAGGAGAGACCAGGACCAGGAGAGAGACCAGGACCTCGAGAGAGACCAGGACCAGGACCAGGAGAGAGACCAGGACCAGGAGAGAGACCAGGACCAGGACCAGGAGAGAGACCAGGACCAGGAGAGAGACCAGGACCAGGACCAGGAGAGAGACCAGGACCAGGACCAGGAGAGAGACCAGGAGAGAGACCAGGACCAGGACCAGGAGAGAGACCAGGACCAGGAGAGAGACCAGGACCAGGAGAGAGACCAGGACCAGGACCAGGAGAGAGACCAGGAGAGAGACCAGGACCAGGAGAGAGACCAGGACCTGGAGAGAGACCAGGACCAGGACCAGGAGAGAGACCAGGACCTCGAGAGAGACCAGGACCTCGAGAGAGACCAGGAGAGAGACTAGGACCAGGAGAGAGACCAGGACCAGGAGAGAGACCAGGACCTGGAGAGAGACCAGGACCTCGAGAGAGACCAGGAGAGAGACCAGGACCAGGAGAGAGACCAGGACCAGGACTAATGGTGTGTTTCAGTTACAAAGGGCTGGTGGCGGAGGCTCTGCGGCAGCTGCTGGGACAGAACTACAGACAAGACCAGGTTCTGCACCCGGGGTACTACACAGGTACTGACCCGGACCTGGACCTGGATCTAGACCTGGACCTGGACCCAGACCAGGACCTGGACCTGGACCTGGACCAGGACCTGGACTGACCAGTGCGTCTCGTCTTGTGTCACAGACTTCTTGCTGTGGATTGATTCGTCTCGACGTGTCGTTCCGATTGGTCCTGATAAACCATGTGACTCTGTGTCCACAGTGAGTCTGAGACTAAATAAATGTTATATTTACAAATATGTGCTAAACTGTGGCCCCTGTGTCCGCCCCCCTGTGGCCCCTGTGACTGCCCCCTATGGCCCCTGTGTCTGCCCCCTGTGGCCCCTGTGTCTGCCCCCTATGGCCCCTGTGTCTGCCCCCTGTGGCCCCTGTGTCTGCCCCCTGTGGCCCCTGTGTCTACCCCCTGTGCCCCCTGTGTCTGCCAGCCTGTGCACCCTGTGGCCCCTGTGTCTGCCCCCTGTGGCCCCTGTGGCCTGTGACAGATCGCCCTGTGGCCCCTGTGACTGCCCCCTCTGGCCCCTGTGTCTGCCCCCTATGGCCCCTGTGTCTGCCCCCTGTGCCCCCTGTGCCCCCTGTGTCTGCCCCCCCTGTGCCCCCTGTGGCCCTGTGTCTGCCCCTGTGCCCCCTGGGTCTGCCCCCTGTGCCCCCTGTGGCCCTGTGTCCACCCCCTGTGGCCCCTGTGACTGCCCCCCTCTGGCCCCTGTGTCCACCCCCCTGTGGCCCCTGTGTCTGCCCCCCTGTGGCCCCTGTGTCTGCCCCTGTGGCCCCTGTGTCTGCCCCCTGTGGCCCCTGTGTCTTCCCCCTGTGCCCCCTGTGTCTGCCCCCCTCTGGCCCCTGTGTCCACCCCCCTCTGGCCCCTGTGTCTGCCCCCTATGGCCCCTGTGTCTGCCCCCTGTGCCCCCTGTGTCTGCCCCCCTGTGCCCCCTGTGGCCCCTGTGTCTGCCCCCCTGTGGCCCCTGTGGCCCCTGTGACCGCCCCCCTGTGCCCCTGTGTCTGCCCCCCTGTGGCCCCTTTGGCCCCTGTGTCCTCCCCCCTGTGGCCCCTGTGACTGCCCCCCTCTGGCCCCTGTGTCTGCCCCCCTGTGGCCCTGTGTCTGCCCCTGTGGCCCCTGTGTCTGCCCCCTGTGCCCCCTGTGGCCCCTGTGTCTGCCCCCTGTGGCCCCTGTGTCTGCCCCCTGTGGCCCCTGTGTCTGCCCCCTGTGGCGCCTGTGTCTGCCCCCTGTGGCCCCTGTGTCTGCCCCCTGTGGCCCCTGTGTCTACCCCCTGTGCCCCCTGTGTCTGCCCCCCTGTGGCCCCTGTGACTGCCCCCCTGTGGCCCCTGTGTCTTCCCCCTGTGCCCCCTGTGTCTGCCCCCCTGTGCCCCCTGTGGCCCCTGTGTCTGCCCCCTGTGGCCCCTGTGTCTGCCCCCTGTGCCCCCTGTGGCCCCTGTGTCTGCCCCCCTGTGCCCCCTGTGCCCCCTGTGTCTGCCCCCCTGTGCCCCCTGTGGCCCCTGTGTCTGCCCCCCTGTGGCCCCTGTGTCTGCCCCCTGTGCCCCCTGTGTCTGCCCGCCTGTGGCCCCTGTGTCTGCCCCCTGTGGCCCCTGTGTCTGCCCCCCTGTGCCCCCTGTGTCCACCCCCCTGTGGCCCCTGTGTCTGCCCCCTGTGCCCCCTGTGTCTGCCCCCCTGTGGCCCCTGTGTCCACCCCCCTGTGGCCCCTGTGTCTGCCCCCTGTGGCCCCTGTGTCTGCCCGCCTGTGGCCCCTGTGTCTGCCCCCCTGTGGCCCCTGTGTCTGCCCCCTGTGCCCCCTGTGTCTGCCCCCTGTGGCCCCTGTGTCTGCCCCCTGTGCCCCCTGTGTCTGCCCCCTGTGCCCCCTGTGGCCCCTGTGTCTGCCCCCTGTGCCCCCTGTGTCTGCCCGCCTGTGGCCCCTGTGTCTGCCCCCTGTGCCCCTGTGTCTGCCCCCTGTGGCCCCTGTGTCCACCCCCCTGTGGCCCCTGTGTCTGCCCCCTGTGCCCCCTGTGCCCCCTGTGGCCCCTGTGTCCACCCCTGTGGCCCTGTGTCTGCCCTGTGCCCCCTGTGGCCCTGTGTCTGCCCCCAGCCCCCTGTGGCCCCTGTGTCTGCCCCCTGTGCCCCCTGTGGCCCTGTGTCTGCCCCCTGTGCCCCTGTGTCTGCCCCCCTGTGCCCCCTGTGTCTGCCCCCCTGGGCCCCCGGTGGACCCTGTGTCTGCCCCCCTGTGCCCCCTGTGGCCCCTGTGTCTGCCCCCCTGTGCCCCCTGTGGCCCCTGTGTCTGCCCCCCTGTGGACCTGTGTCTACCCCTGTGCCGCTGTGTCTGCCCCCTGTGGCCCCTGTGTCTGCCCCCAGTGGCCCTGTGTCTGCCCCTGTGGCCCCTGTGACTGCCCCCTGTGGCCTGTGTCTGCCTCCTGTGGCCCCTGTGTCTGCCCCCTGTGGCCCCTGTGTCTGCCCCCTGTGGCCCCTGTGTCTACCCCCTGTGCCCCCTGTGTCTGCCCGCCTGTGGCCCCTGTGTCTACCCCCTGTGCCCCCTGTGTCTGCCCCCCTGTGGCCCCTGTGTCTGCCCCCTGTGGCCCCTGTGTCTGCCTCCTGTGGCCCCTGTGTCTGCCCCCCTGTGGCCCCTGTGTCTACCCCCTGTGCCCCTGTGTCTGCCCCCTGTGGCCCCTGTGACTGCCCCCTGTGGCCCCTGTGTCTGCCCCCTGTGGCCCCTGTGACTGCCCCCTGTGGCCCCTGTGTCTGCCCCCTTTGCCCCTGTGTCTGCCCCCTGTGCCCCCTGTGGCCCCTGTGTCTGCCCCCTGTGGCCCTGTGTCTGCCCCCTGTGGCCCTGTGTCTGCCCCCTGTGGCCCTGTGTCTGCCCCTGTGCCCCCTGTGTCTGCCCCCTGTGCCCCCTGTGGCCCCTGTGTCTGCCCCCTGTGCCCCCTGTGGCCCCTGTGTCTGCCCCCTGTGCCCCTGTGGCCCCTGTGTCTGCCCCCTGTGCCCCCTGTGGCCCCTGTGTCTGCCCCCCTGTGCCCCCTGTGGCCCCTGTGTCTGCCCCCTGTTCCCTCTGTGTCTGCCCCGCTGTGCCCCCTGTGGCCCCTGTGTCTGCCCCCCTGTGCCCCCTGTGGCCCCTGTGTCTGCCCCCTGTGCCCCCTGTGGCCCTGTGTCTGCCCCCTGTGCCCCCTGTGGCCCCTGTGTCTGCCCCCCAGTGGCCCCTGTGTCTGCCCCCTGTGGCCCCTGTGTCTGCCCCCCTGTGGCCCCTGTGTCTGCCCCCTGTGGCCCCTGTGTCTGCCCCCCTGTGCCCCCTGTGTCTGCCCCCTGTGCCCCCTGTGCCCCTGTGTCTACCCCCTGTGGCCCCTGTGTCTGCCCCTGTGGCCCTGTGTCTACCCCCTGTGCCCCCTGTGTCTGCCCCCTGTGGCCCCTGTGTCTGCCCCCTGTGGCCCTGTGTCTGCCCCCCTGTGCCCCCTGTGTCTGCCCCCTGTGCCCCCAGTGGCCCTGTGTCTGCCCCCTGTGGCCCCTGTGTCTGCCCCCTGTGGCCCTGTGTCTGCCCCCTGTGGCCCCTGTGTCTGCCCCCTGTGCCCCCTGTGTCTGCCCCCCTGTGCCCCCTGTGGCCCCTGTGTCTGCCCCCCTGTGGCCCCTGTGTCTGCCCCCTGTGGCCCCTGTGTCTGCCCCCTGTGGCCCCTGTGTCTGCCCCCTGTGGCCCCTGTGTCTGCCCCCTGTGGCCCCTGTGTCTGCCCCCTGTGCCCCCTGTGTCTGCCCCCTGTGGCCCCTGTGTCTGCCCCCTGTGGCCCCTGTGTCTGCCCCCTGTGGCCCCTGTGTCTGCCCCCCTGTCTCTGACCTCTCTGACCTCTGACCTCTGACCCCTCTGACCTCTCTGACCTCTGACCTCTGACCTCTGACCTCTCTGACCTCTCAGTGGCAGCTCGACTCGTCTCAAGTCCAAAAGCTCCCGTTGGAGGCGGAGCCATCAGAGGAGGCACTTCCTGTTGTGGGCGGGACTTCTCTGCATCACATGATCCCATTCTACAGCACAGACTTCTATGAACCTGGAAAGGACCAGGAAATCCACAGGTCTGGACCGGGACTGGACCGGGACTGGACCGGGACTGGACCAGGACTGGACCGGGACTGGACCGGGACTGGACCGGGACTGAACCAGGTCTGGTCCAGGTCTGGTCCAGGTCTGGTCCAGGTCTGGTCCAGGTCTGGTCCAGGTCTGGTCCAGGTCTGGTCCAGGTCTGATCCAGGTCTGATCCAGGTCTGGTCCAGGTCTGATCCAGGTCTGATCCAGGTCTGGTCCAGGTCTGGTCCAGGTCTGGTCCAGGTCTGATCCAGGACTGGACCAGGACTAAACCAGGTCTGGTCCAGGTCTAGTCCAGGTCTGATCCAGGTCTGTCTGTTCCAGGGTGGTTCTGTCGGTGAATGATAAATGGCATTATTGTCATAACTCTCAGGTCCTGGTCGGGTCCAGAGCCATGAGAGACCGACACCTGCGTCTGCTGGGATTTAAAGTACTACAGGTACACACACTGTACACACACTGTACACACACACACACTGTACACACACACACACGTCCTCACCTGGGGGCGTGTCCTTACCTGGGGGCGTGTCCTCACCTTTTTCATGACCATTAAAATATCAGTTTTGTGTTTGTTTTTACAAACTGAGGTGGAGTAACAGGAAATAAACAAAACCTCTAGATTTGTTGTAGTTTTTCAGCTCAAAGTGAAGGACTCAGACTGACAGCCCTGTGGTGTCTGTGCAGCTCCCGTACCACGAGCTGGAGAAGCTCAGCGGCATCCAAGAGGTCAAGACGTATTTACAACAGAAGCTCCTGGACCTGCCGCTCTGACAGGAGCGCACCTGCCACTCTGACAGGACCCGGACCTAAAGGATCAATCAGGACTAAACCTGGACTGACCTCTGTCTGACCTCTGCAGCTCCAGTGTGTGGCCGGGGCTCCTGATTGGCCGGGGCTCCTGATTGGCCGGGGCTCCTGATTGGCCGGGGCTCCTGATTGGATGCTGCTCATGACTGGAGCTGAACTCTGATTGGACGTTGTATTTTTTAGTGTGGGCTGGGAGCAGGGGCTGATGGGAAATGTGTGTCATAATTTATTCAGAGTCTTTATATTGAATAAATCTGTAAAGAATCACAGAATCCTGCTCTTTCTTTTGTAACAGCGCCCTCTGCTGGTCGTCATCTCCACTGTGACCCGCTTTGACCCGCCGTGACCCACTGTAACCCACTGTGACCCACTGTGACCCACTGTGACCCACTTTGACCCACTGTGACCCACTGTGACCCACTGTGACCCACTGTGACCCACTTTGACCCACTGTGACCCACTGTGACCCGCTGTGACCCACTGTGACCCACTGTGACCCGCCGTGACCCGCTGTGACCCACTGTGACCCACTGTGGCCCACTGTGACCCACTGTGGCCCACTGTGACCCGCCGTGACCCGCCAGACCCATCAGACCCACTGTGACCCGCTTGACCCACTGTAACCCACTTTGGACCCACTGTGACCCACTGTGACCCGCCGTGACCCGCTGTGACCCACTGTGGCCCACTGTGACCCGCCGTGACCCACTTTGACCCACTGTAACCCACTTTGACCCACTGTGACCCACTGTGACCCGCCGTGACCCACTGTGGCCCACTGTGACCCACTGTGGCCCACTGTGACCCGCCGTGACCCGCTGTGACCCACTGTGACCCGCCGTGACCCGCTGCTGACCCTGCTCCACTGTGGCGATCCGCGCCGTGACCCACTTTGACCCACTGTAACCCACTTTGACCCACTGTGACCCACTTTGACCCACTGTGACCCACTGTGACCCACTGTGACCCACTGTGACCCGCCTTGACCCACTGTAACCCACTTTGACCCACTGTGACCCACTGTGACCCACTGTAACCCACTTTGACCCACTTTGACCCACTGTGACCCGCTGTGACCCACTTTGACCCACTGTGACCCACTGTGACCCGCCGTGACCCACTGTAACCCACTTTGACCCACTGTGACCCACTGTGACCCGCTGTGACCCACTGTGGCCCACTGTGACCCGCCGTGACCCACTTTGACCCACTGTAACCCACTTTGACCCACTGTGACCCACTTTGACCCACTGTGACCCACTGTGGCCCACTGTGACCCGCTGTGACCCGCCTTGACCCACTGTGACCCACTTTGACCCACTGTGACCCACTGTGACCCACTGTAACCCACTTTCATTGTGCTAACCCCTGTGACCCGCTGTGACCCCCTGTGACCCCCTGTGACCCACTGTGACCCGCTGTGACCCACTGTGACCCACTGTGACCCGCTGTGACCCGCTGTGACCCACTGTGACCCGCTGTGACCCACTGTGACCCACTGTGACCCACTGTGACCCACCTGTGACCCACTGTGACCCACTGTGACCCACTGTAACCCACTGTGACCCACTTTGACCCACTGTGACCCACTGTGACCCTCCTTGACCCACTGTGACCCACTTTGACCCACTGTGACCCACTGTGACCCACTGTAACCCACTTTGACCCACTGTGACCCACTGTGACCCACTGTGACCCACTGTGACCCGCTTTGACCCACTTTGACCCACTTTGTCCCCCTGTGACCCGCTGTGACCCACTGTAACCCACTGTAACCCACTTTGACCCGCTGTGACCCGCCTTGACCCACTGTAACCCACTTTGACCCACTGTGACCCACTGTGACCCACTTTGACCCACTGTAACCCACTGTGACCCACTTTGACCCACTTTTGACCCACTGTGACCCACTGTGACCCACTTTGACCCACCGTGACCCACTGTAACCCACTTTGACCCACTGTGACCCACTGTGACCCACTGTGACCCACTGTGACCCACTGTGACCCACTGAGAGGTGGGCCTGGTGGTGTGGGCCTGGTGGTGGTGTGGGCCTGGTGGTGTGGGCCTGGTGGTGTGGGCCTGGTGGTGGTGTGGGCCTGGTGGTGTGGGCCTGGTGGTGTGGGCCTGGTGGTGTGGGCCTGGTGGTGGTGTGGGCCTGGTGGTGGTGTGGGCCTGGTGGTGTGGGCCTGGTGGTGTGGGCCTGGTGGTGTGGGCCTGGTGGTGGTGTGGGCCTGGTGGTGGTGGTGTGGGCCTGGTGGTGGTGTGGGCCTGGTGGTGGTGTGGGCCTGGTGGTGGTGTGGGCCTGGTGGTGGTGTGGGCCTGGTGGTGTGGGCCTGGTGGTGTGGGCCTGGTGGTGGTGTGGGCCTGGTGGTGGTGTGGGCCTGGTGGTGGTGTGGGCCTGGTGGTGTGGGCCTGGTGGTGGTGTGGGCCTGGTGGTGTGGTCCTGGTGGTGGTGTGGGCCTGGTGGTGTGGGCCTGGTGGCGGTGGGCCTGGTGGTGTGGGCCTGGTGGTGTGGGCCTGGTGGTGTGGGCCTGGTGGTGGTGTGGGCCTGGTGGACCTGGTGGGCCTGCCTGGTGGTGTGGGCCTGGTGGTGTGGGCCTGGTGGTGTGGGCCTGGTGGTGTGGGCCTGGTGGTGTGGGCCTGGTGGTGTGGGCCTGGTGGTGTGGGCCTGGTGGTGTGGGCCTGGTGGTGGTGTGGGCCTGGTGGTGGTGTGGGCCTGGTGGTGGTGTGGGCCTGGTGGTGGTGTGGGCCTTGTGGTGGTGTGGGCCTGGTGGTGGTGTGGGCCTGGTGGTGTGGGCCTGGTGGTGGTGTGGGCCTGGTGGTGGTGTGGGCCTGGTGGTGTGGGCCTGGTGGTGTGGGCCTGGTGGTGGTGTGGGCCTGGTGGTGTGGGCCTGGTGGTGGTGTGGGCCTGGTGGTGTGGGCCTGGTGGTGGTGTGGGCCTGGTGGTGTGGGCCTGGTGGTGGTGTGGGCCTGGTGGTGTGGGCCTGGTGGTGGTGGTGGTGTGGGCCTGGTGGTGGTGGTGTGGGGGTGGTGGTGGTGGTGTGGGCCTGGTGGTGGTGGTGTGGGCCTGGTGGTGGTGTGGGCCTGGTGGTGGTGTGGGCCTGGTGGTGTGGTCCTGGTGGTGGTGTGGGCCTGGTGGTGGTGTGGGCCTGTGGTGGTGTGGGCCTGGTGGTGGTGTGGGGCTGGTGGTGGTGTGGGCCTGGTGGTGTGGGCCTGGTGGTGTGGGCCTGGTGGTGTGGGCCTGGTGGTGGTGTGGGCCTGGTGGTGGTGTGGGCCTGGTGGTGTGGGCCTGGTGGTGTGGGCCTGGTGGTGTGGGCCTGGTGGTGGTGTGGGCCTGGTGGTGTGGGCCTGTGGTGGTGTGGGCCTGTGGTGGTGTGGGCCTGTGGTGGTGTGGGCCTGGTGGTGGTGTGGGCCTGGTGGTGTGGGCCTGGTGGTGTGGGCCTGGTGGTGGTGTGGGCCTGGTGGTGGTGGGCCTGGTGGTGGTGGGCCTGTGGTGGTGTGGGCCTGGTGGTGTGGGCCTGTGGTGGTGTGGGCCTGTGGTGGTGTGGGCCTGGTGGTGGTGTGGGCCTGGTGGTGTGGGCCTGGTGTTCTTGTGACAAACACTTCCACAAACACAGATGGTTTGAAAACAGTTTTTATAAAAGAGCGACTTCATGAAACAAAAGAATAAAAGACGAACAACACGAAGAGGCAGAACAGCCTGAGGTCAGTGTCGTTATCAACTCTGAATCATGTTTCCCTTCAGCGAGTCGTCGTCAGGTCGGTGCTGTAGACGGGCCCCGGGGCCCCTGAGGCCCCTGGGCCCCCCCCGGCTCACACGGGCATCTGCAGCTGCTCGTACTCGTCCTGCTCCGGCTCCAGCTCGGGCTCCTCGCCGTCCAACTGTAGAAGAAGAAGAAGATCTGAGCCCGGGCTTCACCACAAACACAGTCCTACAATTCTACATCAAAGTTAGAATTATTTAATGCCCTCCCCGGTGTCTCAGACGCCCTCCCCGGTGTCTCAGACGCCCTCCCCGGTGTCTCAGACGCCCTCCCTGTGTGCCTCAGACGCCCTCCCTGTGTGCCTCAGACGCCCTCCCCGGTGTCTCAGACGCCCTCCCAGGTGTCTCAGACGCCCTCCCGGTGCCTCAGATGCCCTCCCTGTGTGTCTCAGACGCCCTCCCGGTGCCTCAGATGCCCTCCCTCTGCCTCAGATGCCCTCCCTGTGTGCCTCAGATGCCCTCCCTGTGTGTCTCAGACGCCCTCCCCGGTGCCTCAGACGCCCTCCCCGGTGTCTCAGACGCCCTCCCGGTGCCTCAGATACCCTCCCTCTGCCTCAGATGCCCTCCCTCTGCCTCAGATGCCCTCCCTCTGCCTCAGATGCCCTCCCTCTGCCTCAGATGCCCTCCCTCTGCCTCAGATGCCCTCCCTCTGCCTCAGATGCCCTCCCTCTGCCTCAGATGCCCTCCCTCCCCTGCGTCTCACCAGCTGCAGTTCCCGGGCCGTGAACACCAGGGGGAGCAGTCGTTTGCGCAGAGGAACCGTCAGCAGCAGCAGGAACGGAAAGGCCAGAGCGAGAGGAGACGCCATGACGAGCCACAGCCCCACCAGACAGGTGAGCTGTAGACAGGTGTACAGGTGCATCCGCCAGGGCCGCACCTGACAACACACAGACAGACAGGTGAGCTGTAGACAGGTGTA
Source organism: Rhinogobius similis (assembly GCA_019453435.1). Lineage (NCBI taxonomy): Eukaryota > Metazoa > Chordata > Actinopteri > Gobiiformes > Gobiidae > Rhinogobius > Rhinogobius similis. The sequence continues at coordinate 42,362,833 of CM033631.1, read as the reverse complement.
CAGGTGCATCCGCCAGGGCCGCACCTGACACACAACACACACAGACAGGTGAGCTGTAGACAGGTGTACAGGTGCATCCGCCAGGGCCGCACCTGACAACACACAGACAGACAGGTGAGCTGTAGACAGGTGTACAGGTGCATCTTCCAGGGCCGCACCTGACACACAACACAGACAGACAGGTGAGCTGTAGACAGGTGTACAGGTGCATCCGCCAGGGCCGCACCTGACAACACACAGACAGACAGGTGAGCTGTAGACAGGTGTACAGGTGCATCCGCCAGGGCCGCACCTGACAACACACAGACAGACAGGTGAGCTGTAGACAGGTGTACAGGTGCATCCGCCAGGGCCGCACCTGACAACACACAGACAGACAGGTGAGCTGTAGACAGGTGTACAGGTGCATCTTCCAGGGCCGCACCTGACACACAACACAGACAGACAGGTGAGCTGTAGACAGGTGTACAGGTGGCTCTGGGCGGGTCAGGCGGCTCTGGGTGGGTCAGGCGGCTCTGGGTCAGGTGGCTCTGGGCGGGTCAGGCGGCTCTGGGCGGGTCAGGTGGGTCAGGCGGCCCTGGGTCAGTACCTGGTGGGTGTACCCGCTCTTGGGCGGCCCTGGGTCAGTACCTGGTGGGTCTGGCGGCCCTGGGTCAGTACCTGGTGGGTCTGGCGGCCCTGGGTCAGTACCTGGTGGGTCAGGCGGCCCTGGGTCAGTACCTGGTGGGTCAGGCGGCCCTGGGTCAGTACCTGGTGGGTCTGGCGGCCCTGGGTCAGTACCTGGTGGGTCAGGCGGCCCTGGGTCAGTACCTGGTGGGTCTGGCGGCCCTGGGTCAGTACCTGGTGGGTGTACCCGCTCTTGGGGTGGTGCTTGGACGGCACGAGCAGCAGCTGCAGTCGCTCCGTGAGCTGGACGCCCTGCAGGGACATGACGCCCATGTACAGGAAGACCCCGAACAAGACCGAGACCGGGATCTGCCTCAGGAGGCGGGCCACGAACACCGACAGACCTGACCAATCAGAGAGGAGAGGCTCAAACGGACCAATCAGAGAGGAGAGGCCCAAAGGACCAATCAGAGAGGAGAGAACCAAACGGACCAATCAGAGAGGAGAGGCCCAAAGGACCAATCAGAGAGGAGAGGCTCAAACGGACCAATCAGAGAGGAGAGGCTCAAACGGACCAATCAGAGAGGAGAGAACCAAACGGACCAATCAGAGAGGAGAGGCTCAAACGGACCAATCAGAGAGGAGAGAACCAAACGGACCAATCAGAGAGGAGAGAACCAAACGGACCAATCAGAGAGGAGAGAACCAAACGGACCAATCAGAGAGGAGAGAACCAAACGGACCAATCAGAGAGGAGAGAACCAAACGGACCAATAACAGAGGAGAGAACCAAACGGACCAATAACAGAGGAGAGGCTCAAACGGACCAATCAGAGAGGAGAGGCTCAAACGGACCAATCAGAGAGGAGAGGCTCAAACGGACCAATCAGAGAGGAGAGGCCCAAACGGACCAATCAGAGAGGAGAGGCTCAAACGGACCAATCAGAGAGGAGAGGCTCAAACGGACCAATCAGAGAGGAGAGAACCAAACGGACCAATCAGAGAGGAGAGAACCAAACGGACCAATCAGAGAGGAGAGGCTCAAACGGACCAATCAGAGAGGAGAGAACCAAACGGACCAATCAGAGAGGAGAGAACCAAACGGACCAATCAGAGAGGAGAGAACCAAACGGACCAATCAGAGAGGAGAGAACCAAACGGACCAATCAGAGAGGAGAGGCCTAAACGGACCAATCAGAGAGGAGAGAACCAAACGGACCAATAACAGAGGAGAGAACCAAACGGACCAATAACAGAGGAGAGGCTCAAACGGACCAATCAGAGAGGAGAGGCTCAAACGGACCAATCAGAGAGGAGAGGCTCAAACGGACCAATCAGAGAGGAGAGGCTCAAACGGACCAATCAGAGAGGAGAGGCTCAAACGGACCAATCAGAGAGGAGAGAACCAAACGGACCAATCAGAGAGGAGAGGCTCAAACGGACCAATCAGAGAGGAGAGAACCAAACGGACCAATCAGAGAGGAGAGGCTCAAACGAACCAATCAGAGAGGAGAGGCCCAAACGGACCAATCAGAGAGGAGAGGCTCAAACGGACCAATAACAGAGGAGAGAACCAAACGGACCAATCAGAGAGGAGAGGCTCAAACGGACCAATAACAGAGGAGAGAACCAAACGGACCAATAACAGAGGAGAGGCTCAAACGGACCAATCAGAGAGGAGAGAACCAAACGGACCAATCAGAGAGGAGAGGCTCAAACGGACCAATCAGAGAGGAGAGGCTCAAACGGACCAATCAGAGAGGAGAGGCTCAAACGGACCAATCAGAGAGGAGAGAACCAAACGGACCAATCAGAGAGGAGAGAACCAAACGGACCAATCAGAGAGGAGAGGCCCAAACGGACCAATCAGAGAGGAGAGAACCAAACGGACCAATCAGAGAGGAGAGGCCCAAACGGACCAATCAGAGAGGAGAGAACCAAACGGACCAATCAGAGAGGAGAGGCCTAAACGGACCAATCAGAGAGGAGAGGCCCAAACGGACCAGAGAGGAGAGAACCAAACGGACCAATCAGAGAGGAGAGGCCCAAACGGACCAATCAGAGAGGAGAGGCTCAAACGGACCAGAGAGGAGAGAACCAAACGGACCAATCAGAGAGGAGAGAACCAAACGGACCAATCAGAGAGGAGAGGCCCAAACGGACCAATCAGAGAGGAGAGGTTAACGCTAAGGCTAATGTTAGCAACTTTATAGCTAATAGTTTCAGAGCGGTTTATTCATGACCGCGGCTAATGTTAAGCTAACGGTTTATTAGCGCCGGACACTTCCTGTCCAGGTGCATTGTGGGACTCAAATGGAGTGAACAGCGCCCTCTGCAGGAGGAGACTCACCGACGAGCAGCGCCACCACGAACCCTGTGACCCTCTGCTCCCTGAGGAGGGGGCGGGGCTTCTGCTCCTGTGGGCGGGGCTTCTGTTCCAGTGGGCCGGGCTTCTGCTCCTGTGGGCGGGGCTTCTGCTCATGTGGGCGGGGCTTCTGCTCCTGTGGGCCGGGCTTCATCTCATGTGGGCTGGGCTTCTGCTCCTGTGGGCGTGGCGGGGGGAGGGGCCTCTGCTCAGTGATTGACAGAGCGTTGGCGTGTGTCACCGAGCGCACGGTGGCGGCCGATAACCACGGCAACCCGAAGAGCGCGGAGACTCCGCCCACCAGCACGATGATGAGCAGGTCGGCATGGAAACCAGTGCCCTTCACCACACGCTTACTGACGATCAACCTGAGACCAAGACCAGGATCAGACCAGGACTAAGACCAAGACCAGGGTCAGACCTGAGACCAAGACCAGGGTCAGACCAGGACTAAGACCAAGACCAGGGTCAGACCTGAGACCAAGACCAGGGACCAGACCTGAGACCAAGACCAGGGACCAGACCTGAGACCAAGACCAGGGACCAGACCTGAGACCAAGACCAGGGTCAGACCTGAGACCAAGACCAGGGTCAGACCTGAGACCAAGACCAGGGTCAGACCTGAGACCAAGACCAGGGTCAGACCTGAGACCAAGACCAGGGTCAGACCTGAGACCAAGACCAGGGTCAGACCTGAGACCAAGACCAGGGTCAGACCTGAGACCAAGACCAGGGTCAGACCTGAGACCAAGACCAGGGTCAGACCTGAGACCAAGACCAGGGTCAGACCTGAGACCAAGACCAGGGTTAGACCAGGACTAAGACCAAGACCAGGGTCAGACCTGAGACCAAGACCAGGGACCAGACCTGAGACCAAGACCAGGGTCAGACCTGAGACCAAGACCAGGGTTAGACCAGGACTAAGACCAAGACCAGGGTCAGACCTGAGACCAAGACCAGGGTCAGACCTGAGACCAAGACCAAGACCAGGGTCAGACCTGAGACCAAGACCAGGGTCAGACCTGAGACCAAGACCAGGGTCAGACCTGAGACCAAGACCAGGGTCAGACCAGGACTAAGACCAAGACCAGGGTCAGACCTGAGACCAAGACCAGGGTCAGACCTGAGACCAAGACCAGGGTCAGACCAGGACTAAGACCAAGACCAGGGTCAGACCTGAGACCAAGACCAGGGTCAGACCTGAGACCAAGACCAGGGTCAGACCTGAGACCTGAGACCAAGACCAGGGTCAGACCTGAGACCAAGACCAGGGTCAGACCTGAGACCAAGACCAGGGTCAGACCTGAGACCAAGACCAGGGTCAGACCTGAGACCAAGACCAAGACCAGGGTCAGACCTGAGACCAAGACCAGGGTCAGACCTGAGACCAAGACCAGGGTCAGACCTGAGACCAGGACCAAGACCAGGGTTAGACCAGGACTAAGACCAGGGTCAGACCTGAGACCAAGACCAGGGTCAGACCTGAGACCAAGACCAGGGTCAGACCTGAGACCAAGACCAGGGTCAGACCTGAGACCAAGACCAGGGTCAGACCAGGACTAAGACCAAGACCAGGGTCAGACCTGAGACCAAGACCAGGGTCAGACCTGAGACCAAGACCAGGGTCAGACCTGAGACCAAGACCAGGGTCAGACCTGAGACCAAGACCAGGGTCAGACCTGAGACCAAGACCAGGGACCAGACCTGAGACCAAGACCAGGGTCAGACCTGAGACCAAGACCAGGGACCAGACCTGAGACCAAGACCAGGGTCAGACCTGAGACCAAGACCAGGGACCAGACCTGAGACCAAGACCAGGGTCAGACCTGAGACCAAGACCAGGGACCAGACCTGAGACCAAGACCAGGGTCAGACCTGAGACCAAGACCAGGGTCAGACCTGAGACCAAGACCAAGACCAGGGTCAGACCTGAGACCAAGACCAAGACCAGGGTCAGACCTGAGACCAAGACCAGGGTCAGACCTGAGACCAAGACCAGGGTCAGACCTGAGACCAAGACCAGGGACCAGACCTGAGACCAAGACCAAGACCAGGGTCAGACCTGAGACCAAGACCAGGGTCAGACCTGAGACCAAGACCAGGGACCAGACCTGAGACCAAGACCAGGGTCAGACCAGGACTAAGACCAAGACCAGGGTCAGACCTGAGACCAAGACCAGGGTCAGACCTGAGACCAAGACCAGGGTCAGACCTGAGACCAAGACCAGGGTTAGACCAGGACTAAGACCAGGGTCAGACCTGAGACCAAGACCAGGGTCAGACCTGAGACCAAGACCAGGGTCAGACCTGAGACCAAGACCAGGATCAGACCTGAGACCAAGACCAGGGTCAGACCGGGACTAAGACCAAGACCAGGGTCAGACCTGAGACCAAGACCAGGGTCAGACCGGGTCTACGACCAGACCTGAGACTCGTCCTTCTAGTCCTGGTCTCGTCCTTGGTCCTGGTCCTGGTCTGGTCCTGGTCCTGGTCCTGGTCTGGTCCTGGTCCCGGTCTCGGTCTTGTCTCTGGTCCTGGTCTGGTCTCTGGTCTCTGGTCTCTGGTCCCTGGTCTCTGGTCCTGGTCTCTGGTCTCTGGTCTCTGGTCTCTGGTCCTAGTCCCGGTCCTGGTCTCGTCCCTGGTCTCTGGTCCCGGTCCTGGTCTGGTCCCGGCTCCGGTCCTGGTCCCAGTCTTGGTCTCGTCCCTGGTCTCTGGTCTCTGGTCTCTCTGGTCTCTGGTCTCTGGTCCTGGTCTCTGGTCTCTGGTCTCTGGTCCTAGTCCTGGTCCCGGTCCTGGTCTCTGGTCTCTGGTCTCTGGTCTCTGGTCGCTGGTCTCTGGTCTCTAGTCCTGGTCTGGTCCTGGTCCCGGTCTCGGTCTTGTCTCTGGTCCTGGTCTCTGGTCTCTGGTCTCTGGTCTCTGGTCCTAGTCCCGGTCCTGGTCTCGTCCCTGGTCTCTGGTCCCGGCCCCGGTCCTGGTCCCAGTCTTGGTCTCGTCCCTGGTCTCTGGTCTCTGGTCTGGTCCTGGCCCTGGTCCCGGTCCTGGTCTCATCCCTGGTCTCTGGTCCTAGTCCTGGTCCCGGTCCTGGTCTCTGGTCCCGGTCTCTGGTCTCTGGTCTCTGGTCTCTGGTCCTGGTCCCGGTCCCGGTCCTGGTCTCTGGTCCCGGTCCTGGTCTCTGGTCTCTGGTCTCTGGTCCTGGTCTCTGGTCCCTGGTCTCTGGTCTCTGGTCCTGGTCTCTGGTCCCTGGTCCCTGGTCCCTGGTCTCTGGTCTCTGGTCCTGGTCTCTGGTCTCTGGTCCCTGGTCCCTGGTCTCTGGTCTCTGGTCCTGGTCCCGGTCCCGGTCCTGGTCTCTGGTCCCGGTCCCGGTCCAGACTCACGCAGTGATCTGCGACTCCATGAAGAGCAGGATGAAGACGAGCAGAGCGGGCAGGGCACAGGCCGCCGTCATCCAGAGCGGGAACCGCCCCCGAGCCCCGAGCGGCGCCACCAGCCACGAGCGCTTGAGCGGAGACGAGACCGAGACGCCACTGGGCACGCTCAGCTTCTGCAAGAGAGGCCAATCAGAGGAGAGACCACGCCCACACACGCCCACACACGCCCACACGCTCAGCTTCTGCAAGAGAGGCCAATCAGAGGAGAGACCACGCCCACACACGCCCACACACGCCCACACGCTCAGCTTCTGCAAGAGAGGCCAATCAGAGGAGAGACCACGCCCACACACGCCCACACACGCCCACACACGCCCACACGCTCAGCTTCTGCAAGAGAGGCCAATCAGAGGAGAGACCACGCCCACACACGCCCACACACGCCCACACACGCCCACACGCTCAGCTTCTGCAAGAGAGGCCAATCAGAGGAGAGACCACGCCCACACACGCCCACACGCTCAGCTTCTGCAAGAGAGGCCAATCTAACTAACGACGAGCACGACAGTGAAGCTAACGGCTAGCGCGACAGTGAAGCTAACGACTGGCGCGACAGTGAAGCTAACGGCTAGCGCGACAGTGAAGCTAACGACGAGCACGACAGTGAAGCTAACGGCTAGCGCGACAGTGAAGCTAACGACGAGCGCGACAGTGAAGCTAACGGCTAGCGCGACAGTGAAGCTAACGACGAGCGCGACAGTGAAGCTAACGGCTAGCGCGACAGTGAAGCTAACGACGAGCGCGACAGTGAAGCTAACGACGAGCGCGACAGTGAAGCTAACGACGAGCACGACAGTGAAGCTAACGGCTAGCACGACAGTGAAGCTAACGACGAGCGCGACAGTGAAGCTAACGGCTAGCGCGACAGTGAAGCTAACGACGAGCGCGACAGTGAAGCTAACGACGAGCGCGACAGTGAAGCTAACGACGAGCGCGACAGTGAAGCTAACGACGAGCGCGACAGTGAAGCTAACGACGAGCGCGACAGTGAAGCTTAACGACGAGCGAACAGTGAAGCTAACGACGAAGCGACAGTGAAGCTAACGACGAGCACGACAGTGAAGCTAACGACGAGCGCGACAGTGAAGCTAACGACGAGCGCGACAGTGAAGCTAACGACGAGCGCGACAGTGAAGCTAACGACGAGCGCGACAGTGAAGCTAACGACGAGCGCGACAGTGAAGCTAACGACGAGCGCGACAGTGAAGCTAACGACGAGCGCGACAGTGAAGCTTAACGACGAGCGCGACAGTGAAGCTAACGACGAGCGCGACAGTGAAGCTAACGACGAGCGACAGTGAAGCTAACGACGAGCGCGACAGTGAAGCTAACGACGAGCGCGACAGTGAAGCTAACGACGAGCGCGACAGTGAAGCTAACGACGAGCGCGACAGTGAAGCTAACGACGAGCGCGACAGTGAAGCTAACGACTAGCGCGACAGTGAAGCTAACGACGAGCGCGACAGTGAAGCTAACGACGAGCGCGACAGTGAAGCTAACGACGAGCGCGACAGTGAAGCTAACGACGAGCGCGACAGTGAAGCTAACGACGAGCGCGACAGTGAAGCTAACGACGAGCGACAGTGAAGCTAACGACGAGCGCGACAGTGAAGCTAACGACGAGCGCGACAGTGAAGCTAACGACGAGCGCGACAGTGAAGCTAACGACGAGCGCGACAGTGAAGCTAACGACGAGCGACAGTGAAGCTAACGTCGAGCCGACAGTGAAGCCAATCGACGAGCAGCCGACAGTGAAGCCTAACGGCGACTTGAAGCGAGCGACAGTGAAGCTAACGACGAGCGCGACAGTGAAGCTAACGACGAGCGCGACAGTGAAGCTAACGACTGGCACGACAGTGAAGCTAACGACTAGCGCGACAGTGAAGCTAACGACTAGCGCGACAGTGAAGCTAACGGCTAGCGCGACAGTGAAGCTAACGACTAGCGCGACAGTGAAGCTAACGACTAGCGCGACAGTGAAGCTAACGACGTGCGCGACAGTGAAGCTAACGGCTAGCGCGACAGTGAAGCTAACGACTAGCGCGACAGTGAAGCTAACGACGAGCGCGACAGTGAAGCTAACGACGAGCGCGACAGTGAAGCTAACGACGGGCGCGACAGTGAAGCTAACGACGAGCGCGACAGTGAAGCTAACGACTGGCGCGACAGTGAAGCTAACGACTGGCACGACAGTGAAGCTAACGACTAGCATGACGTCATCAGCAGGTGGTGCCTCGACTCGAGCGATGGAGGTGACGAGAACGACGCTCCAGTGGAACCAAAACCAGTCGCCTGATGTTTTCTCGATGGTGGAAGTGGAAATGGCCCCATTGAGTTCTAGGCAACTTTTAACATCAGACACGAGAAGACAAAACATCTGACTGTGGTCCATGGTTCCAGGTTCCAGGTCCATGGTTCCAGGTCCATGGTTCCAGGTCCATGGTTCCAGGTCCATGGTTCCAGGTCCATAATTCCAGGTCAATGGTTCCAGGTCCATGGTTCCAGGTCCATGGTTCCGGGTTCATGGTCCATGGTTCCAGGTCCATGGTTCCAGGTCCATAGTTCCAGGTCAATGGTTCCAGGTCCGTGGTTCCAGGTCCATGGTTCCAGGTCCATGGTTCCAGGTCCATGGTTCCAGGTCCATGGTTCCAGGTCCATGGTTCCAGGTCCATGGTTCCAGGTTCCAGGTCCATGGTTCCAGGTTCATGGTTCCAGGTTCCAGGTCCATGGTTCCAGGTTCATGGTTCCAGGTTCCAGGTCCATGGTTCCAGGTTCATGGTTCCAGGTTCATGGTTCCAGGTTCATGGTTCCAGGTCAATGGTTCCAGGTCCATGGTTCCAGGTTCATGGTTCCAGGTCCATGGTTCCAGGTCCATGGTTCCAGGTCCATGGTTCCAGGTCCATGGTTCCAGGTTCATGGTTCCAGGTCCATGGTTCCAGGTTCATGGTTCCAGGTCCATGGTTCCAGGTCCATGGTTCCAGGTCCATGGTTCCAGGTCCATGGTTCCAGGTCCATAGTTCCAGGTTCATGGTTCCAGGTTCCTGCACTCACCCTCTGCCACCAGGGGGCGCCAGGACGACTGCAGCAGCTCATGTGCCTCAGGATGCTCCTCACCCCCTCCTCCTCCAGGTTTAGTCCTGGTTCAGTCCTGGTTTAGACCTGGTTCAATCCTGGTTTAGACCTGGTTTAGTCCTGGTTTAGACCTGGTTTAGTCCTGTTTCGGTCCTGGTTCGGTCCTGGTTCGGTCCTGGTTTGGTCCTGGTTCAGTCCTGGTTCAGACCTGGTTCAGTCCTGGTTCAGTCCTGGTTCAGTCCTGGTTCAGTCCTGGTTCGGTCCTGGTTCAGTCCTGGTTCAGACCTGGTTCGGTCCTGGTTCGGTCCTGGTTCAGTCCTGGTTCAGACCTGGTTCGGTCCTGGTTCAGTCCTGGTTCAGTCCTGGTTCAGACCTGGTTCAGTCCTGGTTCAGTCCTGGTTCAGTCCTGGTTCAGTCCTGGTTCAGACCTGGTTCAGTCCTGGTTCAGTCCTGGTTCAGACCTGGTTCAGTCCTGGTTCAGTCCTGGTTCAGACCTGGGTGTAGGTGTCCTTGATGCTGTAGTCCACCAGGACCATGATGAAGATGGAGATTGGGACTCCGAAGTCTCCGATGGTTCTCCTCAACTGCAACAATTTAAAGAAAGAACATGTGAACAGCACTGAACAGACCCCAGTTGAACTCAAACCTCAAATGTTGTTGATAAAGTAGAAGAAGAAGAGGCCAGTGTCAGACTCCTCCAGCACAGCAGGGGGCAGCAGAGGAGGAGGAGCCTGTGCCTCTTTAACATGAACAGGAGCTCCGCCTCCTGCTGTGACTCTAGGACCAACAATAGTCCACATTTAGAGTCAATGGGACTCTACTGTCACAGCTTTGAGTCGATGGGACCAGATCATTTATGGATTTATAGTTCAGGGGGAGGAGCTTAAATGTGGAGCCAATGAGGAGCCTCTGACACCGGCGTCATGTGCTTCTTCTTCTAGTTCTGTTCATAATCTGCTGCTGCATTTGACCCAGTTAAAGCTTCTTCTGGAGCTTTTAGGACGCGCTGCAGGGTCACAGTCTGATCTGGGTCAAATGTAGGAGGAGCCTCAGTCACTTTTCACTCAGATGCCCTCCCTCTGCCTCAGATGCCCTCCCTCTGCCTCAGATGCCCTCCCTCTGCCTCAGATGCCCTCCCTCTGCCTCAGATGCCCTCCCTCTGCCTCAGATGCCCTCCCTCTGCCTCAGATGCCCTCCCGGTGCCCTCCCTCTGCCTCAGATGCCCTCCCTCTGCCTCAGATGCCCTCCCTCTGCCTCAGATGCCCTCCCTCTGCCTCAGATGCCCTCCCTCTGCCTCAGATGCCCTCCCGGTGCCCTCCCTCTGCCTCAGATGCCCTCCCTCTGCCTCAGATGCCCTCCCTCTGCCTCTGATGCCCTCCCAGTGCCCTCCCTCTGCCTCAGATGCCCTCCCTGTGCCCTCCCTCTGCCTCAGATGCCCTCCCACTGCCTCAGATGCCCTCCCTCTGCCTCAGATGCCTCCCTGCCTCAGATGCCTCCCTCTGCCTCTGATGCCCTCCCTGTGCCCTCCCTCTGCCTCAGATGCCCTCCCCCTGCCTCAGATGCCCTCCCTCTGCCTCAGATGCCCTCCCTCTGCCTCAGATGCCCTCCCTCTGCCTCAGATGCCCTCCCTCTGCCTCAGATGCCCTCCCTCTGCCTCAGATGCCCTCCCTCTGCCTCAGATGCCCTCCCTGTGCCTCAGATGCCCTCCCTCTGCCTCAGATGCCCTCCCGGTGCCCTCCCCCTGCCTCAGATGCCCTCCCTCTGCCTCAGATGCCCTCCCGGTGCCCTCCCTCTGCCTCAGATGCCCTCCCTCTGCCTCAGATGCCCTCCCTCTGCCTCAGATGCCCTCCCTCTGCCTCAGATGCCCTCCCTCTGCCTCAGATGCCCTCCCTCTGCCTCAGATGCCCTCCCTGTGCCCTCCCTCTGCCTCAGATGCCCTCCCTCTGCCTCAGATGCCCTCCCTCTGCCTCAGATGCCCTCCCTCTGCCTCAGATGCCCTCCCTCTGCCTCAGATGCCCTCCCTCTGCCTCTGATGCCCTCCCGGTGCCCTCCCTCTGCCTCAGATGCCCTCCCTGTGCCCTCCCTCTGCCTCTGATGCCCTCCCGGTGCCCTCCCTCTGCCTCAGATGCCCTCCCGCGCTCACCCGTCCAGGGAACAGTGCAGAGTTCTTGAGTTTGCGCAGGTAGAAGGCGCTGAGGTACGTCCCGAGCATCAGGAGCAGAGACAGCAGCGCCGTGTTGGGCCGCGGCGTCCCAGAATGCACCTCTGCGGACGAGCCGTTCCACCAACCGGGCGGCTCCGTCCCGTTCGGCCAATCGGGCGCCTCGGACGTGTTGCCACGGAGACAGCCCGTCAGAGGAAACTGCAGGAAGATCTGTGAGAGAGAGAGTCAGAACCAAAACCAAAGGATCTGAACAGGTCTAGAGGATCTGAACAGGTCTAGAGGAGGATCTGAACAGGTCTAGAGGATCTGAACAGGTCTAGAGGAGGATCTGAACAGGTCTAGAGGAGGATCTGAACAGGTCTAGAGGAGGATCTGAACAGGTCTAGAGGAGGATCTGAACAGGTCTAGAGGAGGATCTGAACAGGTCTAGAGGAGGATCTGAACAGGTCTAGAGGAGGATCTGAACAGGTCTAGAGGATCTGAACAGGTCTAGAGGAGGATCTGAACAGGTCTAGAGGAGGATCTGAACAGGTCTAGAGGAGGATCTGAACAGGTCTAGAGGATCTGAACAGGTCTAGAGGAGGATCTGAACAGGTCTAGAGGATCTGAACAGGTCTAGAGGATCTGAACAGGTCTAGAGGATCTGAACAGGTCTAGAGGAGGATCTGAACAGGTCTAGAGGATCTGAACAGGTCTAGAGGATCTGAACAGGTCTAGAGGATCTGAACAGGTCTAGAGGATCTGAACAGGTCTAGAGGAGGATCTGAACAGGTCTAGAGGAGGATCTGAACAGGTCTAGAGGAGGATCTGAACAGGTCTAGAGGAGGATCTGAACAGGTCTAGAGGATCTGAACAGGTCTAGAGGAGGATCTGAACAGGTCTAGAGGAGGATC
>CM033631.1:42287805-42345305 GCA_019453435.1 Rhinogobius similis | reverse complement strand
AACATCTACACAACAACACAACATGTACACAACATGTACACAACATCTACACAACAACAACACAACATCTACACAACATCTACACAACAACAACACAACATCTACACAACATCTACACAACATCTACACAACAACAACACAACATCTACACAACATCTACACAACAACAACACAACATCTACACAACATCTACACAACAACAACACAACATCTACACAACATCTACACAACAACAACACAACATCTACACAACATCTACACAACAACAACACAACATCTACACAACATCTACACAACACAACAAAAACACAGCAACACAACATCTACACAACATCTACACACCCATCAGACCCTGTCTTCTCCCCTGAAGGACCACACGGTAACAACACAACAACACAGCGTCTACACACATGGTGTGTGTCTGAGTCTTAGGGGGCGTGTCTGGGGGGGCAGGGGGCGTGTCTGAGTCTTAGGGGGTGTGTCTGGGGGGGCAGGGGGCGTGTCTGAGTCTAAGGGGCGGTGTCTGGGGGGGCAGGGGGCGTGTCTGAGTCTTAGGGGGCGTGTCTGGGGGGGCAGGGGGCGTGTCTGAGTCTTAGGGGGCGTGTCTGGGGGGGCAGGGGGCGTGTCTGAGTCTTAGGGGGTGTGTCTGGGGGGGCAGGGGGCGTGTCTGAGTCTAAGGGGCGTGTCTGGGGGGCAGGGGGCGTGTCTGAGTCTTAGGGGGCGTGTCTGGGGGGCGGGGGCGTGTCTGAGTCTTAGGGGCGTGTCTGGGGGGGCAGGGGCGTGTCTGAGTCTTAGGGGACGGGGGCAGGCGGCGTGTCTGAGTCTTAGGGGGCGTGTCTGGGGGGGCAGGGGGCGTGTCTGAGTCTTAGGGGGGCAGGGGGCGTGTCTGAGTCTTAGGGTAGGCGTGTCTGAGTCTTAGGGGGCGTGTCTGAGTCTTAGGGGGCGTGTCTGAGTCTTAGTGGAGGCGTGTCTGAGTCTCAGGGGAGGCGTGTCTGAGTCTTAGGGGGCGTATCTGAGTCTCAGGGGGCGTGTCTGAGTCTTAGGGGGCATGTCTGGGGGGGCAGGGGGCGTGTCTGAGTCTTAGGGGGCATGTCTGGGGGGGCAGAGGTCGTGTCTGAGTCTTAGGGGAGGCGTGTCTGAGTCTCAGGGGAGGCGTGTCTGAGTCTTAGGGGGCGTGTCTGGGGGGCAGGGGGCGTGTCTGAGTCTTAGGGGAGGCGTGTCTGAGTCTTAGGGGGCGTGTCTGGGGGGCAGGGGGGGTGTCTGGGGGGCAGGGGCGTGTCTGAGTCTTAGGGGAGGCGTGTCTGAGTCTTAGGGGAGGAGTGTCTGAGTCTTAGGGGAGGCGTGTCTGAGTCTTAGGGGAGGCGTGTCTGAGTCTTAGGGGGCGTGTCTGAGTCTGGGGGGGCGTGTCTGGGTCTTGAGGGGGCGTGTCTGAGTCTTAGGGGGCGTGTCTGGGGGGCAGGGGACGTGTCTGAGTCTTAGGTGGCGTGTCTGAGTCTTAGGGGGCGTGTCTGAGTCTTGGGGGGCGTGTCTGGGTCTAAGGGGTCGTGTCTGAGTCTTAGGGGTGTTTCTGGGTCTTAGAGGAGGCGTGTCTGAGTCTTAGGGGCGTGTCTGGGTCTTAGGGTGTGTGTCTGAGTCTTAGGGGCGTGTCTGAGTCTTAGGGGAGGCATGTCTGGGTCTTAGGGGGCCTGTCTGGGTCTTAGGGGGCGTGTCTGGGTCTCAGGGGAGGTGTGTCTGGGTCTTAGAGGAGGCGTGTCTGAGTCTTAGGGGCGTGTCTGGGTCTTAGGGGAGGCGTGTCTGGGTCTTAGGGGGCGTGTCTGGGTATTAGGGGAAGCATGTCTGAGTCTTAGGGGCGTGTCTGGGTGTTAGGGGAGGTGTGTCTGGGTCTTAGGGGGCGTGTCTGGGTATTAGGGGAAGCATGTCTGAGTCTTAGGGGCGTGTCTGGGTCTTAGGGGAGGTGTGTCTGGGTCTTAGGGGGCGTGTCTGGGTCTTAGGGGGCGTGTCTGGGTATTAGGGGGCGTATCTGAGTCTTAGGGGCGTGTCTGGGTGTTAGGGGAGGTGTGTCTGGGTCTTAGGGGAGGTGTGTCTGGGTCTTAGGGGGCGTGTCTGAGTCTTAGGGGAGGTGTGTCTGGGTCTTAGGGGGCGTGTCTGGGTCTTAGGGGGCGTGTCTGGGTCTTAGGGGGCGTGTCTGGGTATTAGGGGAAGCATGTCTGAGTCTTAGGGGAGGCGTGTCTGAGTCTTAGGGGCGTGTCTGGGTCTTAGGGGAGGTGTGTCTGGGTCTTAGGGGAGGTGTGTCTGAGTCTTAGGGGCGTGTCTGGGTCTTAGGGGGCGTGTCTGAGTCTTAGGGGGTGTGTCTGAGTCTTAGGGGGCGTGTCTGAGTCTTAGGGGTCGTGTCTGGGTATTAGGGGAGTGTCTGAGTCTTAGGGAGGTGTGTCTGAGTCTTAGGGGAGGTGTGTCTGAGTCTTAGGGGAGGCGTGTCTGAGCCTTAGGGGAGGTGTGTCTGAGTCTTAGGGGAGGCGTGTCTGGGTCTTAGGGGAAGCATGTCTGAGTCTTAGGGGCGTGTCTGGGTGTTAGGGGAGGTGTGTCTGGGTCTTAGGGGAGGTGTGTCTGGGTCTTAGGGGGCGTGTCTGGGTCTTAGGGGGCGTGTCTGAGTCTTAGGGGAGGTGTGTCTGGGTCTTAGGGGGCGTGTCTGGGTCTTAGGGGAGGCGTGTCTGGGTATTAGGGGAGGTGTGTCTGAGTCTTAGGGGAGGTGTGTCTGAGTCTTAGGGGCGTGTCTTGGTCTTTGGGGCGGTGTGTCTGGGTCTTAGGGGAGGTGTGTCTGAGTCTTTGGGGCGTGTCTGGGTCTTAGGGGGCGTGTCTGGGTCTTAGGGGCGTGTCTGAGTCTTAGGGGAGGTGTGTCTGGGTCTTAGGGGGCGTGTCTGGGTCTTAGGGGGCGTGTCTGGGTATTAGGGGAGGTGTGTCTGAGTCTTAGGGGAGGCGTGTCTGAGCCTTAGGGGAGGTGTGTCTGAGTCTTAGGGGAGGCGTGTCTGGGTCTTAGGGGAGGCGTGTCTGAGTCTTAGGGGGCGTGTCTGAGTCTTAGGGGGCGTGTCTGAGTCTTAGGGGCGTGTCTGAGTCTTAGGGGCGTGTCTGAGTCTTAGGGGGCGTGTCTGAGTCTTAGGGGCGTGTCTGAGTCTTAGGGGCGTGTCTGGAGTCTTAGGGGCGTGTCTGAGCATTTGGGGGCGTGTCTGAGTCTTAGGGGCGTGTCTGAGTCTTAGGGGCGTGTCTGAGTCTTAGGGGCGTGTCTGGGTCTTAGGGGGCGTGTCTGGGTCTTAGGGGGCGTGTCTGGGTCTTAGGGGAGGCGTGTCTGGGTCTTAGGGGGCGTGTCTGAGTCTTAGGGGCGTGTCTGAGTCTTAGGGGCGTGTCTGAGTCTTAGGGGCGTGTCTGAGTCTTAGGGGCGTGTCTGAGTCTTAGGGGCGTGTCTGAGTCTTAGGGGGCGTGTCTGAGTCTTTGGGGCGTGTCTGAGTCTTAGGGGCGTGTCTGAGCCTTAGGGGCGTGTCTGGGTCTTAGGGGAGGTGTGTCTGTGTCTTAGGGGAGGCGTGTCTGAGTCTTAGGGGCGTGTCTGGGTCTTAGGGGGCGTGTCTGAGTCTTAGGGGGCGTGTCTGAGTCTTAGGGGGAGTGTCTGGGTCTTAGGGGGCGTGTCTGAGTCTTAGGGGGCGTGTCTGAGTCTTAGGGGGCGTGTCTGAGTCTTAGGGGGCGTGTCTGAGTCTTAGGGGCGTGTCTGAGTCTTAGGGGGCGTGTCTGAGTCTTAGGGGGCGTGTCTGGGTCTTAGGGGGCGTGTCTGGGTCTTAGGGGGCGTGTCTGAGTCTTAGGGGGCGTGTCTGAGTCTTAGGGGCGTGTCTGAGTCTTAGGGGGCGTGTCTGAGCCTTAGAGGCGTGTCTGAGTCTTAGGGGGCGTGTCTGGGTCTTAGGGGGCGTGTCTGGGTCTTAGGGGGCGTGTCTGAGTCTTAGGGGGCGTGTCTGAGTCTTAGGGGGCGTGTCTGAGTCTTAGGGGGCGTGTCTGAGTCTTAGGGGCGTGTCTGAGTCTTAGGGGGCGTGTCTAAGGCGGGGACTCACCCAGCAGACCTCCGAAGGTGACGGCGGGCGACAAAGCGGCGAAGTAGATGAAGATGATGGCGGCGAGACACTGAGGGCTGAGCGCGTCTGTGACGTCAGAGCCGTACTGAGGGTATCTGTGCCGCACGTCCTTCAGGAGCCCCCCGAACAGGGCCCCCGAGCGCCGCAGGGGGTCCTCAGGGGGGGCCCGGGGCAGCGACTCTGCACAGAGAGTGGAACCCTCATGTGGACTGGAGGACCTGTCTCTGCACCAGATGAACTGTCCCTCCTGTGCCTGGAGGACCTGTCTCTACTCCCTGGGACAGAAGGGGGCGCTCTGGGACACACAGGGGGGCGCTCTGGGACACACAGGGGGCGCTCTGGGACACACAGGGGGCGCTCTGGGACAGAAGGAGGGCTCTGGGACAGAATGGGACACGGGCGCTCTGGGACAGAAGGGGGCGCTCTGGGACACACAGGGGGCGCTCTGGGACAGAAGGAGGGCTCTGGGACACACAGGGGGCGCTCTGGGACACACAGGGCGCTCTGGGACACACAGGGGGCGCTCTGGGACACACAGGGGGCGCTCTGGGACACACAGGGGGCGCTCTGGGACACACAGGGGGCTCTGGGACAGAAGGCTCTGGGACAGAAGGCGCTCTGGGACAGAAGGGCTCTGGGACAGAAGGGGCGCTCTGGGACACACAGAGGCGCTCTGGGACAGAAGGGGGCTCTGGGACAGAAGGGCTCTGGGACACACAGGGCTCTGGGACAGAAGGCGCTCTGGGACAGAAGGGGCGCTCTGGGACACACAGAGCTGGACACACAGCTCTGGGACAGAAGGGAGGCCTGGGACAGAAGGGGGCTCTGGGACAGAGCTCTGGGACACACAGGGCGCTCTGGGACAGAAGGGAGCTCTGGGACAGAAGAGGCGCTCTGGGACAGAAGGGCGCTCTGGGACAGAGGGCGCTCTGGGACAGAAGAGCGCTCTGGGACACACAGGGGCGCTCTGGGACAGAGGCGCTCTGGGACAGAAGAGCGCTCTGGGACACACAGGGCGCTCTGGGACACACAGAGGCGCTCTGGGACAGAAGGGGGCTCTGGGACACACAGAGGCGCTCTGGGACAGAAGGGGCTCTGGACAGAAGAGCGCTCTGGGACAGAAGGGCGCTCTGGGACACACAGGGGGCGCTCTGGGACAGAAGGGGGCGCTCTGGGACACACAGGGGGCGCTCTGGGACACACAGGGGGCGCTCTGGGACACACAGGGGGCGCTCTGGGACAGAAGGGGGCGCTCTGGGACACACAGGGGGCGCTCTGGGACAGAAGGGGGCGCTCTGGGACAGAAGGGGGCGCTCTGACCTTGTTCTTTGCCGTTCGATTCTCGGTGAGTTTTGTTGAAGTTTGGTTGAACTTCTGTGTCCAAAGTCTGGATCAGGGCCTTCAGGAGGTCTTCAGGGTCCAGAGCCCGGGCCACGGCCTCAGCCAGGGTCTGAAACCAGGTTTAGAGCAGGATCTGAACAGGTCTAGAGGATCTGAACAGGTCTAGAGGAGGATCTGAACAGGTCTAGAGGAGGATCTGAACAGGTCTAGAGGAGGACCTGAACAGGTCTAGAGGATCTGAACAGGTCTAGAGGAGGATCTGAACAGGTCTAGAGGAGGATCTGAACAGGTCTAGAGGATCTAAACAGGTCTAGAGGAGGATCTGAACAGGTCTAGAGGATCTAAACAGGTCTAGAGGAGGATCTGAACAGGTCTAGAGGATCTAAACAGGTCTAGAGGATCTAAACAGGTCTAGAGGAGGATCTGAACAGGTCTAGAGGAGGATCTGAACAGGTCTAGAGGAGGATCTGAACAGGTCTAGAGGATCTGAACAGGTCTAGAGGAGGATCTGAACAGGTCTAGAGGATCTAAACAGGTCTAGAGGAGGATCTGAACAGGTCTACAGGAGGATCTGAACAGGTCTAGAGGAGGATCTGAACAGGTCTAGAGGAGGACCTGAACAGGTCTAGAGGAGGATCTGAACAGGTCTAGAGGAGGACCTGAACAGGTCTAGAGGAGGATCTGAACAGGTCTAGAGGAGGATCTGAACAGGTCTAGAGGAGGATCTGAACAGGTCTAGAGGATCTGAACAGGTCTAGAGGATCTGAACAGGTCTAGAGGAGGATCTGAACAGGTCTAGAGGAGGATCTGAACAGGTCTAGAGGATCTGAACAGGTCTAGAGGAGGATCTGAACAGGTCTAGAGGACCTGAACAGGTCTAGAGGAGGATCTGAACAGGTCTAGAGGACCTGAACAGGTCTAGAGGACCTGAACAGGTCTAGAGGAGGATCTGAACAGGTCTAGAGGATCTGAACAGGTCTAGAGGAGGATCTGAACAGGTCTAGAGGATCTGAACAGGTCTAGAGGATCTGAACAGGTCTAGAGGATCTGAACAGGTCTAGAGGACCTGAACAGGTCTAGAGGATCTGAACAGGTCTAGAGGAGGATCTGAACAGGTCTAGAGGATCTGAACAGGTCTAGAGGAGGATCTGAACAGGTCTAGAGGATCTGAACAGGTCTAGAGGAGGATCTGAACAGGTCTAGAGGAGGACCTGAACAGGTCTAGAGGATCTGAACAGGTCTAGAGGAGGATCTGAACAGGTCTAGAGGATCTAAACAGGTCTAGAGGAGGATCTGAACAGGTCTAGAGGATCTGAACAGGTCTAGAGGATCTAAACAGGTCTAGAGGAGGATCTGAACAGGTCTAGAGGAGGATCTGAACAGGTCTAGAGGAGGATCTGAACAGGTCTAGAGGATCTGAACAGGTCTAGAGGAGGATCTGAACAGGTCTAGAGGATCTAAACAGGTCTAGAGGAGGATCTGAACAGGTCTACAGGAGGATCTGAACAGGTCTAGAGGAGGATCTGAACAGGTCTAGAGGAGGACCTGAACAGGTCTAGAGGAGGATCTGAACAGGTCTAGAGGAGGACCTGAACAGGTCTAGAGGATCTGAACAGGTCTAGAGGAGGATCTGAACAGGTCTAGAGGATCTGAACAGGTCTAGAGGATCTGAACAGGTCTAGAGGATCTGAACAGGTCTAGAGGACCTGAACAGGTCTAGAGGATCTGAACAGGTCTAGAGGAGGATCTGAACAGGTCTAGAGGATCTGAACAGGTCTAGAGGAGGATCTGAACAGGTCTAGAGGATCTGAACAGGTCTAGAGGAGGATCTGAACAGGTCTAGAGGAGGACCTGAACAGGTCTAGAGGATCTGAACAGGTCTAGAGGAGGATCTGAACAGGTCTAGAGGATCTGAACAGGTCTAGAGGATCTGAACAGGTCTAGAGGATCTGAACAGGTCTAGAGGAGGATCTGAACAGGTCTAGAGGAGGATCTGAACAGGTCTAGAGGATCTGAACAGGTCTAGAGGCCCTGAACAGGTCTAGAGGATCTGAACAGGTCTAGAGGAGGATCTGAACAGGTCTAGAGGAGGATCTGAACAGGTCTAGAGGATCTGAACAGGTCTAGAGGAGGATCTGAACAGGTCTAGAGGATCTGAACAGGTCTAGAGGATCTGAACAGGTCTAGAGGACCTGAACAGGTCTAGAGGATCTGAACAGGTCTAGAGGAGGATCTGAACAGGTCTAGAGGAGGATCTGAACAGGTCTAGAGGATCTGAACAGGTCTAGAGGATCTGAACAGGTCTAGAGGACCTGAACAGGTCTAGAGGATCTGACCTTGTCCCTCAGCAGGGAGGTGAAAGCTCGTCCGGTCTGGAGGTATCTTTTGTCTGTGGTTGGTCCCAAACTGAAGATTAAAATCCGGACTGGGACTTTGAGGACGGTCTGAAACAGAACCGGCTCCTGGAGACGTACCAGCGCCACCAACGGGCGGCGCAGGGAACTGAGCGCGCCTGAAACTCAAACAACTTCAGCTTCTTCCCCACGAGAAGGAGCAGAGCATTCAGCAGAACCTGTGGACTTCGAGAAACAAAACTGTTACCGGAGAGAACCAGAGCAGCCTCAGACCGCGGAGAGTCCAGGTCCAGGTCCTGGTCCTGGTCCTGGTCCTGGTCCACGTCAAAATGTTTCTGAAAAACAAAAACTCGTGCTTAGATCTTTGTCATCTTCAGACCTCAGAGTGCAGTACATCTGACACACCAGGACCTCAGAGTGCAGTACATCTGACACACAACACCAGGACCTCAGAGTGCAGTACATCTGACACACAACACCAGGACCTCAGAGTGCAGTACATGACACACAACACCAGGACCTCAGAGTGCAGTACATGACACACAACACCAGGACCTCAGAGTGCAGTACATCTGACACACAACACCAGGACCTCAGAGTGCAGTACATCTGACATACAACACCAGGACCTCAGAGTGCAGTACATGACACACAACACCAGGACCTCAGAGTGCAGTACATGACACACAACACCAGGACCTCAGAGTGCAGTACATGACACACAACACCAGGACCTCAGAGTGCAGTACATCTGACACACACAACACCAGGACCTCAGAGTGCAGTACATCTGACACACAACACCAGGACCTCAGAGTGCAGTACATCTGACACACAACACCAGGACCTCAGAGTGCAGTACATCTGACACACACAACACCAGGACCTCAGAGTGCAGTACATCTGACACACAACACCAGGACCTCAGAGTGCAGTACATCTGACACACAACACCAGGACCTCAGAGTGCAGTACATCTGACACACACCACCAGGACCTCAGAGTGCAGTACATCTGACACGCAACACCAGGACCTCAGAGTGCAGTACATCTGACACACAACACCAGGACCTCAGAGTGCAGTACATCTGACACACAACACCAGGACCTCAGAGTGCAGTACATGACACACAACACCAGGACCTCAGAGTGCAGTACATCTGACACACAACACCAGGACCTCAGAGTGCAGTACATCTGACACACAACACCAGGACCTCAGAGTGCAGTACATCTGACACGCAACACCAGGACCTCAGAGTGCAGTACATGACACACAACACCAGGACCTCAGAGTGCAGTACATCTGACACACAACACCAGGACCTCAGAGTGCAGTACATCTGACACACAACACCAGGACCTCAGAGTGCAGTACATGACACACAACACCAGGACCTCAGAGTGCAGTACATCTGACACACAACACCAGGACCTCAGAGTGCAGTACATCTGACACACAACACCAGGACCTCAGAGTGCAGTACATCTGACACACAACACCAGGACCTCAGAGTGCAGTACATGACACACAACACCAGGACCTCAGAGTGCAGTACATCTGACACACAACACCAGGACCTCAGAGTGCAGTACATCTGACACACAACACCAGGACCTCAGAGTGCAGTACATCTGACACGCAACACCAGGACCTCAGAGTGCAGTACATGACACACAACACCAGGACCTCAGAGTGCAGTACATCTGACACACAACACCAGGACCTCAGAGTGCAGTACATCTGACACACAACACCAGGACCTCAGAGTGCAGTACATGACACACAACACCAGGACCTCAGAGTGCAGTACATCTGACACACAACACCAGGACCTCAGAGTGCAGTACATGACACACAACACCAGGACCTCAGAGTGCAGTACATCTGACACACAACACCAGGACCTCAGAGTGCAGTACATGACACGCAACACCAGGACCTCAGAGTGCAGTACATGACATACAACACCAGGACCTCAGAGTGCAGTACATCTGACACACAACACCAGGACCTCAGAGTGCAGTACATCTGACACACAACACCAGGACCTCAGAGTGCAGTACATCTGACACACAACACCAGGACCTCAGAGTGCAGTACATCTGACACACAACACCAGGACCTCAGAGTGCAGTACATGACACACAACACCAGGACGAGTGAAGGAAAAGAGAGGATCCTTAGTTTGACAGTCATATGCTAATCATATGCTAATCATATGCTAATGAGGTGCTCAACAGTGACGAGGAGCTACAGCTAACAATAGCACTGAGTCTAGGCCGGGTCCAGTTCTTACCTTTCCACCTCGGTTTCCATTCACTTCACCAAAGTCTTCATCACTGTAAACACAAAAGACCAGGACTGAACCAGGACTGAACCAGGACTGAACCAGGACTGAACCAGGACTGAACCAGGACTGAACCAGGTCTGAACCAGGACTGAACCAGGACTGAACCAGGACTGAACCAGGTCTGAACCAGGACTGAACCAGGTCTAAACCAGGACTGAACCAGGACTGAACCAGGTCTAAACCAGGACTGAACCAGGTCTAAACCAGGACTGAACCAGGACTGAACCAGGTCTGAACCAGGTCTGAACCAGGACTGAACCAGGTCTAAACCAGGACTGAACCAGGACTGAACCAGGTCTAAACCAGGACTGAACCAGGTCTAAACCAGGACTGAACCAGGACTGAACCAGGACTGAACCAGGACTGAACCAGGTCTAAACCAGGACTGAACCAGGTCTAAACCAGGACTGAACCAGGTCTAAACCAGGTCTAAACCAGGACTGAACCAGGACTGAACCAGGACTGAACCAGGACTGAACCAGGACTGAACCAGGTCTAAACCAGGACTGAACCAGGTCTAAACCAGGTATAAACCAGGACTGAACCAGGACTGAACCAGGTCTAAACCAGGACTGAACCAGGTCTAAACCAGGTCTAAACCAGGACTGAACCAGGACTGAACCAGGACTGAACCAGGACTGAACCAGGTCTAAACCAGGACTGAACCAGGTCTAAACCAGGTCTAAACCAGGACTGAACCAGGACTGAACCAGGTCTAAACCAGGACTGAACCAGGTCTAAACCAGGTCTAAACCAGGACTGAACCAGGACTGAACCAGGACTGAACCAGGACTGAACCAGGTCTAAACCAGGACTGAACCAGGTCTAAACCAGGTCTAAACCAGGACTGAACCAGGACTGAACCAGGTCTAAACCAGGACTGAACCAGGACTGAACCAGGTCTAAACCAGGACTGAACCAGGACTGAACCAGGTCTAAACCAGGACTGAACCAGGTCTAAACCAGGTCTAAACCAGGACTGAACCAGGACTGAACCAGGTCTAAACCAGGACTGAACCAGGACTAAACCAGGTCTGAACCAGGTCTAAACCAGGACTGAACCAGGACTGAACCAGGACTGAACCAGGACTGAACCAGGACTGAACCAGGTCTAAACCAGGACTGAACCAGGACTGAACCAGGTCTAAACCAGGACTGAACCAGGACTGAACCAGGACTGAACCAGGACTGAACCAGGTCTAAACCAGGACTGAACCAGGACTGAACCAGGACTGAACCAGGTCTAAACCAGGACTGAACCAGGACTGAACCAGGACTGAACCAGGACTGAACCAGGTCTAAACCAGGACTGAACCAGGTCTAAACCAGGACTGAACCAGGTCTAAACCAGGTCTAAACCAGGACTGAACCAGGACTGAACCAGGACTGAACCAGGACTGAACCAGGACTGAACCAGGTCTAAACCAGGACTGAACCAGGTCTAAACCAGGTCTAAACCAGGACTGAACCAGGTCTAAACCAGGACTGAACCAGGTCTAAACCAGGTCTAAACCAGGACTGAACCAGGACTGAACCAGGACTGAACCAGGACTGAACCAGGTCTAAACCAGGACTGAACCAGGTCTAAACCAGGTCTAAACCAGGACTGAACCAGGACTGAACCAGGTCTAAACCAGGACCGAACCAGGTCTGAACCAGGTCTAAACCAGGTCTAAACCAGGACTGAACCAGAACTTAACCAGGACTGAACCAGGTCTAAACCAGGACTGAACCAGGTCTAAACCAGGTCTAAACCAGGACTGAACCAGGACTGAACCAGGTCTAAACCAGGACTGAACCAGGACTGAACCAGGTCTAAACCAGGACTGAACCAGGACTAAACCAGGTCTAAACCAGGTCTGAACCAGGTCTAAACCAAGGCTGAACCAGGACTGAACCAGGACTGAACCAGGTCTAAACCAGGACTGAACCAGGACTAAACCAGGTCTGAACCAGGTCTAAACCAGGACTGAACCAGGACTGAACCAGGACTGAACCAGGACTGAACCAGGACTGAACCAGGTCTAAACCAGGACTGAACCAGGACTGAACCAGGTCTAAACCAGGACTGAACCAGGACTGAACCAGGACTGAACCAGGACTGAACCAGGTCTAAACCAGGACTGAACCAGGACTGAACCAGGTCTAAACCAGGACTGAACCAGGACTGAACCAGGACTGAACCAGGACTGAACCAGGACTGAACCAGGTCTAAACCAGGACTGAACCAGGACTAAACCAGGTCTAAACCAGGACTGAACCAGGACTGAACCAGGTCTAAACCAGGACCGAACCAGGACACTAACCAGGTCTAAACCAGGACCGAACCAAGACTGAACCAGGACTGAACCAGGTCTAAACCAGGACTGAACCAGGACCGAACCAGGACTGAACCAGGACTGAACCAGGACTAAACCAGGTCTAAACCAGGACTGAACCAGGACTGAACCAGGTCTAAACCAGGACTGAACCAGGACTGAACCAGGACTGAACCAGGACTGAACCAGGTCTAAACCAGGACTGAACCAGGACTGAACCAGGTCTAAACCAGGACTGAACCAGGACTGAACCAGGACTGAACCAGGACTGAACCAGGACTGAACCAGGTCTAAACCAGGACTGAACCAGGTCTAAACCAGGTCTAAACCAGGACTGAACCAGGACTGAACCAGGTCTAAACCAGGACTGAACCAGGTCTGAACCAGGTCTAAACCAGGACTGAACCAGGACTGAACCAGGACTGAACCAGGTCTAAACCAGGACTGAACCAGGACTGAACCAGGTCTAAACCAGGACTGAACCAGGACTGAACCAGGACTAAACCAGGTCTAAACCAGGACTGAACCAGGTCTAAACCAGGTCTAAACCAGGACTGAACCAGGACTGAACCAGGACTGAACCAGGACTGAACCAGGTCTAAACCAGGACTGAACCAGGACTGAACCAGGTCTAAACCAGGACTGAACCAGGACTGAACCAGGACTGAACCAGGACTGAACCAGGACTGAACCAGGTCTAAACCAGGACTGAACCAGGACTGAACCAGGTCTAAACCAGGTCTAAACCAGGACTGAACCAGGACTGAACCAGGACTGAACCAGGACTGAACCAGGACTGAACCAGGTCTAAACCAGGACTGAACCAGGTCTAAACCAGGTCTAAACCAGGACTGAACCAGGACTGAACCAGGTCTAAACCAGGACTGAACCAGGTCTAAACCAGGTCTAAACCAGGACTGAACCAGGACTGAACCAGGTCTAAACCAGGACTGAACCAGGACTAAACCAGGTCTGAACCAGGTCTAAACCAGGACTGAACCAGGACTGAACCAGGACTGAACCAGGTCTAAACCAGGACTGAACCAGGACTGAACCAGGTCTAAACCAGGACTGAACCAGGACTGAACCAGGACTGAACCAGGACTGAACCAGGACTGAACCAGGTCTAAACCAGGACTGAACCAGGACTGAACCAGGTCTAAACCAGGACTGAACCAGGACTGAACCAGGACTGAACCAGGACTGAACCAGGACTGAACCAGGTCTAAACCAGGTCTAAACCAGGACTGAACCAGGACTGAACCAGGTCTAAACCAGGACTGAACCAGGTCTAAAACCAGGTCTAAACCAGGACTGAACCAGGACTGAACCAGGTCTAAACCAGGACTGAACCAGGACTAAACCAGGTCTGAACCAGGTCTAAACCAGGACTGAACCAGGACTGAACCAGGTCTAAACCAGGACTGAACCAGGACTGAACCAGGACTGAACCAGGACTGAACCAGGACTGAACCAGGTCTAAACCAGGACTGAACCAGGACTGAACCAGGACTGAACCAGGACTGAACCAGGACTGAACCAGGACTGAACCAGGTCTAAACCAGGACTGAACCAGGTCTAAACCAGGTCTAAACCAGGACTGAACCAGGACTGAACCAGGTCTAAACCAGGACTGAACCAGGACTAAACCAGGTCTGAACCAGGTCTAAACCAGGACTGAACCAGGACTGAACCAGGACTGAACCAGGTCTAAACCAGGACTGAACCAGGACTGAACCAGGACTAAACCAGGACTGAACCAGGACTAAACCAGGACTGAACCAGGACTGAACCAGGACTGAACCAGGTCTAAACCAGGTCTGAACCAGGTCTAAACCAGGACTAAACTAGGACTGAACCAGGACTGAACCAGGACTGAACCAGGACTAAACCAGGACTAAACTAGGACTGAACCAGGACTGAACCAGGTCTAAACCAGGACTGAACCAGGACTGAACCAGGACTGAACCAGGACTAAACCAGGACTAAACCAGGACTGAACCAGGACTGAACCAGGTCTAAACCAGGACTGAACCAGGACTGAACCAGGACTAAACCAGGACTGAACCAGGACTGAACCAGGTCTAAACCAGGACTGAACCAGGACTAAACCAGGACTGAACCAGGACTGAACCAGGTCTGAACCAGGACTGAACCAGGACTGAACCAGGACTGAACCAGGTCTGAACCAGGACTGAACCAGGACTGAACCAGGACTGAACCAGGACTGAACCAGGACTGAACCAGGACTGAACCAGGTCTGAACCAGGACTGAACCAGGACTGAACCAGGACTGAACCAGGACTGAACCAGGACTGAACCAGGACTAAACCAGGACTGAACCAGGACTGAACCAGGTCTAAACCAGGACTGAACCAGGACTAAACCAGGTCTAAACCAGGACTGAACCAGGACTGAACCAGGACTAAACCAGGACTGAACCAGGACTGAACCAGGTCTAAACCAGGACTGAACCAGGACTGAACCAGGACTAAACCAGGACTGAACCAGGACTGAACCAGGTCTGAACCAGGTCTAAACCAGGACTGAACCAGGACTGAACCAGGACTGAACCAGGTCTAAACCAGGTCTAAACCAGGACTGAACCAGGACTGAACCAGGTCTAAACCAGGTCTAAACCAGGACTAAACCAGGTCTAAACCAGGACTAATCCAGGACTAAACCAGGTCTAAACCAGGACTAAACCTGCACTAAACCAGGACTAAACCAGGTCTAAACCAGGACTGAACCAGGACTAGACCTGTGTGGCAGCAGCAGGACCCTCAGGACTTGGTCTCGGTCTTGGGGTTGGATCTGGTCTGAAGTCTCCAGTTGGTCCACGAGTGTCTCCAAGAGTCCGGTCCAAGTCCTGGGGCTGAGGTCCAGAAGCAGAGCTGAAACAGAACCGAAACAGAACCGATAAAACACCGAAACCACAAACGATGAAACACCAAAACCAAAAACAAAGAATATATATATAAAGAACAACAAAACCCAAAAACAGAAAAAATATAATCAAAAACACAAAAACTACACGAACAATAAACCCACAAAAAATAAAATTACATACAAAACTTTAAAAAAAACATAAAAAGACAAAAAATTCTAAACAAAAACACACACAGAACACACGACCACAAAGAACTACAGAAAACGCTCACAACTCTGGAGAAGTGCACTTCAATTTTTAAGAGAGACGCTCATGGGTTCGACGCTCGTGGGTTCGACGCTCGTGGGTTCGACGCTCATGGGTTCGACGCTCATGGGTTCGACGCTCATGGGTTCGACGCTCATGGGTTTGACACTCGTGGGTTTGGGTTGGATGTGGAGGTTCCAGTCAGGGTTTACAGTGGTTTAAATCAGATTTATGATTGCAGTGTCGAAGGTGGGCCTGTTGGGCGTGACATCACTTCCTGTTGGGCGTGACATCACTTCCTGTTGGGCGTGACATCACTTCCTGTTGGGCGTGACATCACTTCCTGTTGGGCGTGACTTCACTTCCTGTTGGGCGTGACATCACTTCCTGTTGGGCGTGACATCACTTCCTGTTGGGCGTGACATCACTTCCTGTTGGGCGTGACATCACTTCCTGTTGGGCGTGACATCACTTCCTGTTGGGCGTGACATCACTTCCTGTTGGGCGTGACATCACTTCCTGTTGGGCGTGACATCACTTCCTGTTGGGCGTGACATCACTTCCTGTTGGGCGTGACATCACTTCCTGTTGGGCGTGACATCACTTCCTGTTGGGCGTGACTTCACTTCCTGTTGGGCGTGACTTCACTTCCTGTTGGGCGTGACATCACTTCCTGTTGGGCGTGACATCACTTCTTGTGGGCGTGACATCACTTCCTGTTGGGCGTGACATCACTTCTTGTGGGCGTGACATCACTTCCTGTTGGGCGTGACATCACTTCTTGTGGGCGTGACATCACTTCCTGTTGGGCGTGACATCACTTCCTGTTGGGCGTGACATCACTTCCTGTTGGGCGTGACATCACTTCCTGTTGGGCGTGACATCACTTCCTGTTGGGCGTGACTTCACTTCCTGTTGGGCGTGACATCACTTCTTGTGGGCGTACACTTTTAGCAAAGTAAACACGCTTCCATTAATAGTTCTTTTAACCATTACAATCTGCAATTTTTATCTTTATATTAACACTTTGTTTAAAGTGATTGTTGCCCCGCCCCTCTTATATTTGCTCCGCCCCTCTTGTGTTTGCCTTTTCTCGTGTTTGTTCATATTCTGGACAGTCAATTGGATTCTCAAAGGTTTCTTCTGGACAATTTTAAAAATCAAGACGTTTCAACTTCCATCTGAAATTTATTCTCAAACTGTGGGACTGATTTACGCCAATCTGACCTGTGTAAGGCCCGCCCACAGGGAGCAGCCCCGCCCACAGGGGGAAGCCCCGCCCACAGGGAGCAGCCCCGCCCACAGGGAGCAGCCCCGCCCACAGGGAGCAGCCCTGCCCACAGGAAGGAGCCTCGCCCACAGGGAGGAGCCCCGCCCACAGGGAGAAGCCCCGCCCACAGGGAGCAGCCCTGCCCACAGGGAGCAGCCCCGCCCACAGGGAGCAGCCCTGCCCACAGGGAGCAGCCCTGCCCACAGGGAGCAGCCCCGCCCACAGGGAGCAGCCCCGCCCACAGGGAGCAGCCCCGCCCACAGGGAGCAGCCCCGCCCACAGGGAGCAGCCCCGCCCACAGGAAGCAGCCCTGCCCACAGGAAGGAGCCCCGCCCACAGGGAGAAGCCCCGCCCACAGGGAGCAGCCCTGCCCACAGGGAGCAGCCCCGCCCACAGGGAGCAGCCCTGCCCACAGGGAGCAGCCCTGCCCACAGGAAGGAGCCTCGCCCACAGGGAGGAGCCCCGCCCACAGGAAGCAGCCCTGCCCACAGGAAGGAGCCCCGCCCACAGGGAGCAGCCCCGCCCACAGGAAGGAGCCCCGCCCACAGGAAGGAGCCCCGCCCACAGGGAGCAGCCCCACCCACAGGGAGCAGCCCTGCCCACAGGAAGGAGCCCCGCCCACAGGGAGCAGCCCCGCCCACAGGGAGCAGCCCTGCCCACAGGAAGGAGCCCCGCCCACAGGGAGCAGCCCCGCCCACAGGGAGCAGCCCCTGATAATGGCCTGTCTTTGATGATGATGATGCAAAGAAAGAGGCACAAACAGGACTGACCCTGAGACAGGGTCCGGAGCAGGTCCTGGGTCTGGTCCTGGTCCTGGTCCAGGTTTTGGCTCCTTTGAGTCTGAGGTCTCCAGCACAAGCCTTCATCATCACAACTGTCAATCAAACAGAGCAGGTTAACTCTGACCTCCAGGGACGCACCTGACACACAGGGAGGGCATCTGAGTTAGACTCTGTGCTGCCCCCGCTGGTCTCACCTGTCAGAGCGAGCTCTGAGCTCCTTCAGCTCCACAAACATCTGCAAAACAAAAGACAAGTGTCACCAACAAACACACGACAAACACACGACAAACACACGACAAACACACGACAAACACACGACAAACACACGACAAACACACGACAAACACACGAGTCTGCCTGGACGAACTCCATCTACTTTAGATGAACTGCTCCTCGTCCTCCTGGAGGATCTCTCTACACTGGTGGACTGCTCCTCGTCCTCCTGGAGGATCTCTCTACACTGGTGGACTGCTCCTCGTCCTCCTGGAGGATCTCTCTACACTGGTGGACTGCTCCTCGTCCTCCTGGAGGATCTCTCTACACTGGTGGACTGCTCCTCGTCCTCCTGGAGGATCTCTCTACACTGGTGGACTGCTCCTCATCTCCTCCTGGAGGATCTCTCTACACTGGTGGACTGCTCCTCGTCCTCCTGGAGGATCTCTCTACACTGGTGGACTGCTCCTCGTCCTCCTGGAGGATCTCTCTACACTGGTGGACTGCTCCTCGTCCTCCTGGAGGATCTCTCTACACTGGTGGACTGCTCCTCGTCCTCCTGGAGGATCTCTCTACACTGGTGGACTGCTCCTCGTCCTCCTGGAGGATCTCTCTACACTGGTGGACTGCTCCTCGTCCTCCTGGAGGATCTCTCTACACTGGTGGACTGCTCCTCGTCCTCCTGGATGAACTCTTTAAAGCCACCTCCCTCTTGAGTGGTTCTGGTTCAGTCCAAGTGGATGTCAGTCCTAGTTCATCTGCAGCCTGTCCGTCCGTGGGAGTAGGATCTCTCCTTCACTGTGGTTCTCCTCAGGTTTATACTTTGTCCCGTGGGGTTTTTTGTAGTTTTTCCTGAAGGAGGGTCAAAGGACAGGGGCATTCTGGGACAGTTATCTGAACTGCTTTGACCTGTGGCCCATCGAGGCAACTGTTGTTGTGATTTTGGGCATTAGAAACATAAATGGATTTGATTTGATCAAAAAAGTTCAACAAGCTCTGGGTTCATTTCCCTCCAGAGATCAATTAACTCTGTACTTTGTGTTCATTTGTGAAATGTTATATAGTTTACACACGCTCGTGGGGTCGACGCTCGTGGGGTCGACGCTCGTGGGTTCGACGCTCGTGGGTTCGATGCCCGTTGGTTGTGGAGGTCCCAGTTTCCACTTCAGGCTCAGTTCATGTAAATGTGCTTCTTGTTTGTAGAAAATATCTATTTTTTCTTTTCTCATTTTTTAAATGAAAAGTAAAATTCAGATAAAACTCATAAAACTCTGAGACGAAAAAGAGAAGCTGAGGTTAGAACCAGTGACCTCAGCTTCTCCTGTCATCCAAACCAGGACTAAACCAGGACTGAACCAGGACTAAACCAGGACTAAACCAGGACTGAACCAGGACTAAACCAGGACTAAACCAGGTCTAAACCAGGACTAAACCAGGACTAAACCCTGAGGACTCACCTGTGACTCGTTTAGTCCTGATCTGGTCTTGGTTTGGTCTGAGCCTTTGACACCTGTAAACCTGAGGACCTGGACTAGACCTGGATCAGAGCTGGACCAAACCAGGACTAAACCCGGATTAGCAGCTCGTCTCGTCTTTCTCACTTTCTTTAATCACTTTCCCACAAAAACTGGGGTCCGGACTTCACCTGGTCAGGATTCTAGACCTGGACCTGGACCAGGACCAGGACCAGGACCAGGACCTGGACCTGGACCCGGACCAGACCAGGATAAATAAATCTGAATCAAATCTTTTAAAACCAACAACAGAAAACATAAAGTGCAGTTTTACAGCAGACGTTAAACACATTTGAACCAAATGAAGGTTAAACCCTGAAGGTTCAGAGAGAATATTTATGAAGAAAGGGTTTCATTGATGAAAATCTGAAATCATTTTGTTCTGTTTTGATTTAATGTCACTGTTTGTTCTAAAAGCTCTTTATGTTTCAGTTTATTCAGACAAACACAATAACTGTTGCAGCTCTAAAATGTCTCCACATGAAATATAATGAAATATAATGAAATATAATGAAATATAATGAAATATAATGAAATATAATGAACATAACAAAGTCTTGAACAGAGAGAGAAACACTGACCTGAGCAGCAGCCGTCGTCAGACGAACACGAGACACTCCCTCAGTCCTCCTTTTATCTTCAGACCGGCCCAGACCTGGCCCAGACCTGGCCCGGCCCAGGTCTGGCCCAGCCCAGACCCTGCGTGAGAACCTGTCATTTGGGCCGGTCCCGTGGGGAGCTGTAAATATTGATGTTTTGGTTTTTTGAGAAAAGCGTCATTTCATGGATTAAAGAAAAGCCCAGGATTAAAGCGACACAGAGTCTGAGAGAGACCTGCAGCTTCAACTCAAGACAGAACGACCTCTGACCTCTGACTGTGACCTGTGACCTCTGACTGTGACCTGTGACTGTGACCTCTGACTGTGACCTCTGACCTCTGACTGTGACCTCTGACCTCTGACTGTGACCTCTGACTGTGACCTCTGACCTCTGACCTCTGACCTGTGACCTCTGACCTGTGACCTCTGACCTGTGACCTCTGACCTGTGAAGCGCTTTGGGTGCCTATTAGGTGGAAAAGCGCTCTATAAATAAAAATTCTTATTCTTCTTCTTCTCTGACCTCTGACTGTGACCTCTGACCATGGATGTATTAAATGAACTGGATAAGCCCCGCCCCCTCTGTGTCCCAGGTTGATTAGTGGTCGTGTGAGGTACTGCAGCCTTTTTCTAAAATGTCACATTATAATCACAGACAGGACTGAATTATTATCAGTATTTAAATAAAATAGAAGGAAATGTTCTTTTCTACCGTTTATAAAATCACACAAATTACCGTTTTTATCTGAAGTGACGTCACACAAACATGTGTGAGTCACATGATCGAGCGTCAGATACAAACAGAAGCTCGTGGAAAAGGCTCGACTAGAGACACCTGTAAGTTGTATTTTATTTCATTTCAGACGCTTCACGTGTGTCTAACATGAAGAACACAATTACAATCACACAAGCTAACGCTAACACAAAGACCTGCAGCTGCTGGTCGTTCACGTCGCCAAAGCATCATGGGGATTGTGGTCACGTGGCGCCCTAAAGCAAAGATGGCCGCCTCCGTATCAGGAAGTAAATCAAAGATGGCCGCCTCCGTATCAGGAAGTAAAAGAAAGATGGCCGCCTCCGTATCAGGAAGTAAAACAAAGATGGCCGCCTCCGTATCAGGAAGTAAAAGAAAGATGGCCGCCTCCGTATCAGGAAGTAAAGCAAAGATGGCCGCCTCCGTATCAGGAAGTAAAGCAAAGATGGCCGCCTCCGTAACAGGAAGTAAAGCAAAGATGGCCGCCTCCGTAACAGGAAGTAAAACAAAGATTGACGCCTCCGTATCAGGAAGTAAAGCAAAGATGGCCGCCACCGTATCAGGAAGTAAAGCAAAGATGGCCGCCTCCGTATCAGGAAGTAAAGCAAAGATGGCCGCCTCCGTATCAGGAAGTAAAACAAAGATGGCCGCC
Source organism: Rhinogobius similis (assembly GCA_019453435.1). Taxonomy (NCBI): domain Eukaryota; kingdom Metazoa; phylum Chordata; class Actinopteri; order Gobiiformes; family Gobiidae; genus Rhinogobius; species Rhinogobius similis. Next base: position 42,323,910 of record CM033631.1, on the reverse strand, counting down.
TCCGTATCAGGAAGTAAAGCAAAGATGGCCGCCTCCAGACAGGAAGTAAAGCAAAGATGGCGCCTCCGTATCAGGAAGTAAAACAAAGATGGCCGCCTCCGTATCAGGAAGTAAAGCAAGATGGCGCCTCCGTATCAGGAAGTAAAGCAAAGATGGCCGCCTCCGTATCAGGAAGTAAAGCAAAGATGGCGCCTCCGTAACAGGAAGTAAAACAAAGATGGCGCCTCCGTGTCAGGAAGTAAAGCAAAGATGGCGCCTCCGTATCAGGAAGTAAAGCAAAGATGGCCGCCTCCGTATCAGGAAGTAAAGCAAAGATGGCCGCCTCCGTAACAGGAAGTAAAACAAAGATGGCCGCCTCCGTATCAGGAAGTAAAACAAAGATGGCCGCCTCCGTATCAGGAAGTAAAACAAAGATGGCCGCCTCCGTATCAGGAAGTAAAACAAAGATGGCCGCCTCCGTATCAGGAAGTAAAGCAAAGATGGCCGCCTCTGTAACAGGAAGTAAAGCAAAGATGGCCGCCTCCGTATCAGGAAGTAAAGCAAAGATGGCCGCCTCTGTAACAGGAATCGTCGATGTAAACCCTCATTCGTCCAGGTGTGGTCCATCGTAGAAAGGGGTTCAGAGGTTGTCATCCGGACGCCGTTTAAAGATCGAGACGTTTCGACTTTTATCCAAAAGTCATTGTCAATCAGAGAGCTGGTATGGGAACCTGGGCCTTATATGCTACTCTAAGTAGTGGGAGTCCAGCCCCCAGGGAGGAGTCACTGCACTCCTGTCTTTGTTATAAGATTGTTTGTTTGTCACCTGAGACTTGATTAATTGGTCTATCTTGTTGATTAATGGTTGGCCTCACCTAGTTTCACCTGTGTCTAAAGGTCTATTGTTATCTTGATAGCTGGCTGTTGCTCCCTCCTCACTGCTGATTGCCTCATTAGCATTTGACTGGTCTATTGATCTGGACCAAGGTGTCAGGATGCTGTCATAAATTTTGGCTAAATTAAATCTTAAGCCCCCATTCCTGTTCAGGGAAGGATTTTCTCTTTTTACAAAAATGGCCTCCTTTACTCCTCTTTCAAACCAGTTCTTCTCTCTGCTCAAAATCTTCACCTCACTGTCCTCAAACGAGTGATTTGTAGCTTTTAGGTGCAGATGGACTGCACTCTGCGGTCCGGTGGAGGAACATCTTCTGTGTTGGTACAGCCTTTTGTGCAATGGCTGTTTTGTTTCTCCTATGTAACGTTCTTTACAACTGTCCTCACTGCACTCTATCGAATAAACTACATTGCTCTGTTTCTCTGTCGGCCTCTTGTCTTTCGGGTGGACCAGTTTCTGTTTAAGTGTGTTGCCAGGTTTGTAATAGACAGGGATGTCGTGTTGTCTAAAAATCCTTTGAAACTTCTCAGACAGGCCCGAGACATAAGGGATAGAGACACCCCTCCTGCTGGGGTCTTTATCCTTTCTGTCCTGTTTCTTGGCTCTCTGCTGTACCAACACAGAAGATGTTCCTCCACCGGACCGCAGAGTGCAGTCCATCTGCACCTAAAAGCTACAAATCACTCGTTTGAGGACAGTGAGGTGAAGATTTTGAGCAGAGAGAAGAACTGGTTTGAAAGAGGAGTAAAGGAGGCCATTTTTGTAAAAAGAGAAAATCCTTCCCTGAACAGGAATGGGGGCTTAAGATTTAATTTAGCCAAAATTTATGACAGCATCCTGACACCTTGGTCCAGATCAATAGACCAGTCAAATGCTAATGAGGCAATCAGCAGTGAGGAGGGAGCAACAGCCAGCTATCAAGATAACAATAGACCTTTAGACACAGGTGAAACTAGGTGAGGCCAACCATTAATCAACAAGATAGACCAATTAATTAAATCCCAGGTGACAAACAAACAATCTTATAACAAAGACAGGAGTGCAGTGACTCCTCCCTGGGGGCTGGACTCCCACTACTTAGAGTAGCATATAAGGCCCAGGTTCCCATACCAGCTCTCTGATTGACAATGACTTTTGGATAAAAGTCGAAACGTCTCGATCTTTAAACGGCGTCCGGATGACAACCTCTGAAACCCTTTCTACTCTGTAACAGGAAGTAAAACAAAGATGGCCGCCTCCGTATCAGGAAGTAAAGCAAAGATGGCCGCCTCCGTATCAGGAAGTAAAGCAAAGATGGCCGCCTCCGTATCAGGAAGTAAAACAAAGATGGCCGCCTCCGTATCAGGAAGTAAAACAAAGATGGCCGCCTCCGTATCAGGAAGTACCACAGGGATAAACAGGGCGGCCATTTTGAATTCATCTTCCAGGTTTTATTCTAGTTCTATGTCTCTGACTGTGACCGTCCGTATGTTTCAAATCGGCCTAATGATCATTTACAGTTAATTCATGACTAATGATGTCATTGATTAGACTTTACTGTCGCTCTGACACAACAACACAGTCTTCAAAGCCTAAATAAACCTTCCGTCAGTGGCCATTCATTTTCATTCTTCCAGTTTTCTCTTGGGATTATTCTGTGCATAAAGCACTAAACGCCTCGTTACACACACGGCTCATTTGCATATCAACACACGAAAACTGTGCAAAGCGCTAAACTTTGTGACACGCTGAGGCGTTTGCTCTGATTGGTTCATGAGTCTTCACTGGAGCTGAAGACAGAGGAGTCTGAGGTCTGTGTCTGTGCCGCTGCTCATGGCGCTCACACCGCGTTAAGACGAGTCAGATCCAGAATGAAGGAGCTCAAATCAAGTTTGTCAGTGTGAGTTCTGAAAGTTCGGGGTTGGATCGATTAAGCCTGACCCTGGATGAAGTTTGTGTCTGATGTGATGGTTTGACTCCAGAGGTCATGGTTTCAGTGGGACTACTCTTCTGTGCGTCAGGGGGAGGAGCTCGTCTGCTGGTACAGTGTACTACCACCAAATGTTTTAGGGGTCCACAGTAACGGGCCGTAATGCCTTCACCCCTGATGGGGAGCGCGAGTCTTCGAGGTAGTTTGCGCTATTCTAGACGCATTAGTTCGTCAGCTGTTTGTTCTCAAAACTCTGTGAATATGAGGCGGGTTGGTCCAGAAGAAAGACGAGTTAAAACCTTATGGGATGTAGAACTTTAGTTCCCCGAGCCTTTGATTTGGCGCCATGTGCTGTTAATGATCAGGTGTGTTCAGGTGCACGTCATGGTGTGTGGCTCGTGCCTCTCTCTCTTCCTCTCTCTCTCTCTCTCGTGCACGACTTAGATTTTCTCTGCACGATGTCCCTGGGAGCAGCTTAGAGGGAACAGTGGACCTCGGGGTTCAGTGTCACTTCAGACCTCGGGGGGGTTCAGTGTCACTTCAGACCTCGGGGTTCAGTTTCACTTCAGACCTCGGGGTTCAGTGTCACTTCAGACCTCGGGGTTCAGTGTCACTTCAGACCTCGGGGTTCAGTGTCACTTCAGACCTCGGGGTTCAGTGTCACTTCAGACCTCGGGGTTCAGTGTCACTTCAGACCTCGGGGTTCAGTGTCACTTCAGACCTCGGGGTTCAGTGTCACTTCAGACCTCGGGGTTCAGTGTCACTTCAGACCTCGGGGTTCAGTGTCACTTCAGACCTCGGGGTTCAGTGTCACTTCAGACCTCGGGGTTCAGTTTCACTTCAGACCTCGGGGTTCAGTGTCACTTCAGACCTCGGGGGGGTTCAGTGTCACTTCAGACCTCGGGGTTCAGTGTCACTTCAGACCTCGGGGGGGTTCAGTGTCACTTCAGACCTCGGGGTTCAGTTTCACTTCAGACCTCGGGGTTCAGTGTCACTTCAGACCTCGGGGTTCAGTGTCACTTCAGACCTCGGGGTTCAGTGTCACTTCAGACCTCGGGGTTCAGTGTCACTTCAGACCTCGGGGTTCAGTTTCACTTCAGACCTCGGGGGGGTTCAGTTCCACTTCAGACCTCGGGGTTCAGTTTCACTTCAGACCTCGGGGTTCAGTTTCACTTCAGACCTCGGGGTTCAGTTTCACTTCAGACCTCGGGGTTCAGTGTCACTTCAGACCTCGGGGGGGGTTCAGTGTCACTTCAGACCTCGGGGTTCAGTGTCACTTCAGACCTCAGGGTTCAGTGTCACTTCAGACCTCGGGGTTCAGTGTCACTTCAGACCTCGGGGTTCAGTGTCACTTCAGACCTCGGGGTTCAGTGTCACTTCAGACCTCGGGGTTCAGTTTCACTTCAGACCTCGGGGTTCAGTGTCACTTCAGACCTCGGGGTTCAGTTTCACTTCAGACCTCGGGGTTCAGTTCCACTTCAGACCTCGGGGTTCAGTGTCACTTCAGACCTCGGGGTTCAGTGTCACTTCAGACCTCGGGGTTCAGTGTCACTTCAGACCTCGGGGTTCAGTGTCACTTCAGACCTCGGGGTTCAGTGTCACTTCAGACCTCGGGGTTCAGTGTCACTTCAGACCTCGGGGTTCAGTGTCACTTCAGACCTCGGGGGGGTTCAGTGTCACTTCAGACCTCGGGGGGGTTCAGTGTCACTTCAGACCTCGGGGTTCAGTGTCACTTCAGACCTCGGGGTTCAGTGTCACTTCAGACCTCGGGGTTCAGTGTCACTTCAGACCTCGGGGTTCAGTGTCACTTCAGACCTCGGGTTCAGTGTCACTTCAGACCTCGGGGGTTCAGTGTCACTTCAGACCTCAGGGTTCAGTGTCACTTCAGACCTCGGGGTTCAGTGTCACTTCCGACCTCGGGGGGGTTCAGTGTCACTTCAGACCTCGGGGTTCAGTGTCACTTCAGACCTCGGGGTTCAGTTACACTTCAGACCTCGGGGTTCAGTGTCACTTCAGACCTCGGGGTTCAGTGTCACTTCAGACCTCGGGGGGGTTCAGTGTCACTTCAGACCTCGGAGTTCAGTGTCACTTCAGACCTCGGGGTTCAGTGTCACTTCAGACCTCGGGGTTCAGTGTCACTTCAGACCTCGGGGTTCAGTGTCACTTCAGACCTCGGGGGGGTTCAGTGTCACTTCAGACCTCGGGGGGGTTCAGTGTCACTTCAGACCTTGGGGTTCAGTGTCACTTCAGACCTCGGGGTTCAGTGTCACTTCAGACCTCGGGGGGGGGTTCAGTTTCACTTCAGACCTCGGGGTTCAGTGTCACTTCAGACCTCGGGGTTCAGTGTCACTTCAGACCTCGGGGTTTAGTGTCACTTCAGACCTCGGGGTTCAGTTTCACTTCAGACCTCGAGGTGTTCAGTGTCACTTCAGACCTCGGGGTTCAGTGTCACTTCAGACCTCGGGGGGGTTCAGTGTCACTTCAGACCTCGGGGTTCAGTTTCACTTCAGACCTCGGGGGGGTTCAGTGTCACTTCAGACCTCGGGGTTCAGTGTCACTTCAGACCTCGGGGTTCAGTGTCACTTCAGACCTCGGGGTTCAGTGTCACTTCAGACCTCGGGGTTCAGTGTCACTTCAGACCTCAAGGGGTTCAGTCTCACTTCAGCCCTCGGGGTTCAGTGTCACTTCAGACCTCGGGGTTCAGTGTCACTTCAGACCTCGGGGGGGTTCAGTGTCACTTCAGACCTCGGGGTTCAGTGTCACTTCAGACCTCGGGGTTCAGTTTCACTTCAGACCTCGGGGTTCAGTGTCACTTCAGACCTCGGGGTTCAGTGTCACTTCAGACCTCGGGGTTCAGTGTCACTTCAGACCTCGGGGTTCAGTGTCACTTCAGACCTCGGGGTTCAGTGTCACTTCAGACCTCGGGGGGGTTCAGTGTCACTTCAGACCTCGGGGTTCAGTGTCACTTCAGACCTCGGGGTTCAGTGTCACTTCAGACCTCGGGGTTCAGTGTCACTTCAGACCTCGGGGTTTAGTGTCACTTCAGACCTCGGGGTTCAGTGTCACTTCAGACCTCGGGGTTCAGTGTCACTTCAGACCTCGGGGTTTAGTGTCACTTCAGACCTCGGGGTTCAGTGTCACTTCAGACCTCGGGGTTCAGTGTCACTTCAGACCTCGGGGTTCAGTGTCACTTCAGACCTCGGGGTTCAGTGTCACTTCAGACCTCGGGGTTCAGTGTCACTTCAGACCTCGGGGGGGTTCAGTGTCACTTCAGACCTCGGGGTTCAGTGTCACTTCAGACCTCGGGGTTCAGTGTCACTTCAGACCTCGGGGGGGTTCAGTGTCACTTCAGACCTTGGGGTTCAGTGTCACTTCAGACCTCGGGGTTCAGTGTCACTTCAGACCTCGGGGTTCAGTGTCACTTCAGACCTCGGGGGGGTTCAGTGTCACTTCAGACCTCGGGGTTCAGTGTCACTTCAGACCTTGGGGTTCAGTGTCACTTCAGACCTCGGGGTTCAGTGTCACTTCAGACCTCGGGGTTCAGTGTCACTTCAGACCTCGGGGGGGTTCAGTGTCACTTCAGACCTCGGGGTTCAGTGTCACTTCAGACCTCGGGGGGGGGTTCAGTTTCACTTCAGTTTTGGAGATTGTGACAGGGACCAGCTCACGATTCCATTTTTATCACCGTATCGCCCAGACCTAGCGCTCGGGGCTAAGGATCTGACTGCAGCCAGGGGGCGACCAGGAGCAGGCACGACAGGAGCCAAGGTGTGAATAACACGCATAGACCTATAATAAAACCTGAAGATGAATCCAAAATGGCCGTCCTGTTTATCCCTGTGGAGTGAGCTCATTGGTCATGACCCCAAAAAAGTTTCTTACTTCTGCATTTACTTCCTGATACGGAGGCGGCCATCTTTGTTTTACTTCCTGATACGGAGGCGGCCATCTTTGTTTTACTTCCTGATACGGAGGCGGCCATCTTTGCTTTACTTCCTGTTACAGAGGCGGCCATCTTTGTTTTACTTCCTGATACGGAGGCGGCCATCTTTGTTTTACTTCCTGATACGGAGGCGGCCATCTTTGTTTTACTTCCTGATACGGAGGCGGCCATCTTTGTTTTACTTCCTGATACGGAGGCGGCCATCTTTGTTTTAGGGCGCCACGTGACCACAATCCCCCACTTCATATAAAAACGGTAATTTGTGTGATTTTATAAACGGTAGAAAAGAACATTTCCTTCTATTTTATTTAAATACTGATAATAATTCAGTCCTGTCTGTGATTATAATGTGACATTTTAGAAAAAGGCTGCAGTACCTCACACGACCACTAATCAACCTGGGACAGAGACAGAGGGGGCGGGGCTTAACCAGTTCATTTAATACACCCATGATAACACGCAACAACAAAACTTTTCGTTCAAATAAACTTGTATTGAAAATTATAGGATCCAATATTGTTTATAGTTAGTTCAGGTTGGAATAATAAGTTTATTTATGAATTTATAATATTTATATAATAATATAGTGAGATATTATTAATAACACAATAGAAATAGAAAGACAACAAAACAACAAACAACGTTCGAATGAGTCCAGTTCGGTTTTCAGTTTTAAAGTTCCACAGTTATAGTTCCATCTTCTTCCGCTTATCCGGGGCCGGGTCGCGGGGGCAGCAGCCTGAGCAGGGACTCCCAGACTTCCTTCACCCCAGACACTTCCTCCAGCTCCTCCGGGGGGCTCAACAGTTATAGTTCGAGGTTGTAATCCAGTGTTCTGTAATCCGAGTGTAAAGGGTTCGTTTGTCCTTCTGCGTTGATGCAGTGATTGGGTGCAGTGGCGGACTTACCATTAGGCAACAGGCCACAATAGCCTTGGGCCCCCGACTTGAAGGGGCCCCATTAAGATGCGATCATCATAGAAGCAGGTTCTGAAACAGTTGCTATTCTCTCAATATAATGTAAAGTAAAGAAGTGCGGCGTACTTTTAAATAAGAAAAAAAATGGTCTTGGATTGTTAAATATATTCATTCAACCCCCCAATAAAGCTAAATAGTAAATAACACATAGCATTCTAAAATTACAAATGAATCGTGTGTTTAAATCTGCTGGAACATGTGTTAAAATGCAACAAGAAACGGGAAATATGGTCCGCTTTCTTAAACATTCTGCTCTTTTCAATAGTTAACTTACCACCCCAAATTTATGAACCTGTCACCCACAAAACGAAAACTTCCTTATTCAAGGGACACGTCTAAAAAGTTACTGAAAATTGCACTTGATGAAGAGGGGCCTACATTTGCCTTGGGCCCCTAAATTCCTAGGTCCGCCACTGATTGGGTGATTGTCTTAGCTCGCCATCCAGTTGTGTGTCGGGGTTCAGAGCAGGGCAGAAGGTGCATGGGTGGAGGGGGAAAACCTGACCTAAAACAGGGTCAGCAAAAAAAACACAAATTAGAATTTACCACATTAGCTTTGGTAAGAAATCATTACTGCTAATCAAACTAAATAAATACAAGCCATATTTCTTCATCATAGAGACAATATTCATCAATAACATTTCATCAATAACAGTTTCAAGTATCAGATATAACAAAGTGCACTTTCCATTAATTCTAGGCCTATAAATCAAACACAGTTCGTTGCTAGAACCATCAAAATGTGTTAGAAACGATTTAATTTCAAGTTGTATTGTTGCGCAACAAAAGAGGTTCAGGTACATTCAACACGCCATAGCCGCATGAGCTTCGAACTCAAAAAGTAACAAAAAGTGCCATAAACGGCCAAAACAGCATAAATTAAAGTATTATTTCAATACTACCAGCTCTGGCAAAACGTTCGGCTGAAGCAATAACTTAAATAGAGCGGACGTTCAACAAAAAAAATCCGCTTGTTGGTCGCGCCGACCGCATTTGTTGGATGCTACGTTAGCATTAGCCTGAGTGTGTTGTGAATGGGGTTCACAGTGGCATGACTTTTGGATGACGTAAGGTGTGGACTCACCGATGACGTAAGGTGTGGACTCTCACCGATGACGTAAGGTATGGACTCACCGATGACGTAAGGTGTGGACTCACCGATGACGTAAGGTGTGGACTCACCGATGACGTAAGGTGTGGACTCACCGATGACGTAAGGTGTGGACTCACCGATGACGTAAGGTGTGGACTCACCGATGACGTAAGGTGTGGACTCACCGATGACGTAAGGTATGGACTCACCGATGACGTAAGGTATGGACTCACCGATGACGTAAGGTGTGGACTCACCGATGACGTAAGGTGTGGACTCACCGATGACGTAAGGTATGGACTCACCGATGACGTAAGGTGTGGACTCACCGATGACGTAAGGTGTGGACTCACCGATGACGTAAGGTGTGGACTCACCGATGACGTAAGGTATGGACTCACCGATGACGTAAGGTGTGGACTCACCGATGACGTAAGGTATGGACTCACCGATGACGTAAGGTATGGACTCACCGATGACGTAAGGTGTGGACTCACCGATGACGTAAGGTATGGACTCACCGATGACGTAAGGTGTGGACTCACCGATGAGCGGGTCGATACTTCAGGTCAAAGTGAAGGATCTGTGGAGATGTTCGGGTGTGAAGCTGCAGCTGGAGCGATGACATCAACGGAGATGAGCCACAGCGTGAGGAGACAGTTTGACACGTGACCTGGGATGTCCCGCCACAATAAACTCATCACCGGAAGTGCTACTTGATTATGTGGCGTGGGTTACACATAGTTGGGTCATAGCATTAAAAATACTTCTTTTGCATCTCTCTCTCTTTTTTTATTTTTTTTATTAAACTTTGTTAAACCTGGAAAGTCCCATTGAAATGACTAATCTCTCTTTCAAGGGAGTCCTGGCCCAGACGGCAGCACAAGTTCTACGTTCACACCATAGACTGTAGATATCAGTGGACCATGTTAGCATGCTAGCCGCCGCGTTCCAAATAGGAAGCAGCTATGGAGGCTCCTGGCTCCATAAAGCTGAGCTGCCATTCACTTTCTATTGGGACACTGGTGCCCTTTACTCTGTAACTGTTTCTGTCAAGCTCACCATCTTGAAACTAAAACGTCTGTTTTGACTCACTCTACATGAATCGGGTGTTTTTTTTTCGTTGGTTGTTCATAAATCAAGTTATTAGCAATAATAACTGACCAATCAGGTGCTTCCTTTTCCAGGGGCCATTTTCGCTCGTGTTAGCAACAGGTTTGATTGACAGCTAGCGCCGCACGTTGCCGCCGTCTCCTCCCACCGAGGGGCGGATACCGTTAGCAACCGCGCTCCTGATTAGTCCGTGTGGCCACGATACGCACTCGGATTTCCAAATATGGAGTCTGGCTCCGCTTTAGCCGCTATAACTGCTAGCCGCGATGGGCTTCATTTGGCTGGAGGCAAACGCTATGGGTGACGTCACAATCCCTTAGTCCACTGATATCTACAGTCTATGGTTCACACACATTTAGACATTTACATTAAACAAATTCCCTAAAAACAGTCACAAATGATAGATTCCATTTCCAAACCTTTCAGCAGATTTAATCAGATCAGATCAGAGCTCAAGAGGCATTTCAGAATAAAATATAAAAAACACAAACAGAACATCACAACATCACTGCAGGCACAGGAGGGACAGTTCATCTGGTGCAGAGACAGGTCCTCCAGGCACACGAGGGACAGTTCATCTGGAGTAGAGACAGGTCCTCCAGGCACACGAGGGACAGTTCATCTGGAGTAGAGACAGTTCCTCCAGGCACACGAGGGACAGTTCATCTGGTGTAGAGACAGGTCCTCCAGGCACACGAGGGACAGTTCATCTGGTGCAGAGACAGGTCCTCCAGGCACATGAGGGACAGTTCATCTGGAGTAGAGACAGGTCCTCCAGGCACACGAGGGACAGTTCATCTGGTGTAGAGACAGGTCCTCCAGGCACATGAGGGACAGTTCATCTGGAGTAGAGACAGGTCCTCCAGGCACATGAGGGACAGTTCATCTGGTGTAGAGACAGGTCCTCCAGGCAGACGTCCCTGTGTGTCAGGTGCCCTCCCTGTGTGTCAGGTGCCCTCCCTGTGTGTCAGGTGCCTCCCTGTGTGTCAGGTGCCCTCCCTGTGTGTCAGGTGCCCTCCCTGTGTGTCAGGTGCCCTCCCTGTGTGTCAGGTGCCCTCCCTGTGTGTCAGGTGCCTCCCTGTGTGTCAGGTGCCCTCCCTGTGTGTCAGGTGCCCTCCCTGTGTGTGTCAGGTGCCCTCCCTGTGTGTCAGGTGCCCTCCCTGTGTGTCAGGTGCCCTCCCTGTGTGTCAGGTGCCCTCCCTGTGTGTCAGGTACCCTCCCTGTGTGTCAGGTGCCTCCCCATGTGTCAGGTGCTCTCCCTGTGTGTCAGGTGCCTCCCTGTGTGTCAGGTGCCTCCCTGTGTGTCAGGTGCCCTCCCTGTGTGTCAGGTGCCCTCCCTGTGTGTGTCAGGTGCCCTCCTGTGTGTCAGGTGCCCTCCCTGTGTGTCAGGTGCCCTCCCTGTGTGTCAGGTGCCCTCCCTGTGTGTCAGGTGCCCTCCCTGTGTGTCAGGTGCCCTCCCTGTGTGTCAGGTACCCTCCCTGTGTGTCAGGTGCCTCCCCATGTGTCAGGTGCCCTCCCTGTGTGTCAGGTGCCCTCTCTGTGTGTCAGGTGCTCTCTCTGTGTGTCAGGTGCCCTCCCTGTGTGTGTCAGGTGCCTCCCTGTGTGTCAGGTGCCCTCTCTGTGTGTCAGGTGCTCTCCCTGTGTGTCAGGTGCCCTCCCTGTGTGTGTCAGGTGCCTCCCTGTGTGTCAGGTGCTCTCTCTGTGTGTCAGGTGCCCTCCCTGTGTGTCAGGTGCCTCCCTGTGTGTCAGGTGCCCTCTCTGTGTGTCAGGTGCCCTCCCTGTGTGTCAGGTGCCCTCCTGTGTGTCAGGTGCCCTCTGTGTGTGTCAGGTGCCCTCCTGTGTGTCAGGTGTGCCCTCCCTCCCACCTGTCAATGTGTCAGGTGCCTCTCTCTCCCAGTGTCCAGGTGCCCTCCCAGGTGTCTGAGGTGCCCTCCCTGTATGGTCAGATGCCTCCCTGTGCTGTCAGGTGCCCTCCTCAGGTGTGGCCAGGTGCCCTCCTGTGTGTCAGGTGCCCCCAAAAACAGTGCCTCCCCCTGTGTGTCAGGTGCCCTCCTGTGTGTCAGGTGCCCTCCCTGTGTGTGTCAGGTGCCCTCCCTGTGTGTCAGGTGCCCTCCCTGTGTGTGTCAGGTGCCCTCCCTGTGTGTCAGGTGCCCTCTCTGTGTGTCAGGTGCCCTCCCTGTGTGTCAGGTGCCCTCCCTGTGTGTGTCAGGTGCCCTCCCTGTGTGTGTCAGGTGCCCTCCCTGTGTGTCAGGTGCCCTCCCTGTGTGTCAGGTGCCCTCCCTGTGTGTCAGGTGCCCTCCCTGTGTGTGTCAGGTGCTCTCCCCGTGTGTCAGGTGCTCTCTCTGTGTGTCAGGTGCCTCCCTGTGCTGTGATTGGTGGAGCAGATCACATGACGGTGAAACCCAACACTCCTACATTTCCCATCAGCCCCTGCAGCTGTCCTTGTGCCGTGCCAGGTCGCGTGACCTCTGACCTTATATGGGCATGTTTCCCTGGAGACCAAGAGGGGGAGGAGTCAGCTCTAAAAACAACTCAGTCTCAGTCCAGACCTGGTCCAGACCTGGTCCTGGACTCTGGACAATCCCAGCCACATTCGGATTTTACCTGTCTCCTAGCTCCTTCCCTGTCTCCTAGCTCCTTCCCTGTCTCCTAGCTCCTTCCCTGTCTCCTAGCTCCTTCCCTGTCTCCTAGCTCCTTCCCTGTCTCCTAGCTCCTTAGATTCTCAACTTTTTGTTCTTGTGGATTACAGTATCTCGTTGGGTCTGGGTTTAGTCTGGGTTTTTAATCCTCGTTTAGTCCTAGTCTAGACCTGGTTTAGACCTGGTTTAGACCTGGTTTAGACCTGGTTTAGACCTGGTTTAGTCCTGGTTTAGACCTGGTTTAGACCTGGTTTAGACCTGGTTTAGTCCTGGTTTAGACCTGGTTTAGTCCTGGTTTAGACCTGGTTTAGACCTGGTTTAGACCTGGTTTAGTCCTGGTTTAGACCTGGTTTAGTCCTGGTTTAGTCCTAGTTTAGTCCTAGTTTAGTCCTGGTCCTGGTCCAGACTCTGAGGATGGAGTCTCTGGAGAAGCAGTTGGTTTGTCCCATTTGTCTGGAGATGTTCCAGAAGCCGGTGGTGATTCTGCCGTGTCAACACAACCTGTGCCGCAAGTGTGCCAACGACGTGTTCCAGGTGAGTCGAGTGTGTCAGGGTGTGTCAGAGTGTGTCAGGGTGTGTCAGAGTGTGTCAGGGTGTGTCAGAGTGTGTCAGGGTGTGTCAGGGTGTGTCAGAGTGTGTCAGGGTGTGTCAGGGTGTGTCAGGGTGTGTCAGAGTGTGTCAGGGTGTGTCAGGGTGTGTCAGGATGTGTCAGAGTGTGTCAGAGTGTGTCCGAGTGTGTCCGAGTGTGTCCTGTCCGAGTGTGTCAGAGTGTGTGTCCAAGTGTGTCCGAGTGTGTCCGAGTGTGTCCTGTCCAAGTGTGTCCGAGTGTGTCCGAGTGTGTCCTGTCCAAGTGTGTCTGAGTGTGTCCGAGTGTGTCCGAGTGTGTCCGAGTGTGTCAGGGTGTGTCAGGGTGTGTCAGGGTGTGTCAGAGTGTGTCAGGGTGTGTCAGGGTGTGTCAGGGTGTGTCAGAGTGTGTCAGGGTGTGTCTGAGTGTGTCCGAGTGTGTCCGAGTGTGTCCGAGTGTGTCAGAGTGTGTGTCAGAGTGTGTCAGAGTGTGTCCGAGTGTGTCCTGTCCAAGTGTGTCCGAGTGTGTCCGAGTGTGTCCTGTCCAAGTGTGTCTGAGTGTGTCAGGGTGTGTCTGAGTGTGTCCGAGTGTGTACGAGTGTGTCCGAGTGTGTCCGAGTGTGTCCGAGTGTGTCCGAGTGTGTCCAAGTGTGTCCTGTCCGAGTGTGTCCGAGTGTGTCCGAGTGTGTCCGAGTGTGTCCGAGTGTGTCAGGGTGTGTCAGGGTGTGTCAGAGTGTGTCAGAGTGTGTGTCAGAGTGTGTCAGGGTGTGTCAGGGTGTGTCAGAGTGTGTCAGAGTGTGTGTCAGAGTGTGTCAGAGTGTGTCAGAGTGTGTCAGAGTGTGTGTCAGAGTGTGTCAGAGTGTGTGTCAGAGTGTGTCAGAGTGTGTCAGGGTGTGTCCGAGTGTGTCCGAGTGTGTCAGGGTGTGTCCGAGTGTGTCCGAGTGTGTCAGGGTGTGTCAGAGTGTGTCAGAGTGTGTCAGAGTGTGTCAGAGTGTGTCAGAGTGTGTCAGGGTGTGTCAGGGTGTGTCAGAGTGTGTCAGAGTGTGTGTCAGAGTGTGTCAGAGTGTGTCAGGGTGTGTCAGGGTGTGTCAGAGTGTGTCAGAGTGTGTCAGGGTGTGTCAGAGTGTGTCAGAGTGTGTCAGAGTGTGTCAGAGTGTGTCAGAGTGTGTCAGAGTGTGTCAGAGTGTGTCAGGGTGTGTCAGAGTGTGTCAGAGTGTGTCAGGGTGTGTCCGAGTGTGTCCGAGTGTGTCCGAGTGTGTCAGGGTGTGTCCGAGTGTGTCCGAGTGTGTCAGGGTGTGTCAGAGTGTGTCAGAGTGTGTCAGGGTGTGTCCGAGTGTGTCCGAGTGTGTCAGAGTGTGTCAGAGTGTGTCCGAGTGTGTCCGAGTGTGTCAGGGTGTGTCCTGTCCGAGTGTGTCCGAGTGTGTCCTGTCCGAGTGTGTCCGAGTGTGTCCTGTCCGAGTGTGTCCGAGTGTGTCCGAGTGTGTCCTGTCCGAGTGTGTCCTGTCCGAGTGTGTCCGAGTGTGTCCGAGTGTGTCAGGGTGTGTCCTGTCCGAGTGTGTCCGAGTGTGTCCTGTCCGAGTGTGTCCGAGTGTGTCCTGTCCGAGTGTGTCCGAGTGTGTCCGAGTGTGTCCGAGTGTGTCCGAGTGTGTCCGAGTGTGTCCGAGTGTGTCCTGTCCGAGTGTGTCCTGTCCGAGTGTGTCCGAGTGTGTCCGAGTGTGTCCTGTCCGAGTGTGTCCGAGTGTGTCCGAGTGTGTCCGAGTGTGTCAGAGTGTGTCAGGGTGTGTCAGAGTGTGTCAGGGTGTGTCAGGGTGTGTCAGAGTGTGTCAGAGTGTGTGTCAGAGTGTGTCAGAGTGTGTCAGGGTGTGTCCGAGTGTGTCCGAGTGTGTCAGGGTGTGTCAGAGTGTGTCAGAGTGTGTCAGAGTGTGTGTCAGAGTGTGTCAGAGTGTGTCAGGGTGTGTCCGAGTGTGTCCGAGTGTGTCAGGGTGTGTCAGAGTGTGTCAGAGTGTGTCAGAGTGTGTGTCAGAGTGTGTCAGAGTGTGTCAGAGTGTGTCAGGGTGTGTCAGAGTGTGTCAGAGTGTGTCAGAGTGTGTCAGAGTGTGTCAGAGTGTGTCAGAGTGTGTGTCAGAGTGTGTCAGAGTGTGTCAGAGTGTGTCAGAGTGTGTCAGAGTGTGTCAGAGTGTGTGTCAGAGTGTGTCAGAGTGTGTCAGGGTGTGTCAGGGTGTGTCAGAGTGTGTCAGAATGTGTCAGGGTGTGTCCGAGTGTGTCCGAGTGTGTCAGGGTGTGTCAGAGTGTGTCAGAGTGTGTCAGAGTGTGTGTCAGAGTGTGTCAGAGTGTGTCAGGGTGTGTCAGGGTGTGTCAGAGTGTGTCAGAGTGTGTCAGAGTGTGTCAGAGTGTGTCAGAGTGTGTCAGAGTGTGTGTCAGGGTGTGTCAGAGTGTGTCAGAGTGTGTCAGAGTGTGTCAGAGTGTGTCAGAGTGTGTGTCAGAGTGTGTCAGAGTGTGTCAGGGTGTGTCAGGGTGTGTCAGAGTGTGTCAGAGTGTGTGTCAGGGTGTGTCAGAGTGTGTCAGAGTGTGTCAGAGTGTGTCAGAGTGTGTCCGAGTGTGTCAGGGTGTGTCAGAGTGTGTCAGAGTGTGTCAGGGTGTGTCAGAGTGTGTCAGAGTGTGTCAGGGTGTGTCAGAGTGTGTCAGGGTGTGTCAGGGTGTGTCAGAGTGTGTCAGAGTGTGTGTCAGGGTGTGTCAGAGTGTGTCAGAGTGTGTCAGAGTGTGTCAGGGTGTGTCAGAGTGTGTCAGGGTGTGTCCGAGTGTGTCCGAGTGTGTCAGGGTGTGTCAGAGTGTGTCAGAGTGTGTCAGAGTGTGTGTCAGAGTGTGTCAGAGTGTGTCAGGGTGTGTCAGGGTGTGTCAGAGTGTGTCAGAGTGTGTCAGAGTGTGTCAGAGTGTGTCAGAGTGTGTGTCAGGGTGTGTCAGAGTGTGTCAGAGTGTGTCAGAGTGTGTCAGAGTGTGTCAGAGTGTGTCAGAGTGTGTCAGAGTGTGTCAGGGTGTGTCAGGGTGTGTCAGAGTGTGTCAGAGTGTGTGTCAGGGTGTGTCAGAGTGTGTCAGAGTGTGTCAGAGTGTGTGTCAGAGTGTGTCAGAGTGTGTCAGGGTGTGTCAGGGTGTGTCAGAGTGTGTCAGTGTGTGTCAGAGTGTGTCAGAGTGTGTCAGGGTGTGTCAGGGTGTGTCAGAGTGTGTCAGGGTGTGTCAGAGTGTGTCAGAGTGTGTCAGGGTGTGTCAGAGTGTGTCAGAGTGTGTCAGAGTGTGTCAGGGTGTGTCAGAGTGTGTCAGAGTGTGTGTCAGAGTGTGTCAGGGTGTGTCAGAGTGTGTCAGGGTGTGTCAGGGTGTGTCAGAGTGTGTCAGAGTGTGTGTCAGGGTGTGTCAGAGTGTGTCAGAGTGTGTCAGAGTGTGTCAGAGTGTGTCAGGGTGTGTCAGGGTGTGTCAGAGTGTGTCAGAGTGTGTGTCAGAGTGTGTCAGAGTGTGTCAGGGTGTGTCAGGGTGTGTCAGAGTGTGTCAGAGTGTGTGTCAGGGTGTGTCAGAGTGTGTCAGAGTGTGTCAGAGTGTGTCAGAGTGTGTCAGAGTGTGTCAGAGTGTGTCAGAGTGTGTCAGGGTGTGTCAGGGTGTGTCAGAGTGTGTCAGAGTGTGTGTCAGAGTGTGTCAGAGTGTGTCAGGGTGTGTCAGGGTGTGTCAGAGTGTGTCAGGGTGTGTCCGAGTGTGTCAGGGTGTGTCAGAGTGTGTCAGAGTGTGTGTCAGGGTGTGTCAGAGTGTGTCAGAGTGTGTCAGAGTGTGTCAGAGTGTGTCAGAGTGTGTCAGGGTGTGTCAGAGTGTGTCAGAGTGTGTCAGGGTGTGTCCGAGTGTGTCCGAGTGTGTCAGAGTGTGTCAGGGTGTGACCGAGTGTGTCCGAGTGTGTCAGGGTGTGTCAGAGTGTGTCAGAGTGTGTCAGGGTGTGTCCGAGTGTGTCCGAGTGTGTCAGAGTGTGTCAGAGTGTGTCAGAGTGTGTCAGGGTGTGTCCTGTCCGAGTGTGTCCGAGTGTGTCCTGTCCGAGTGTGTCCGAGTGTGTCCTGTCCGAGTGTGTCCGAGTGTGTCCGAGTGTGTCCTGTCCGAGTGTGTCCGAGTGTGTCCTGTCCGAGTGTGTCCTGTCCGAGTGTGTCCGAGTGTGTCCGAGTGTGTCAGGGTGTGTCCTGTCCGAGTGTGTCCAAGTGTGTCCTGTCCGAGTGTGTCCGAGTGTGTCCGAGTGTGTCCGAGTGTGTCCGAGTGTGTCCGAGTGTGTCCGAGTGTGTCCTGTCCGAGTGTGTCCTGTCCGAGTGTGTCCTGTCCGAGTGTGTCCGAGTGTGTCCGAGTGTGTCCGAGTGTGTCCGAGTGTGTCCGAGTGTGTCCTGTCCGAGTGTGTCCGAGTGTGTCCTGTCCGAGTGTGTCCGAGTGTGTCCTGTCCGAGTGTGTCCGAGTGTGTCCTGTCCGAGTGTGTCCGAGTGTGTCCGAGTGTGTCCTGTCCGAGTGTGTCCGAGTGTGTCCTGTCCGAGTGTGTCCGAGTGTGTCCGAGTGTGTCCTGTCCGAGTTTGTCCGAGTGTGTCCGAGTGTGTCCGAGTGTGTCCTGTCCGAGTGTGTCCTGTCCGAGTGTGTCCGAGTGTGTCAGGGTGTGTCCTGTCCGAGTGTGTCCGAGTGTGTCCTGTCCGAGTGTGTCCGAGTGTGTCCGAGTGTGTCCGAGTGTGTCTGAGTGTGTCCTGTCCGAGTGTGTCCGAGTGTGTCCTGTCCGAGTGTGTCCGAGTGTGTCCGAGTGTGTCCGAGTGTGTCCGAGTGTGTCCGAGTGTGTCCGAGTGTGTCTGAGTGTGTCCTGTCCGAGTGTGTCCGAGTGTGTCCTGTCCGAGTGTGTCCGAGTGTGTCCGAGTGTGTCCGAGTGTGTCCGAGTGTGTCCGAGTGTGTCTGAGTGTGTCCTGTCCGAGTGTGTCCGAGTGTGTCTGAGTGTGTCCTGTCCGAGTGTGTCCGAGTGTGTCTGAGTGTGTCCGAGTGTGTCCGAGTGTGTCCGAGTGTGTCCTGTCCGAGTGTGTCCGCGTGTGTCTTCGTGTGTCCTGTCCGAGTGTGTCCGAGTGTGTCTGAGTGTGTCCTGTCCGAGTGTGTCAGGGTGTGTCCGAGTGTGTCCGAGTGTGTCCGAGTGTGTCCGAGTGTGTCCGAGTGTGTCCGAGTGTGTCCGAGTGTGTCCTGTCCGAGTGTGTCCGAGTGTGTCCTGTCCGAGTGTGTCCTGTCCGAGTGTGTCCGAGTGTGTCTGAGTGTGTCCTGTCCGAGTGTGTCCGAGTGTGTCCGAGTGTGTCCTGTCTGAGTGTGTCCTGTCCGAGTGTGTCCGAGTGTGTCCTGTCCGAGTGTGTCCGAGTGTGTCCGAGTGTGTCCGAGTGTGTCCGAGTGTGTCTGAGTGTGTCCTGTCCGAGTGTGTCCGAGTGTGTCCGAGTGTGTCCTGTCCGAGTGTGTCCGAGTGTGTCAGGGTGTGTCCTGTCCGAGTGTGTCCGAGTGTGTCTGAGTGTGTCCTGTCCGAGTGTGTCCGAGTGTGTCCGAGTGTGTCCGAGTGTGTCTGAGTGTGTCCTGTCCGAGTGTGTCCGAGTGTGTCCGAGTGTGTCCTGTCCGAGTGTGTCCGAGTGTGTCCGAGTGTGTCCTGTCTGAGTGTGTCCGAGTGTGTCCGAGTGTGTCAGGGTATGTCCTCTGTCCTCCTCTGTCCTCCTCCTCTGTCCTCCTCTGTCCTCTGTCCTCCTCTGTCCTCTGTCCTCCTCTGTCCTCCTCTGTCCTCTGTCCTCTGTCCTCCTCTGTCCTCCTCTGTCCTCCTCCTCTGTCCTCCTCCTCTGTCCTCCTCTGTCCTCGTCTTCTGTCCTCATCCTCTGTCCTCCTCTGTCCTCCTCCTCTGTCCTCCTCTGTCCTCCTCTGTCCTCTGTCCTCCTCTGTCCTCCTCTGTCCTCCTTTGTCCTCTGTCCTCCTCCTCTGTCCTCTGTCCTCCTCTGTCCTCCTCTTTCCTCTGTCCTCCTCTGTCCTCCTCTGTCCTCCTTTGTCCTCTGTCCTCCTCCTCTGTCCTCTGTCCTCCTCTGTCCTCCTCTGTCCTCCTCTGTCCTCCTCCTCTGTCCTCTGTCCTCCTCTGTCCTCCTCTGTCCTCCTCTGTCCTCTGTCCTCTGTCCTCCTCCTCTGTCCTCCTCTGTCCTCTGTCCTCCTCTGTCCTCCTCTGTCCTCTGTCCTCCTTTGTCCTCTGTCCTCCTCTGTCCTCTGTCCTCCTCCTCTGTCCTCCTCTGTCCTCCTCTGTCCTCCTCTGTCCTCTGTCCTCCTTTGTCCTCTGTCCTCTGTCCTCCTCTGTCCTCTGTCCTCCTCTGTCCTCCTCTGTCCTCTGTCCTCTGTCCTCCTCTGTCCTCCTCTGTCCTCCTCTGTCCTCCTCTGTCCTCCTCTGTCCTCCTCTGTCCTCCTCTGTCCTCCTCCTCTGTCCTCCTCTGTCCTCCTCTGTCCTCCTTTGTCCTCTGTCCTCCTCTGTCCTCCTCTGTCCTCCTCTGTCCTCCTCTGTCCTCCTTTGTCCTCTGTCCTCCTCTGTCCTCCTCTGTCCTCCTCCTCTGTCCTCCTCTGTCCTCCTCTGTCCTCCTTTGTCCTCTGTCCTCCTCTGTCCTCCTCTGTCCTCCTCTGTCCTCCTCTGTCCTCCTCTGTCCTCCTTTGTCCTCTGTCCTCCTCTGTCCTCCTCTGTCCTCCTCTGTCCTCCTCTGTCCTCTGTCCTCCTCTGTCCTCCTCCTCTGTCCTCCTCCTCTGTCCTCCTCTGTCCTCCTCTGTCCTCCTCTGTCCTCCTCTGTCCTCCTCCTCTGTCCTCCTCTGTCCTCCTCCTCTGTCCTCCTCTGTCCTCCTCTGTCCTCTGCCCTCGTCCCTTGACTGTCTCTGTCTCTGTCCTCAGGCGTCAAACCCGTACCTGTCCTCGCGCTCGTCCTCGGGCGTCTCGTCTGGAGGACGGTTCCGTTGTCCCTCGTGTCGTCATGAGGTGGTTCTGGACCGTCACGGAGTCTACGGCCTGCAGCGCAACCTGCTGGTGGAGAACATCATCGACATGTACAAGCAGGACAGCGCCAGGTGAGGGACGGGGGGACGGGGGGGACGGGGGGGGACAGGGGGGGACAGGGGGACGAGGGGACAGGTGAGGGACGGGGGACAGAGGGGACAGAGGGGGACAAAGGGGGACAGAGGGACGAGGACAGGGGACGAGGACAGGTGAGGACGAGGACAGAGGGACGAGGGGACAGGGGGACGAGGGGACAGGTGAGGGACAGGGGGGACAGGGGGACGAGGGGGGGGACAGGTGAGGGACAGAAGGGGACAGAGGGGGACAGGTGAGGGACTGGGACGGGGACGGGGGGACAGGTGAGGACGGGGGACAGGGACAGAGGGACGGCAGGTGAGGGACTGGGACGGGGACGAGGGGCGAGAGGGGACAGGTGAGGGACAGAAGGGGACAGACGGGACAGGTGAGGGACGGGGACGGGGACGGGGACGGGGACAGGTGAGGGACTGGGGACGAGGGGACAGGTGAGGGACGGGACGGGGACTGGGGGACAGAGGGACTGGGGGACAGGTGAGGGACTGGGACCGGGGGGACGAGGGGGCGGGGGACAGGTGAGGGACAGAAGGGACAGAGGGGGACAGGTGAGGGACGGGGACGGGGACGAGGGGGACAGGTGAGGGACTGGGGATGAGGGGGACAGGGGACAGAGGTGGACAGGTGAGGGACGGGGACAGGGGACAGAGGACTGGGGGACAGGTGAGGGACGGGGGGACGGGGGGGACGAGGGGGCGGGGGGGACAGGTGAGGGACAGAAGGGGACAGAGGGGGACAGGTGAGGGACGGGGGGACGGGGGGGACGGGGGGGGACAGGTGAGGGACGGGGGGACGGGGGGGGCAGAGGGGACGGGGGGGGACAGGTGAGGGACAGAAGGGGACAGAGGGGGACAGGTGAGGGACTGGGGACTGGGGACAGGGGGACGAGGGGACAGGTGAGGGACGGGGACGGGGGGACGGGGGACAGAGGGGACAGGTGAGGGACGGGGGGATGAGGGGGGGGACAGGGGGGACAGAGGAGGACAGGGGGGACAGAAGGGGACAGAAGGGGACAGAGGGGGACAGAGGGGGACGGGGGGGACAAAGGGGGACAGAGGTGGACAGGGGGGACAGAAGGGGACAGAGGGGGACGGGGGGATGAGGGGGGGACAGGTGAGGGACGGGGACGGGGGGGACAGAGGGGGACAGAGGGGGACATGGGGCCGAGGGGGCGGGGGGGGACAGGGAGGACAGGGGGGCGAGGGGGAAAGGGGGACAGGAGAGGGACAGGGGAAACAGGATCTGTGTCAGAAATAAATCCGACCTAGATCTAAAAATGTCTCCCGAAACTTAAACCAGGTCTAAACCAGGTCTAAACCAGGACTAAACCAGGACTAAACCAGGACTAAACCAGGTCTAAACCAGGTCTAAACCAGGACTAAACCAGGACTAAACCAGGACTAAACCAGGTCTAAACCAGGTCTAAACCAGGTCTAAACCAGGTCTAAACCAGGTCTAAGCCAGGACTAAACCAGGACTAAACCAGGACTAAACCAGGTCTAAACCAGGTCTAAACCAGGTCTAAACCAGGTCTAAGCCAGGACTAAACCAGGACTAAACCAGGACTAAACCAGGTCTAAACCAGGACTAAACCAGGACTAAACCAGGTCTAAACCAGGTCTAAACCAGGACTAAACCAGGTCTAAACCAGGACTAAACCAGGTCTAAACCAGGTCTAAACCAGGTCTAAACCTGGTCTGGTCCTGGTCCTGGTCCTGGTTCTGGTCCTGGTCTGGTCCTGGTCCTGGTCCTGGTCTGATCCTGGTCCTGGTCCTGGTCCTGGTCCGGTCCTGGTTCTGGTCCTGGTTCTGGTCCTGGTCCTGGTCCTGGTCCTGGTTCTGGTCCTGGTCTGGTCCTGGTCCTGGTCCTGGTCTGATCCTGGTCCTGGTCCTGATCTGGTCTGATCCTGGTCCTGGTCTGGTCCTGGTCTGGTCCTGGTCCTGGTCTGATCCTGGTCCTGGTCCTGGTCTGATCCTGGTCCTGGTCCTGGTCTGATCCTGGTTCTGGTCCTGGTCCACAGTAAGCCCGTGGCTCCTCCTCCTCAGGAGCTGCTCATGTGTGAGGAACATCCGGACGAGAAGATCAACATCTACTGCGTGTCGTGTGGAGCTCCGACCTGCTCCATGTGCAAAGTGTTCGGGGCCCACAAGGAGTGTGAGGTGGCCCCTCTGCAGAGCGTGTTCAGCACGCACAAGGTCAGATGCCCTCCCACGCACTGTAGTACCTCTGTCCTCCTGCAGGAGGAGCTCACACTGTAGTACCTCTGTTCTCCTGCAGGAGGAGCTCACACTGTAGTACCTCTGTTCTCCTGCAGGAGGAGCTCACACTGTAGTACCTCTGTTCTCCTGCAGGCGGAGCTCACACTGTAGTACCTCTGTTCTCCTGCAGGCGGAGCTCACACTGTAGTACCTCTGTTCTCCTGCAGGCGGAGCTCACACTGTAGTACCTCTGTTCTGCTGCAGGCGGAGCTCACACTGTAGTACCTCTGTTCTCCTGCAGGTGGAGCTCACACTGTAGTACCTCTGTTCTCCTGCAGGTGGAGCTCACACTGTAGTACCTCTGTTCTCCTGCAGGAGGAGCTCACACTGTAGTACCTCTGTTCTCCTGCAGGAGGAGCTCACACTGTAGTACCTGTAGTACCTCTGTTCTCCTGCAGGCGGAGCTCACACTGTAGTACCTCTGTTCTCCTGCAGGCGGAGCTCACACTGTAGTACCTCTGTTCTCCTGCAGGAGGAGCTCACACTGTAGTACCTCTGTTCTCCTGCAGGAGGAGCTCACACTGTAGTACCTCTGTTCTCCTGCAGGCGGAGCTCACACTGTAGTACCTCTGTTCTCCTGCAGGAGGAGCTCACACTGTAGTACCTCTGTTCTCCTGCAGGCGGAGCTCACACTGTAGTACCTCTGTTCTCCTGCAGGTGGAGCTCACACTGTAGTACCTCTGTTCTCCTGCAGGAGGAGCTCACACTGTAGTACCTCTGTTCTCCTGCAGGAGGAGCTCACACTGTAGTACCTCTGTTCTCCTGCAGGAGGAGCTCACACTGTAGTACCTCTGTTCTCCTGCAGGTGGAGCTCACACTGTAGTACCTCTGTTCTCCTGCAGGAGGAGCTCACACTGTAGTACCTCTGTTCTCCTCCTGCAGGAGGAGCTCACACTGTAGTACCTCTGTTCTCCTGCAGGAGGAGCTCACACTGTAGTACCTCTGTTCTCCTGCAGGTGGAGCTCACACTGTAGTACCTCTGTTCTCCTGCAGGCGGAGCTCACACTGTAGTACCTCTGTTCTCCTGCAGGCGGAGCTCACACTGTAGTACCTCTGTTCTCCTGCAGGCGGAGCTCACACTGTAGTACCTCTGTTCTCCTGCAGGCGGAGCTCACACTGTAGTACCTCTGTTCTCCTGCAGGAGGAGCTCACACTGTAGTACCTGTAGTACCTCTGTTCTCCTGCAGGAGGAGCTCACACTGTAGTACCTGTAGTACCTCTGTTCTCCTGCAGGAGGAGCTCACACTGTAGTACCTCTGTTCTCCTGCAGGCGGAGCTCACACTGTAGTACCTCTGTTCTCCTGCAGGAGGAGCTCACACTGTAGTACCTCTGTTCTCCTGCAGGAGGAGCTCACACTGTAGTACCTCTGTTCTCCTGCAGGCGGAGCTCACAGATTGTATTTCGTTGCTTGTCGGGAACAATGAGCGCACTCAGGCCATCATCAGCCACTTGGAGGAAACCTGCCGCGCTGTGGACGTGAGTCCTGTCACTGCACCTCCTCCTGACTCCTCCTGACTCCTCCTGATCTCCTACTGACCTCCTTCTTACTCCACCTGACCTCCTCCTCCTGACTCCTCCTCCTGACCTCTTTCTTCCTCCTCCTCCTCCTGACCCTCTCCTGACTCCTTCTGATTCCTCCTCCTCCTGACTCCTTCTGACTCCTCCTCCTGACTCCTCGTGACCTCTTCCTGACTCCTCCTCCTCCTGACTCCTTCTGATCCCTTCCTGACTCCTCCTCCTCCTGACTCCTCCTAACTCCTCCTTACACCTCCTGACCTCTTCCTGACTCCTCCTCCTCCTGACTCCTCCTGACTCCTTCTGATCCCCTCCTGACTCCTCCTCCTCCTGACTCCTCCTGACCTCCTCCTCCTGACTCCTCCTGACCTCCTCCTCCTGACTCCTCCTCCTCCTGACTCCTCCTGACTCCTCCTTACACCTCCTGACCTCTTCCTGACTCCTCCTCCTCCTGACTCCTCCTCTTGACTTCTCCTCCTCCTGACTCCTCCTCCTGACTCCTCCTCCTCCTGACCTCCTTCTTACTCCTCCTCCTCCTGACTCCTCCTCCTGACCTCCTCCTGACTCCTCCTCCTCCTGACTCCTCCTCCTGACCTCCTTCTTACTCCTCCTCCTGACTCCTCCTCCTGACTCCTCCTCCTGACCTCCTTCTTACTCCTCCTCCTGACTCCTCCTCCTGACCTCTTTCTTCCTCCTCCTCCTCCTGACCCTCTCCTGACTCCTTCTGACTCCTCCTCCTCCTGACCCTCTCCTGATTCCTCCTCCTCCTGACTCCTTCTGACTCCTCCTCCTCCTGACTCCTCCTCCTGATTCCTCCTCCTCCTGACTCCTTCTGACTCCTCCTCCTCCTCCTGACTCCTCCTGACCTCCTCCTGACTCCTCCTGACTCCCCCTGACCTCCTCCTGACCTCCTCATGACTCCTCCTCCTGACTCCTCGTGACCTCTTCCTGACTCCTTCTCCTCCTGACTCCTTCTGATCCCCTCCTGACTCCTCCTCCTCCTCCTGACTCCTCCTGACCAACTCCTCCTGACTCCTCCTCCTCCTGACTCCTCCTAACTCCTCCTTACACCTCCTGACCTCTTCCTGACTCCTCCTCCTCCTGACTCCTCCTGACTCCTTCTGATCCCCTCCTGACTCCTCCTCCTCCTGACTCCTCCTGACCTCCTCCTCCTGACGCCTCCTCCTCCTGACTCCTCCTGACTCCTCCTTACACCTCCTGACCTCTTCCTGACTCCTCCTCCTCCTGACTCCTCCTCCTGACCTCCTTCTTACTCTTCCTGACTCCTCCTCCTGACTCCTCCTCTTGACTCCTCCTCCTCCTGACTCCTCCTCCTGACTCCTCCTCCTCCTGACCTTCTTCTTACTCCTCCTCCTCCTGACTCCTCCTCCTGACTCCTCCTGACTCCTCCTCCTGACTCCTCCTCCTGACTCCTCCTCCTGACTGTCCTCCTGACTCCTCCTCCTGACTCCTCCTGACTCCTCCTCCTGACTCCTCCTCCTGACTCCTCCTGACTCCTCCTCCTCCTGACTCCTCCTGACTCCTCCTCCTCCTGACTCCTCCCTCCTCCTGACTCCTCCTGACTCCTCCTCCTGACTCCTCCTCCTGACTCCTCCTCCTGACTCCTCCTGACTCCTCCTCCTGACTCCTCCTGACTCCTCCTCCTGACTCCTCCTCCTGACTCCTCCTCCTGCCTCCTCCTCCTGACTCCTCCTGACTCCTCCTCCTGACTCCTCCTGACCCCTCCTCCTGACTCCTCCTCCTGACTCCTCCTGACTCCTCCTCCTGACTCCTCCTCCTGATTCCTCCTGACTCCTCCTCCTGACTCCTCCTGACCCCTCCTCCTGACTCCTCCTCCTGACTCCTCCTCCTGACTCCTCCTCCTGACTCCTCCTCCTGACTCCTCCTGACTCCTCCTCCTGACTCCTCCTCCTGACTCCTCCTCCTGACTCCTCCTGACTCCTCCTCCTGACTCCTCCTCCTGACTCCTCCTCCTGACTCCTCCTGACTCCTCCTCCTGACTCCTCCTCCTGACTCCTCCTCCTGACTCCTCCTCCTGACTCCTCCTCCTGACTCCTCCTCCTGACTCCTCCTCGCAGGAGAACGGTCGGCGGCAGAAGTCGGTGGTGTGTGAGATGTTTGATCGTCTCTTCTCGCTGCTGGAGCAGAAGAAGCTCAGTCTGACCCAGAGGATCTCCTCGGAGCAGGAGGAGAAGCTCGACTACATCCGGAGCCTCCGAGCCAAGTACAACCAGCACCTGGAGCAGAACGCCGGGGTCCTGCAGGGGGCGCTGCAGGCGCTGGAGCAGGCCGACCACGCACTCTTCCTGCAGGTGCTCCTGCTCAAGTACTACTGCAGTACTTCTACTGTACTGTAGTAGTACCTTAGTACTGTAGTACTGTAGTACAGTAGTACTGTAGGACTGTAATAGTACCTTAGTACTGTAGTACTGTAGTAGTACTGTAGTAGTACCGTAGTACTCTAGTACTGTAGTACTTTAATACTGTAGTAGTACTGTAGTAGTACTGTAGTAGTACTGTAGTACTGTAGTAGTACTGTAGTACTGTAGTACCTTAGTACTGTAGTACTGTAGTAGTACTGTAGTAGTACTGTAGTACTGTAGTAGTACTGTAGTACTGTAGAACTGTACTACTGTAGTACTGTAGTACTGTACTACTGTACTACTGTAGTACTGTAGTAGTACTGTAGTACTGTAGTACTGTAGTAGTACTGTAGTACTGTAGTACTGTAGTACTTTCTGTTGAAGTCATGTGTTTCTTGTTTTCACAGGAGGCCAAACCTCTGCTGCAGAAGTGAGTCCTGTCTCTGTCCTCAGCTGTGGCTCTACAGGGGCCCACAGGGGCCCACAGGGGCCCAGAGCTGACAGGGGCCCAGAGCCGACAGGGGCCCGCAGGGGCCCACAGGGGCCCATTAGACCTATATTTATTATATCTGTTACAATACAAGTATTCTCTTGTCGTGTGTGTGTACAGTGTGTGTGTGTACAGTGTGTGTGTGTGTGTGTGTACAGTGTGTGTACAGTGTGTGTGTGTACAGTGTGTGTACAGTGTGTGTGTGTACAGTGTGTGTGTGTGTGTGTGTACAGTGTGTGTACAGTGTGTGTGTGTGTGTACAGTGTGTGTGTGTACAGTGTGTGTACAGTGTGTGTGTGTGTGTACAGTGTGTGTACAGTGTGTGTGTGTGTGTGTACAGTGTGTGTGTGTACAGTGTGTGTGTGTGTGTACAGTGTGTGTACAGTGTGTGTGTGTGTGTACAGTGTGTGTGTACGGTGTGTGTGTGTGTGTACAGTGTGTGTACAGTGTAGGGCGTTCACATAGAACTATAATAAAACCTGGAAGATGAATCCAAGATGGCCGTCCTGTTCCTCCCTATGGAGTGAGCTCATTGTCACATGACCCCAAAAAAGTTTCTTACTTCCGCATTTACTTCCTGATACGAAGGCGGCCATCTTTGTTTTAGGGCGCCACGTGATGACAATCCCCAACTTCATATAAAAACGGTAATTTCGGGGATTTTATAAACGGTAGAAAAGAACATTTCCTTCTATTTTATTTAAATACTGATAATAATTCAGTCCTGTCTGTGATTATAATGTGACATTTTAGAAAAAGGCTGCAGTACCTCGCACGACCACTAATCAACCTGGGACCACAGTCAGAGGGGGCGGGGCTTATCCAGTTCATTTAATACATCCATGGGCGTTCAGCGTCTCCAACAATTTACAATAATTTCCCGTTTGTAAAGTATGAGGAGGAAAACACATGGTAGCGCCCCCTGGTGAGCGGGAGGTGTCATTTAGGCCCCGCCCTGAAGTGTAAGTGTGTGTCTGTCAGGATCTCGGAGGGAAACAACACGTCTCATCTGGACAAAGTGCAGCGCGGCTACGAGAACATGGACCACTACACTGTCAACTTTGAGCCTCAGAAGAGGGCGCTATCGAGCATCGCCTTCAGCAGATGTAAGCCCCGCCCACTCTTTTAACACATGCTAATGAAGTGTGCAACTGTAGACCTGAAGAGTGTGAAACATGCAAATGTTCAGGCTCGTCTTCTTTTGAGACGAGTTGCGTTTGACTAACGTGAAGCTCCTTCTCTCGCAGTAGAAAGGGTTTCAGGGTCGTCATCCGGACGCTGTTTGAAGATCAAGACGTTTCGACTTTTATCCAAAAGCTGGTCTGGGAACTATATGCTACTCTAAGTCGTGAGAGTCCTGCCCACAGGGAGGAGTCACTGAACGCCTGTCTTCGTGTGGAAAATTGTTTGGTTGTCACCTGAAACTCTATAATTGGCCTGTCTTTGTTAGTTTAATAGTTGGCCCTGCCCAGTTTCACCTGTGGCTAAGGTCTATTATTGTCTTAGATCTATTGTTCTATTGATAGTTGTTGCTCCCTCCTCACAGCCAGCTATTTTCCAAACGTAGGCAGGCGTTCAGTGACTCCTCCCTGGGGGCAGGACTCTCACGACTTAGAGTAGCACATAGTTCCCAGACCAGCTCTCAGATTGACAATGACTTTTGGATAAAATTCGAAACGTCTCGATCTTTAAACAGCGTCCGGATGACAACCCCTGAAACCCTTTCTACGATGGACCACACCTGGACCAATGAGGGCTTACATCGACGAATCCTTCTCTCGCTGTTTCAGACGATGAAGACAGCGAGGAGGACGAGGAGGCGGAGCTCAGGGCCACCACAGGAAGTCGAGCCGAGCCACTTCCTGTGGCAGCGTCCGGCCCCTCGCCCCTTCCCTCTGCCCCTCCCTCGGTGTCTCCTCTGCCTCCTGCGTCCTCAGCTCCTCCTGTTCCACCCACAGTGTCTCCTCACCCTCCTCCCATGTCTCCTCACCCTCCTCCCATGTCTCCTCACCCTCCTCCCATGTCTCCTCATCCTACCTCCTTGTCTTCATCGATGCCCCCTCCGTTGCTTCCTGCCGTGCCTCCTGTCTCCTTCCCTCCTCTGCCGTCACAGAGAGCTGCCGAGGCCACGCCTACTTCAACACGGAGCCACGCCCCCTCCACTGCCACTGCCACTGCCGCCTCAGGCCCCGCCCCCTCGGTAAGACGCACACTGTTCATGTACGACAGGCACCGAGAACCGTGAACAAACCTGTCCCAAAGCCCTCACCTTCACCTGATCGTCAACAAAACATTCTGTCAAAGATTAGCATGTGCTAGCTTAGCCTCCAGTGTAAAGTGGTGTGGCAGAGTGGTTAGCGATCTGTCTGCACTGTTCCCCACAGGGGGCGCTATTGAGGGCTCACTCCAAGTTTAGTGAAAAAGTACTACATAAAACATTTCCCAGCACTGGTTCATCCAGTGTAGAGACAGTTCATCCAGTGTAGAGACAGTTCATCCAGTGTAGAGACAGTTCATCCAGTGTAGAGACAGTTCATCCAGTGTAGAGACAGTTCATCCAGTGTAGAGACAGTTCATCCAGTGTAGAGACAGTTCATCCAGTGTAGAGACAGTTCATCCAGTGTAGAGACAGTTCATCCAGTGTAGAGACAGTTCATCCAGGCAGATGAGGAGCAGTTCATCCAGTGTAGAGCGAGACAGAAGTGTTCAATCCAGGTTTATTTATTATTTAATTCATTTTTTTCTTCTTTTTCTTCTACTTCTTGTTCCCGTTCCTGGGGTCACGGGTGACTGGAGCCCGTCCCAGTGACTTTGGGCCTTAGGCGGGGCACACCCTGGACAGGGGCCACTCGCAGCAAACACAGAGACACAGACAAGGACAGACAAACGTTCACTCTCACATTCATTCACTCGGGGCAATTAGAGTTTCCAGTTAACCTCCACAGTCATGTGTTTGGACGGTGGGAGGAGCCAGAGAACCCACGGTAACACGAGGAGAACATGCAGACTCCAGGGCAATGTTCAGGGCGATGTCCAGACTCCAGGGCGATGTTCAGGGCGATGTCCAGACTCCAGGGCGATGTCCAGGGCGATGTCCAGACTCCAGGGCGATGTCCAGGGCGATGTCCAGACTCCAGGGCAATGTTCAGGGCGATGTCCAGACTCCAGGGCAATGTTCAGGGCGATGTCCAGACTCCAGGGCGATGTCCAGGGCGATGTTCAGGGCGATGTTCAGACTCCAGGGCGATGTTCAGGGCGATGTCCAGACTCCAGGGCGATGTCCAGGGCGATGTTCAGGGCGATGTTCAGACTCCAGGGCGATGTTCAGGGCGATGTCCAGACTCCAGGGCGATGTCCAGGGCGATGTCCAGGGCGATGTCCAGGGCGATGTTCAGGCGGTATGTCCAGACTTCCAGGGCGGCGTTCAGGCGGCGTTCCGGGCGATGTTCAGGGCGATGTCCAGACTCCAGGGCGATGTTCAGGGCGATGTCCAGACTCCAGGGCGATGTCCAGGGCGATGTCCAGGGCGATGTCCAGGGCGATGTTCAGGGCGATGTCCAGACTCCAGGGCGATGTCCAGGGCGATGTCCAGGGCGATGTCCAGGCGATGTTCAGGGCGATGTCCAGACTCCAGGGCGATGTCCAGGGCGATGTCCAGGCGATGTTCAGGGCGATGTCCAGGCGATGTCCAGGGCGATGTCCAGACTCCAGGGCGATGTCCAGGGCGATGTTCAGGGCGATGTTCAGGGCGATGTCCAGACTCCAGGACGATGTCCAGACTCCAGGGCGATGTCCAGGACGATGTCCAGACTCCAGGACGATGTCCAGACTCCAGGGCGATGTTCAGGGCGATGTCCAGGGCGATGTTCAGGGCGATGCCCAGGGCGATGTTCAGGCGATGTCCAGACTCCAGGGCGATGTCCAGGGCGATGTCCAGGGCGATGTCCAGTGCGATGTCCAGGGCGATGTTCAGGGCGATGTCCAGGGCGATGTCCAGGGCGATGTTCAGGGCGATGTTCAGGGCGAGGTCCAGGGCGATGTCCAGGGCGATGTCCAGGGCGATGTCCAGACTCCAGGGCGATGTCCAGACTCCAGGACGATGTCCAGGGCGATGTCCAGGGCGATGTCCAGGGTGATGTCCAGGGCGATGTCCAGGGCGATGTCCAGACTCCAGGGCGATGTCCAGACTCCAGGGTGATGTCCAGGGCGATGTCCAGGGCGATGTCCAGACTCCAGGGCGATGTCCAGGGCGATGTCCAGGGCGATGTTCAGGGCGAGGTCCAGGGCGATGTCCAGGGCGATGTCCAGGGCGATGTCCAGACTCCAGGGCGATGTCCAGACTCCAGGGTGATGTCCAGGGCGATGTCCAGCGCGATGTCCAGACTCCAGGGTGATGTTCAGGGCGATGTCCAGACTCCAGGGTGATGTCCAGGGTGATGTTCAGGGCGATGTCCAGGGCGATGTCCAGACTCCAGAGAGATGTCCAGGGCGATGTCCAGGGCGATGTCCAGACTCCAGGGTGATGTTCAGGGCGATGTCCAGACTCCAGGGTGATGTCCAGGGTGATGTCCAGGGCGATGTTCAGGGCGATGTCCAGACTCCAGGGCGATGTTCAGGGCGATGTTCAGGGCGATGTCCAGACTCCAGGATGATGTCCAGGGCGATGTTCAGGGCGATGTCCAGACTCCAGGGCGATGTCCAGGGCGATGTCCTGGCGATGTTCAGGGCGATGTCCAGACTCCAGGGCGATGTCCAGCCTCCAGGACGATGTCCAGACTCCAGGGCGATGTTCAGGGCGATGTTCAGGGCGATGTCCAGACTCCAGGACGATGTCCAGACTCCAGGGCGATGTTCAGGGCGATGTCCAGGGCGATGTTCAGGGCGATGTCCAGGGCGATGTTCAGGGCGATGTTCAGGGCGATGTCCAGACTCCAGGGCGATGTCCAGGGCGATGTCCAGGGCGATGTTCAGGGCGATGTCCAGGGCGATGTTCAGGGCGATGTCCAGGGCGATGTCCAGGGCGATGTCCAGGGCGATGTCCAGGGCGATGTTCAGGGCGATGTTCAGGGCGATGTCCAGGGCGATGTCCAGGGCGATGTCCAGACTCCAGGGCGATGTCCAGGGCGATGTCCAGGGCGATGTTCAGGGCGATGTCCAGGGCGATGTCCAGACTCCAGGGCGATGTCCAGGGCGATGTCCAGGGCGCTGTTCAGGGAGATGTTCAGTGCGATGTTCAGGGCGAGGTCCAGGGCGATGTCCATGGAGATGTCCAGGTCGATGTCCTGACTCCAGGGCGATGTCCAGACTCCAGGGCGATGTCCAGGACGATGTCCAGACTCCAGGGCGATGTCCAGACTCCAGGGCGATGTCCAGACTCCAGGGCGATGTCCAGACTCCAGGGTGATGTCCAGGGCGATGTCCAGGGCGATGTTCAGGGCGATGTTCAGGGCGATGTCCAGACTCCAGGGCGATGTCCAGACTCCAGGGCGATGTCCAGGGCGATGTCCAGGGCGATGTTCAGGGCGATGTTCAGGGCGATGTCCAGGGCGATGTCCAGGGCGATGTTCAGGGCGATGTTCAGGGCGATGTTCAGGGCGATGTTCAGGGCGATGTCCAGACTCCAGGGCGATGTTCAGGGCGATGTCCAGGGCGATGTTTCTTCAGGTGAAGTAACAGTTTGAATGAAACTCAAGGTGGCGCTGTTTCTTTCAGGCCTCGGAGCCGAGCGACTCAGATGAAACTCGACACGTCTTTAGCTTCAGCTGGCTCAACAAGGAGTGACATCATCAGTGACATCATCAGTGACATCATCAGTGACATCATCAGTGACATCATCAGTGACATCATCAGTGACATCATCACAGTGACATCATCAGTGACATCATCATCAGTGACATCATCAGTGACATCATCACAGTGACATCATCAGTGACATCATCACAGCGACATCATCAGTGACATCATCACAGTGACATCATCAGTGACATCATCACAGCGACATCATCAGTGACATCACAGTGACATCATCAGTGACATCATCAGTGACATCATCAGTGACATCATCAGTGACATCATCAGTGACATCATCACAGCGACATCATCAGTGACATCACAGTGACATCACAGTGACATCATCAGTGACATCATCAGTGACATCATCAGTGACATCATCAGTGACATCATCAGTGACATCACAGTGACATCATCAGTGACATCACAGTGACATCATCAGTGACATCATCAGTGACATCATCAGTGACATCATCAGTGACATCATCAGTGACATCATCACAGCGACATCATCAGTGACATCACAGTGACATCATCAGTGACATCACAGTGACATCATCAGTGACATCATCAGTGACATCATCAGTGACATCATCAGTGACATCATCAGTGACATCATCACAGCGACATCATCAGTGACATCATCACAGTGACATCATCAGTGACATCACAGTGACATCATCAGTGACATCATCAGTGACATCATCAGTGACATCATCAGTGACATCATCAGTGACATCATCACAGCGACATCATCAGTGACATCATCACAGTGACATCATCAGTGACATCATCACAGCGACATCATCATCACAGTGACATCATCACAGTGACATCATCACAGTGACATCATCACAGTGACATCATCAGTGACATCATCACAGAGCGACAGCAGATGTTCTTTGGGCCAAACGGCCACCGTTTTGGGGACGAGCGACTTCATTAAAGCGACAAGAGGGACTTTTGAAAAACTCCAAATAATTTGAGTTTGTGCCAAATAAATACTTGTTTTGTTTTGTTTTGTGGATTATTGTTTCTGTAAATAAAACACAAGAATTACAGCATTTATGCAGAATTTATTTACACCATGAAGAATTTTTAACGTTTATTTTAACAAGTGATGATGTTGATAGAGTTTGAGCTGGACCAGAGTCCAGACCAGAGTCCAGAGTCCAGACCAGAGTCCAGAGTCCAGACCAGAGTCCACACCAGAGTCCAGACCAGAGTCCAGAGTCCAGACCAGAGTCCAGACCACGTAAAGTCCAGACCAGAGTCCAGACCAGAGTCCAGAGTCCAGACCAGAGTCCAGACCACGTAAAGTCCAGACCAGAGTCCAGACCAGAGTCCAGAGTCCAGACCAGAGTCCAGACCACGTAAAGTCCAGACCAGAGTCCAGACTCCAGACCAGAGTCCAGACCACGTAAAGTCCAGACCAGAGTCCAGACCAGAGTCCAGAGTCCAGACCAGAGTCCACACCAGAGTCCAGACCAGAGTCCAGACCAGAGTCCAGAGTCCAGACCAGAGTCCAGACCAGAGTCCAGAGTCCAGACCAGAGTCCAGAGTCCAGACCAGAGTCCAGACCAGAGTCCAGAGTCCAGACCAGAGTCCACACCAGAGTCCAGAGTCCAGACCAGAGTCCAGACCAGAGTCCAGAGTCCACACCAGAGTCCAGAGTCCAGACCAGAGTCCAGACCAGAGTCCAGACCAGAGTCCACACCAGAGTCCAGAGTCCACACCAGAGTCCAGACCAGAGTCCAGACCAGAGTCCACACCAGAGTCCAGAGTCCAGACCAGAGTCCACACCAGAGTCCACACCAGAGTCCAGAGTCCAGACCAGAGTCCACACCAGAGTCCAGAGTCCAGACCAGAGTCCAGACCAGAGTCCACACCAGAGTCCAGACCAGAGTCCAGAGTCCAGACCAGAGTCCACACCAGAGTCCAGACCAGAGTCCAGAGTCCAGACCAGAGTCCAGATCAGAATCAGAGTTTCATGCTTCATGAAAATGTTTCGCTGCAGAAACTCGTACTTTGCTCTTCCCTGGGGCCGATCAGCCAATCGCAGCAGCAGTGGGCGGGGGAAGAGATGGCTGGTGGGCAGAGGCATCTCAGAGAGGCTTCTGATTGGTCCACAGTCAGCTGACCAAACCAGGATCACACCAATCAGAGTCAAGAACCACAAAAAGGGGCAGTTCATATCTGCAAATGTCTCTCGAGAAACAGATTTGACTTTTTACTGAGAAGCTTTCAGTCGTTACCACAGACTTCAATGGTTTGGTCATTACAGGTGATTTCAATGTTCATGTGGATAATGTTCATGACATTAAGAGCTCCGCCCACAGCAGAGCAGCTCCACCCACAGCAGAGCAGCTCCGCCCACAGCAGAGCAGCTCCACCCACAGCAGAGCAGCTCCACCCACAGCAGAGCAGCTCCGCCCACAGCAGAGCAGCTCCGCCCGCAGCAGAGCAGCTCCGCCCGCAGCAGAGCAGCACCGCCCACGGCAGAGCAGCTCCGCCCACGGCAGAGCAGCTCCGCCCACGGCAGAGCAGCTCCGCCCACGGCAGAGCAGCTCCGCCCACAGTAGAGCAGCCCCGCCCACAGCAGAGCAGCTCCGCCCACAGCAGAGCAGCTCCACCCACAGCAGAGCAGCTCCACCCACAGCAGAGCAGCTCCACCCACAGCAGAGCAGCTCCGCCCACAGCAGAGCAGCTCCACCCGCAGCTCCACCCACAGCAGAGCAGCTCCACCCACAGCAGAGCAGCTCCGCCCACAGCAGAGCAGCTCCGCCCACAGCAGAGCAGCTCCACCCACAGCAGAGCAGCTCCACCCGCAGCTCCACCCACAGCAGAGCAGCTCCACCCACAGCAGAGCAGCTCCGCCCACAGCAGAGCAGCTCCGCCCACAGCAGAGAAACAGGACCGGCCCGCCTCAGAACTGAAACAGGACCGGCCCGCCTCAGAACTGAAACAGGACCGGCCCGTCTCAGAACTGAAACAGGACCGGCCCGTCTCAGAACTGAAACAGGACCGGCCCGCCTCAGATCTGACACAGGACCGGCCCGTCTCAGATCTGAAACAGGACCGGCCCGTCTCAGATCTGAAACAGGACCGGCCCGTCTCAGATCTGAAACAGGACCGGCCCGTCTCAGATCTGACACAGGACCGGCCCGTCTCACTGACTTCCTCTGAAGAAACAACATGTGATGTTTCAGGTTTTCGAGCTCATCACAGCACTGAGGCTGCTCTTATCAAGGACCAATGACATGAAGCTGCTTTGACTCTGTCCATCATGTGATCCTCCTACAGAGACCAGAGGACTGGGAGGGCCTCCCTGGCACCGCCCTAAAGGGGCGGAGTCCTACCTTGAGGACAGAGAGTACTTTGTTGAGATCAGTGACTGTGTCTCAGACCATGAGCTTGACCTGTGGGTGCCCCAAG
>CM033631.1:42242917-42287705 GCA_019453435.1 Rhinogobius similis | reverse complement strand
ACATGGGCCTCCTGCTGGTGCCAGAGTCAGGACTAAACATGAGCCTCCTGCTGGTGCCAGAGTCAGGACTAAACATGGACAGGCCTCCTGCTGGTGCCAGAGTCAGGACTAAACATGGACCTCCTGCTGGTGCCAGAGTCAGGACTGAACATGGGCCTCCTGCTGGTGCCAGAGTCAGGACTAAACATGGGCCTCCTGCTGGTGCCAGAGTCAGGACTGAACATGGGCCTCCTGCTGGTGCCAGAGTCAGGACTAAACATGGGCCTCCTGCTGGTGCCAGAGTCAGGACTGAACATGGGCCTCCTGCTGGTGCCAGAGTCAGGACTGAACATGGACAGGCCTCCTGCTGGTGCCAGAGTCAGGACTAAACATGGACCGGCCTCCTGCTGGTGCCAGAGTCAGGACTAAACATGGGCCTCCTGCTGGTGCCAGAGTCAGGACTAAACATGGACCGGCCTCCTGCTGGTGCCAGAGTCAGGACTAAACATGGGCCTCCTGCTGGTGCCAGAGTCAGGACTAAACATTGACCGGCCTCCTGCTGGTGCCAGGGTCAGGACTAAACATGGACCGGCCTCCTGCTGATGCCAGAGTCAGGACTAAACATGGGCCTCCTGCTGGTGCCAGAGTCAGGACTAAACATGGACCGGCCTCCTGCTGGTGCCAGAGTCAGGACTAAACATGGGCCTCCTGCTGGTGCCAGAGTCAGGACTAAACATGGGCCTCCTGCTGGTGCCAGAGTCAGGACTAAACATGGGCCTCCTGCTGGTGCCAGAGTCAGGACTAAACATGGGCCTCCTGCTGGTGCCAGAGTCAGGACTGAACATGGGCCTCCTGCTGGTGCCAGAGTCAGGACTAAACATGGACAGGCCTCCTGCTGGTGCCAGAGTCAGGACTAAACATGGGCCTCCTGCTGGTGCCAGAGTCAGGACTGAACATGGGCCTCCTGCTGGTGCCAGAGTCAGGACTAAACATGGGCAGGCCTCCTGCTGGTGCCAGAGTCAGGACTAAACATGAGCCTCCTGCTGGTGCCAGAGTCAGGACTAAACATGGACAGGCCTCCTGCTGGTGCCAGAGTCAGGACTAAACATGGGCCTCCTGCTGGTGCCAGAGTCAGGACTGAACATGGGCCTCCTGCTGGTGCCAGAGTCAGGACTAAACATGGGCAGGCCTCCTGCTGGTGCCAGAGTCAGGACTAAACATGAGCCTCCTGCTGGTGCCAGAGTCAGGACTCAACATGGACAGGCCTCCTGCTGGTGCCAGAGTCAGGACTAAACATGGATGGGCCTCCTGCTGGTGCCAGAGTCAGGACTAAACATGGACAGGCCTCCTGCTGGTGCCAGAGTCAGGACTAAACATGGGCCTCCTGCTGGTGCCAGAGTCAGGACTAAACATGGGCCTCCTGCTGGTGCCAGAGTCAGGACTGAACATGGGCCTCCTGCTGGTGCCAGAGTCAGGACTAAACATGGGCCTCCTGCTGGTGCCAGAGTCAGGACTGAACATGGGCCTCCTGCTGGTGCCAGAGTCAGGACTAAACATGGGCCTCCTGCTGGTGCCAGAGTCAGGACTGAACATGGGCCTCCTGCTGGTGCCAGAGTCAGGACTGAACATGGACAGGCCTCCTGCTGGTGCCAGAGTCAGGACTAAACATGGACCGGCCTCCTGCTGGTGCCTAGAGTCAGGACTAAACATGGGCCTCCTGCTGGTGCCAGAGTCAGGACTAAACATGGGCCTCCTGCTGGTGCCAGAGTCAGGACTAAACATGGACCGGCCTCCTGCTGGTGCCAGAGTCAGGACTAAACATGGGCCTCCTGCTGGTGCCAGAGTCAGGACTAAACATTGACCGGCCTCCTGCTGGTGCCAGGGTCAGGACTAAACATGGACCGGCCTCCTGCTGATGACAGAGTCAGGACTAAACATGGGCCTCCTGCTGGTGCCAGAGTCAGGACTAAACATGGGCCTCCTGCTGGTGCCAGAGTCAGGACTAAACATGGACCGGCCTCCTGCTGGTGCCAGAGTCAGGACTAAACATGGGCCTCCTGCTGGTGCCAGAGTCAGGACTAAACATGGGCCTCCTGCTGGTGCCAGAGTCAGGACTAAACATGGGCCTCCTGCTGGTGCCAGAGTCAGGACTAAACATGGGCCTCCTGCTGGTGCCAGAGTCAGGACTGAACATGGGCCTCCTGCTGGTGCCAGAGTCAGGACTGAACATGGGCCTCTTGCTGGTGCCAGAGTCAGGACTAAACATGGGCCTCCTGCTGGTGCCAGAGTCAGGACTAAACATGGACCGGCCTCCTGCTGGTGCCAGAGTCAGGACTAAACATGGACCGGCCTCCTGCTGGTGCCAGAGTCAGGACTAAACATGGGCCTCCTGCTGGTGCCAGAGTCAGGACTGAACATGGGCCTCCTGCTGGTGCCAGAGTCAGGACTAAACATGGACCGCCTCCTGCTGGTGCCAGAGTCAGGACTGAACATGGGCCTCCTGCTGGTGCCAGAGTCAGGACTGAACATGGACAGGCCTCCTGCTGGTGCCAGAGTCAGGACTAAACATGGACCGGCCTCCTGCTGGTGCCAGAGTCAGGACTAAACATGGGCCTCCTGCTGGTGCCAGAGTCAGGACTAAACATGGGCCTCCTGCTGGTGCCAGGGTCAGGACTAAACATGGACCGGCCTCCTGCTGATGCCAGAGTCAGGACTAAACATGGACCGACCTCCTGCTGGTGCCAGAGTCAGGACTAAACATGGGCCTCCTGCTGGTGCCAGAGTCAGGACTAAACATGGACCGGCCTCCTGCTGGTGCCAGAGTCAGGACTAAACATGGGCCTCCTGCTGGTGCCAGAGTCAGGACTAAACATGGGCCTCCTGCTGGTGCCAGAGTCAGGACTAAACATGGACCGGCCTCCTGCTGGTGCCAGAGTCAGGACTAAACATGGGCCTCCTGCTGGTGCCAGAGTCAGGACTAAACATGGGCCTCCTGCTGGTGCCAGAGTCAGGACTAAACATGGACAGGCCTCCTGCTGGTGCCAGAGTCAGGACTAAACATGGGCCTCCTGCTGGTGCCAGAGTCAGGACTGAACATGGGCCTCCTGCTGGTGCCAGAGTCAGGACTGAACATGGGCCTCCTGCTGGTGCCAGAGTCAGGACTAAACATGGGCCTCCTGCTGGTGCCAGAGTCAGGACTGAACATGGGCCTCCTGCTGGTGCCAGAGTCAGGACTAAACATGAGCCTCCTGCTGGTGCCAGAGTCAGGACTAAACATGGACAGGCCTCCTGCTGGTGCCAGAGTCAGGACTAAACATGGACCTCCTGCTGGTGCCAGAGTCAGGACTGAACATGGGCCTCCTGCTGGTGCCAGAGTCAGGACTAAACATGGGCCTCCTGCTGGTGCCAGAGTCAGGACTGAACATGGGCCTCCTGCTGGTGCCAGAGTCAGGACTAAACATGGGCCTCCTGCTGGTGCCAGAGTCAGGACTGAACATGGGCCTCCTGCTGGTGCCAGAGTCAGGACTG
Organism: Rhinogobius similis; assembly: GCA_019453435.1. Classification (NCBI taxonomy): domain Eukaryota; kingdom Metazoa; phylum Chordata; class Actinopteri; order Gobiiformes; family Gobiidae; genus Rhinogobius; species Rhinogobius similis. Next base: position 42,284,198 of record CM033631.1, on the reverse strand, counting down.
AACATGGACAGGCTCCTGCTGGTGCCAGAGTCAGGACTAAACATGGACCGGACCTCCTGCTGGTGCCAGAGTCAGGACTAAACATGGGCCTCCTGCTGGTGCCAGAGTCAGGACTAAACATGGACCGGCCTCCTGCTGGTGCCAGAGTCAGGACTAAACATGGGCCTCCTGCTGGTGCCAGAGTCAGGACTAAACATTGACCGGCCTCCTGCTGGTGCCAGGGTCAGGACTAAACATGGACCGGCCTCCTGCTGATGCCAGAGTCAGGACTAAACATGGGCCTCCTGCTGGTGCCAGAGTCAGGACTAAACATGGACCGGCCTCCTGCTGGTGCCAGAGTCAGGACTAAACATGGGCCTCCTGCTGGTGCCAGAGTCAGGACTAAACATGGGCCTCCTGCTGGTGCCAGGGTCAGGACTAAACATGGACCGGCCTCCTGCTGATGCCAGAGTCAGGACTAAACATGGACCGGCCTCCTGCTGGTGCCAGAGTCAGGACTAAACATGGGCCTCCTGCTGGTGCCAGAGTCAGGACTAAACATGGACCGGCCTCCTGCTGGTGCCAGAGTCAGGACTAAACATGGGCCTCCTGCTGGTGCCAGAGTCAGGACTAAACATGGGCCTCCTGCTGGTGCCAGAGTCAGGACTAAACATGGACCGGCCTCCTGCTGGTGCCAGAGTCAGGACTAAACATGGGCCTCCTGCTGGTGCCAGAGTCAGGACTAAACATGGGCCTCCTGCTGGTGCCAGAGTCAGGACTAAACATGGACAGGCCTCCTGCTGGTGCCAGAGTCAGGACTAAACATGGGCCTCCTGCTGGTGCCAGAGTCAGGACTGAACATGGGCCTCCTGCTGGTGCCAGAGTCAGGACTGAACATGGGCCTCCTGCTGGTGCCAGAGTCAGGACTAAACATGGGCCTCCTGCTGGTGCCAGAGTCAGGACTGAACATGGGCCTCCTGCTGGTGCCAGAGTCAGGACTAAACATGAGCCTCCTGCTGGTGCCAGAGTCAGGACTAAACATGGACAGGCCTCCTGCTGGTGCCAGAGTCAGGACTAAACATGGACCTCCTGCTGGTGCCAGAGTCAGGACTGAACATGGGCCTCCTGCTGGTGCCAGAGTCAGGACTAAACATGGGCCTCCTGCTGGTGCCAGAGTCAGGACTGAACATGGGCCTCCTGCTGGTGCCAGAGTCAGGACTAAACATGGGCCTCCTGCTGGTGCCAGAGTCAGGACTGAACATGGGCCTCCTGCTGGTGCCAGAGTCAGGACTGAACATGGACAGGCCTCCTGCTGGTGCCAGAGTCAGGACTAAACATGGACCGGCCTCCTGCTGGTGCCAGAGTCAGGACTAAACATGGGCCTCCTGCTGGTGCCAGAGTCAGGACTAAACATGGACCGGCCTCCTGCTGGTGCCAGAGTCAGGACTAAACATGGGCCTCCTGCTGGTGCCAGAGTCAGGACTAAACATTGACCGGCCTCCTGCTGGTGCCAGGGTCAGGACTAAACATGGACCGGCCTCCTGCTGATGCCAGAGTCAGGACTAAACATGGGCCTCCTGCTGGTGCCAGAGTCAGGACTAAACATGGACCGGCCTCCTGCTGGTGCCAGAGTCAGGACTAAACATGGGCCTCCTGCTGGTGCCAGAGTCAGGACTAAACATGGGCCTCCTGCTGGTGCCAGAGTCAGGACTAAACATGGGCCTCCTGCTGGTGCCAGAGTCAGGACTAAACATGGGCCTCCTGCTGGTGCCAGAGTCAGGACTGAACATGGGCCTCCTGCTGGTGCCAGAGTCAGGACTAAACATGGACAGGCCTCCTGCTGGTGCCAGAGTCAGGACTAAACATGGGCCTCCTGCTGGTGCCAGAGTCAGGACTGAACATGGGCCTCCTGCTGGTGCCAGAGTCAGGACTAAACATGGGCAGGCCTCCTGCTGGTGCCAGAGTCAGGACTAAACATGAGCCTCCTGCTGGTGCCAGAGTCAGGACTAAACATGGACAGGCCTCCTGCTGGTGCCAGAGTCAGGACTAAACATGGGCCTCCTGCTGGTGCCAGAGTCAGGACTAAACATGGGCCTCCTGCTGGTGCCAGAGTCAGGACTAAACATGGGCCTCCTGCTGGTGCCAGAGTCAGGACTGAACATGGACAGGCCTCCTGCTGGTGCCAGAGTCAGGACTAAACATGGACCGGCCTCCTGCTGGTGCCAGAGTCAGGACTGAACATGGGCCTCCTGCTGGTGCCAGAGTCAGGACTAAACATGGGCCTCCTGCTGGTGCCAGAGTCAGGACTGAACATGGGCCTCCTGCTGGTGCCAGAGTCAGGACTGAACATGGACAGGCCTCCTGCTGGTGCCAGAGTCAGGACTAAACATGGACCGGCCTCCTGCTGGTGCCTAGAGTCAGGACTAAACATGGGCCTCCTGCTGGTGCCAGAGTCAGGACTAAACATGGGCCTCCTGCTGGTGCCAGAGTCAGGACTAAACATGGACCGGCCTCCTGCTGGTGCCAGAGTCAGGACTAAACATGGGCCTCCTGCTGGTGCCAGAGTCAGGACTAAACATGACCGGCCTCCTGCTGGTGCCAGAGTCAGGACTAAACATGGGCCTCCTGCTGGTGCCAGAGTCAGGACTAAACATGGGCCTCCTGCTGGTGCCAGAGTCAGGACTAAACATGGGCCTCCTGCTGGTGCCAGAGTCAGGACTAAACATGGACCGGCCTCCTGCTGGTGCCAGAGTCAGGACTAAACATGGGCCTCCTGCTGGTGCCAGAGTCAGGACTAAACATGGGCCTCCTGCTGGTGCCAGAGTCAGGACTAAACATGGACCGGCCTCCTGCTGGTGCCAGAGTCAGGACTAAACATGGACCGGCCTCCTGCTGGTGCCAGAGTCAGGACTAAACATGGGCCTCCTGCTGGTGCCAGAGTCAGGACTAAACATGGGCCTCCTGCTGGTGCCAGAGTCAGGACTAAACATGGACCGGCCTCCTGCTGGTGCCAGAGTCAGGACTAAACATGGACCGGCCTCCTGCTGGTGCCAGAGTCAGGACTAAACATGGGCCTCCTGCTGGTGCCAGAGTCAGGACTAAACATGGACCGGCCTCCTGCTGGTGCCAGAGTCAGGACTAAACATGGGCCTCCTGCTGGTGCCAGAGTCAGGACTAAACATGGGCCTCCTGCTGGTGCCAGAGTCAGGACTAAACATGGACCGGCCTCCTGCTGGTGCCAGAGTCAGGACTAAACATGGGCCTCCTGCTGGTGCCAGAGTCAGGACTAAACATGGGCCTCCTGCTGGTGCCAGAGTCAGGACTAAACATGGACAGGCCTCCTGCTGGTGCCAGAGTCAGGACTAAACATGGGCCTCCTGCTGGTGCCAGAGTCAGGACTAAACATGGGCCTCCTGCTGGTGCCAGAGTCAGGACTAAACATGGACCGGCCTCCTGCTGGTGCCAGAGTCAGGACTAAACATGGGCCTCCTGCTGGTGCCAGAGTCAGGACTAAACATGGGCCTCCTGCTGGTGCCAGAGTCAGGACTAAACATGGACAGGCCTCCTGCTGGTGCCAGAGTCAGGACTAAACATGGGCCTCCTGCTGGTGCCAGAGTCAGGACTAAACATGGGCCTCCTGCTGGTGCCAGAGTCAGGACTAAACATGGACAGGCCTCCTGCTGGTGCCAGAGTCAGGACTAAACATGGGCCTCCTGCTGGTGCCAGAGTCAGGACTGAACATGGGCCTCCTGCTGGTGCCAGAGTCAGGACTAAACATGGGCCTCCTGCTGGTGCCAGAGTCAGGACTAAACATGGACAGGCCTCCTGCTGGTGCCAGAGTCAGGACTAAACATGGACCTCCTGCTGGTGCCAGAGTCAGGACTGAACATGGGCCTCCTGCTGGTGCCAGAGTCAGGACTAAACATGGGCCTCCTGCTGGTGCCAGAGTCAGGACTGAACATGGGCCTCCTGCTGGTGCCAGAGTCAGGACTAAACATGGGCCTCCTGCTGGTGCCAGAGTCAGGACTGAACATGGGCCTCCTGCTGGTGCCAGAGTCAGGACTGAACATGGACAGGCCTCCTGCTGGTGCCAGAGTCAGGACTAAACATGGACCGGCCTCCTGCTGGTGCCAGAGTCAGGACTAAACATGGGCCTCCTGCTGGTGCCAGAGTCAGGACTAAACATGGACCGGCCTCCTGCTGGTGCCAGAGTCAGGACTAAACATGGGCCTCCTGCTGGTGCCAGAGTCAGGACTAAACATTGACCGGCCTCCTGCTGGTGCCAGAGTCAGGACTAAACATGGACCGGCCTCCTGCTGGTGCCAGAGTCAGGACTAAACATGGGCCTCCTGCTGGTGCCAGAGTCAGGACTAAACATGGACCGGCCTCCTGCTGGTGCCAGAGTCAGGACTAAACATGGGCCTCCTGCTGGTGCCAGAGTCAGGACTAAACATGACCGGCCTCCTGCTGGTGCCAGAGTCAGGACTAAACATGGGCCTCCTGCTGGTGCCAGAGTCAGGACTAAACATGGGCCTCCTGCTGGTGCCAGAGTCAGGACTAAACATGGGCCTCCTGCTGGTGCCAGAGTCAGGACTAAACATGGACAGGCCTCCTGCTGGTGCCAGAGTCAGGACTAAACATGGGCCTCCTGCTGGTGCCAGAGTCAGGACTAAACATGGGCCTCCTGCTGGTGCCAGAGTCAGGACTAAACATGGACAGGCCTCCTGCTGGTGCCAGAGTCAGGACTAAACATGGGCCTCCTGCTGGTGCCAGAGTCAGGACTAAACATGGACAGGCCTCCTGCTGGTGCCAGAGTCAGGACTAAACATGGGCCTCCTGCTGGTGCCAGAGTCAGGACTGAACATGGGCCTCCTGCTGGTGCCAGAGTCAGGACTAAACATGGGCAGGCCTCCTGCTGGTGCCAGAGTCAGGACTAAACATGGGCCTCCTGCTGGTGCCAGAGTCAGGACTAAACATGGACAGGCCTCCTGCTGGTGCCAGAGTCAGGACTAAACATGGGCCTCCTGCTGGTGCCAGAGTCAGGACTAAACATGGACAGGCCTCCTGCTGGTGCCAGAGTCAGGACTAAAGTGGGTCTTCCTGCTGGTGCCAGAGTCAGGACTAAACATGGGCCTCCTGCTGGTGCCAGAGTCAGGACTAAACATGGGCCTCCTGCTGGTGCCAGAGTCAGGACTAAACATGGGCCTCCTGCTGGTGCCAGAGTCAGGACTAAACATGGGCCTCCTGCTGGTGCCAGAGTCAGGACTAAACATGGGCCTCCTGCTGGTGCCAGAGTCAGGACTAAACATGGGCCTCCTGCTGGTGCCAGAGTCAGGACTAAACATGGGCCTCCTGCTGGTGCCAGAGTCAGGACTGAACATGGACAGGCCTCCTGCTGGTGCCAGAGTCAGGACTAAACATGGACCGGCCTCCTGCTGGTGCCTAGAGTCAGGACTAAACATGGGCCTCCTGCTGGTGCCAGAGTCAGGACTAAACATGGGCCTCCTGCTGGTGCCAGAGTCAGGACTAAACATGGACCGGCCTCCTGCTGGTGCCAGAGTCAGGACTAAACATGGGCCTCCTGCTGGTGCCAGAGTCAGGACTAAACATGGACCGCCTCCTGCTGGTGCCAGAGTCAGGACTAAACATGGACCGGCCTCCTGCTGGTGCCAGAGTCAGGACTAAACATGGGCCTCCTGCTGGTGCCAGAGTCAGGACTAAACATGGGCCTCCTGCTGGTGCCAGAGTCAGGACTAAACATGGACCGGCCTCCTGCTGGTGCCAGAGTCAGGACTAAACATGGGCCTCCTGCTGGTGCCAGAGTCAGGACTAAACATGGGCCTCCTGCTGGTGCCAGAGTCAGGACTAAACATGGACCGGCCTCCTGCTGGTGCCAGAGTCAGGACTAAACATGGGCCTCCTGCTGGTGCCAGAGTCAGGACTGAACATGGGCCTCCTGCTGGTGCCAGAGTCAGGACTGAACATGGGCCTCCTGCTGGTGCCAGAGTCAGGACTAAACATGGGCCTCCTGCTGGTGCCAGAGTCAGGACTAAACATGGACCGGCCTCCTGCTGGTGCCAGAGTCAGGACTAAACATGGACCGGCCTCCTGCTGGTGCCAGAGTCAGGACTAAACATGGGCCTCCTGCTGGTGCCAGAGTCAGGACTGAACATGGGCCTCCTGCTGGTGCCAGAGTCAGGACTAAACATGGGCCTCCTGCTGGTGCCAGAGTCAGGACTGAACATGGGCCTCCTGCTGGTGCCAGAGTCAGGACTGAACATGGACAGGCCTCCTGCTGGTGCCAGAGTCAGGACTAAACATGGACCGGCCTCCTGCTGGTGCCAGAGTCAGGACTAAACATGGGCCTCCTGCTGGTGCCAGAGTCAGGACTAAACATGGGCCTCCTGCTGGTGCCAGAGTCAGGACTAAACATGGACCGGCCTCCTGCTGGTGCCAGAGTCAGGACTAAACATGGACCGGCCTCCTGCTGGTGCCAGAGTCAGGACTAAACATGGGCCTCCTGCTGGTGCCAGAGTCAGGACTAAACATGGACCGGCCTCCTGCTGGTGCCAGAGTCAGGACTAAACATGGGCCTCCTGCTGGTGCCAGAGTCAGGACTAAACATGGGCCTCCTGCTGGTGCCAGAGTCAGGACTAAACATGGACCGGCCTCCTGCTGGTGCCAGAGTCAGGACTAAACATGGGCCTCCTGCTGGTGCCAGAGTCAGGACTAAACATGGACCGGCCTCCTGCTGGTGCCAGAGTCAGGACTAAACATGGACAGGCCTCCTGCTGGTGCCAGAGTCAGGACTAAACATGGGCCTCCTGCTGGTGCCAGAGTCAGGACTGAACATGGGCCTCCTGCTGGTGCCAGAGTCAGGACTGAACATGGGCCTCCTGCTGGTGCCAGAGTCAGGACTAAACATGGGCCTCCTGCTGGTGCCAGAGTCAGGACTGAACATGGGCCTCCTGCTGGTGCCAGAGTCAGGACTAAACATGAGCCTCCTGCTGGTGCCAGAGTCAGGACTAAACATGGACAGGCCTCCTGCTGGTGCCAGAGTCAGGACTAAACATGGACCTCCTGCTGGTGCCAGAGTCAGGACTGAACATGGGCCTCCTGCTGGTGCCAGAGTCAGGACTGAACATGGGCCTCCTGCTGGTGCCAGAGTCAGGACTGAACATGGGCCTCCTGCTGGTGCCAGAGTCAGGACTAAACATGGGCCTCCTGCTGGTGCCAGAGTCAGGACTGAACATGGGCCTCCTGCTGGTGCCAGAGTCAGGACTGAACATGGACAGGCCTCCTGCTGGTGCCAGAGTCAGGACTAAACATGGACCGGCCTCCTGCTGGTGCCAGAGTCAGGACTAAACATGGGCCTCCTGCTGGTGCCAGAGTCAGGACTAAACATGGACCGGCCTCCTGCTGGTGCCAGAGTCAGGACTAAACATGGGCCTCCTGCTGGTGCCAGAGTCAGGACTAAACATTGACCGGCCTCCTGCTGGTGCCAGAGTCAGGACTAAACATGGACCGGCCTCCTGCTGATGCCAGAGTCAGGACTAAACATGGGCCTCCTGCTGGTGCCAGAGTCAGGACTAAACATGGACCGGCCTCCTGCTGGTGCCAGAGTCAGGACTAAACATGGGCCTCCTGCTGGTGCCAGAGTCAGGACTAAACATGACCCGCCTCCTGCTGGTGCCAGGGTCAGGACTTAACATGGACCGGCCTCCTGCTGGATGCCAGAGTCAGGACTAAACATGGGCCTCCTGCTGGTGCCAGAGTCAGGACTAAACATGGGCCTCCTGCTGGTGCCAGAGTCAGGACTAAACATGACCGGCCTCCTGCTGGTGCCAGAGTCAGGACTAAACATGGGCCTCCTGCTGGTGCCAGAGTCAGGACTAAACATGGGCCTCCTGCTGGTGCCAGAGTCAGGACTAAACATGGGCCTCCTGCTGGTGCCAGAGTCAGGACTAAACATGGACCGGCCTCCTGCTGGTGCCAGAGTCAGGACTAAACATGGGCCTCCTGCTGGTGCCAGAGTCAGGACTAAACATGGGCCTCCTGCTGGTGCCAGAGTCAGGACTAAACATGGACCGGCCTCCTGCTGGTGCCAGAGTCAGGACTAAACATGGGCCTCCTGCTGGTGCCAGAGTCAGGACTAAACATGGGCCTCCTGCTGGTGCCAGAGTCAGGACTAAACATGGGACAGGCCTCCTGCTGGTGCCAGAGTCAGGACTAAACATGGGCCTCCTGCTGGTGCCAGAGTCAGGACTGAACATGGGCCTCCTGCTGGTGCCAGAGTCAGGACTAAACATGGGCCTCCTGCTGGTGCCAGAGTCAGGACTAAACATGGACCGGCCTCCTGCTGGTGCCAGAGTCAGGACTAAACATGGGCCTCCTGCTGGTGCCAGAGTCAGGACTAAACATGGGCCTCCTGCTGGTGCCAGAGTCAGGACTAAACATGGACCGGCCTCCTGCTGGTGCCAGAGTCAGGACTAAACATGGACCGGCCTCCTGCTGGTGCCAGAGTCAGGACTAAACATGGGCCTCCTGCTGGTGCCAGAGTCAGGACTAAACATGGGCCTCCTGCTGGTGCCAGAGTCAGGACTAAACATGGGCCTCCTGCTGGTGCCAGAGTCAGGACTAAACATGGGCCTCCTGCTGGTGCCAGAGTCAGGACTAAACATGGGCCTCCTGCTGGTGCCAGAGTCAGGACTAAACATGGGCCTCCTGCTGGTGCCAGAGTCAGGACTAAACATGGGGCCTCCTGCTGGTGCCAGAGTCAGGACTAAACATGGACAGGCCTCCTGCTGGTGCCAGAGTCAGGACTAAACATGGACCGGCCTCCTGCTGGTGCCAGAGTCAGGACTAAACATGGGCCTCCTGCTGGTGCCAGAGTCAGGACTAAACATGGACCGGCCTCCTGCTGGTGCCAGAGTCAGGACTAAACATGGGCCTCCTGCTGGTGCCAGAGTCAGGACTAAACATGGGCCTCCTGCTGGTGCCAGAGTCAGGACTAAACATGGGCCTCCTGCTGGTGCCAGAGTCAGGACTAAACATGGACAGGCCTCCTGCTGGTGCCAGAGTCAGGACTAAACATGGGCCTCCTGCTGGTGCCAGAGTCAGGACTAAACATGGGCCTCCTGCTGGTGCCAGAGTCAGGACTAAACATGGGCCTCCTGCTGGTGCCAGAGTCAGGACTGAACATGGGCCTCCTGCTGGTGCCAGAGTCAGGACTAAACATGGACCGCCTCCTGCTGGTGCCAGAGTCAGGACTAAACATGGGCCTCCTGCTGGTGCCAGAGTCAGGACTAAACATGGACAGGCCTCCTGCTGGTGCCAGAGTCAGGACTAAACATGGACCGGCCTCCTGCTGGTGCCAGAGTCAGGACTAAACATGGACAGGCCTCCTGCTGGTGCCAGAGTCAGGACTAAACATGGGCCTCCTGCTGGTGCCAGAGTCAGGACTAAACATGGGCCTCCTGCTGGTGCCAGAGTCAGGACTAAACATGGGCCTCCTGCTGGTGCCAGAGTCAGGACTAAACATGGACAGGCCTCCTGCTGGTGCCAGAGTCAGGACTAAACATGGACAGGCCTCCTGCTGGTGCCAGAGTCAGGACTAAACATGGGCCTCCTGCTGGTGCCAGAGTCAGGACTAAACATGGACAGGCCTCCTGCTGGTGCCAGAGTCAGGACTAAACATGGGCCTCCTGCTGGTGCCAGAGTCAGGACTAAACATGGGCCTCCTGCTGGTGCCAGAGTCAGGACTAAACATGGGCCTCCTGCTGGTGCCAGAGTCAGGACTAAACATGGGCCTCCTGCTGGTGCCAGAGTCAGGACTAAACATGGGCCTCCTGCTGGTGCCAGAGTCAGGACTAAACATGAGCCTCCTGCTGGTGCCAGAGTCAGGACTAAACATGGACAGGCCTCCTGCTGGTGCCAGAGTCAGGACTAAACATGGACCGGCCTCCTGCTGGTGCCAGAGTCAGGACTAAACATGGACCGGCCTCCTGCTGGTGCCAGAGTCAGGACTAAACATGGACCGGCCTCCTGCTGGTGCCAGAGTCAGGACTAAACATGGGCCTCCTGCTGGTGCCAGAGTCAGGACTAAACATGGGCCTCCTGCTGGTGCCAGAGTCAGGACTAAACATGGACAGGCCTCCTGCTGGTGCCAGAGTCAGGACTAAACATGGGCCTCCTGCTGGTGCCAGAGTCAGGACTGAACATGGGCCTCCTGCTGGTGCCAGAGTCAGGACTAAACATGGACCGCCTCCTGCTGGTGCCAGAGTCAGGACTAAACATGGGCCTCCTGCTGGTGCCAGAGTCAGGACTAAACATGGGCCTCCTGCTGGTGCCAGAGTCAGGACTAAACATGGGCCTCCTGCTGGTGCCAGAGTCAGGACTAAACATGGACAGGCCTCCTGCTGGTGCCAGAGTCAGGACTAAACATGGACCGGCCTCCTGCTGGTGCCAGAGTCAGGACTAAACATGGACCGCCTCCTGCTGGTGCCAGAGTCAGGACTAAACATGGACCGGCCTCCTGCTGGTGCCAGAGTCAGGACTAAACATGGGCCTCCTGCTGGTGCCAGAGTCAGGACTAAACATGGACCCGGCCTCCTGCTGGTGCCAGAGTCAGGACTAAACATGGGCCTCCTGCTGGTGCCAGAGTCAGGACTAAACATGGGCCTCCTGCTGGTGCCAGAGTCAGGACTAAACATGGACAGGCCTCCTGCTGGTGCCAGAGTCAGGACTAAACATGGGCCTCCTGCTGGTGCCAGAGTCAGGACTAAACATGGGCCTCCTGCTGGTGCCAGAGTCAGGACTAAACATGGGCCTCCTGCTGGTGCCAGAGTCAGGACTAAACATGGGCCTCCTGCTGGTGCCAGAGTCAGGACTAAACATGGGCCTCCTGCTGGTGCCAGAGTCAGGACTAAACATGGGCCTCCTGCTGGTGCCAGAGTCAGGACTAAACATGGACAGGCCTCCTGCTGGTGCCAGAGTCAGGACTAAACATGGGCCTCCTGCTGGTGCCAGAGTCAGGACTAAACATGGGCCTCCTGCTGGTGCCAGAGTCAGGACTAAACATGGGCAGGCCTCCTGCTGGTGCCAGAGTCAGGACTAAACATGGGCCTCCTGCTGGTGCCAGAGTCAGGACTAAACATGGGCCTCCTGCTGGTGCCAGAGTCAGGACTAAACATGGGCCTCCTGCTGGTGCCAGAGTCAGGACTAAACATGGGCCTCCTGCTGGTGCCAGAGTCAGGACTAAACATGGACCGGCCTCCTGCTGGTGCCAGAGTCAGGACTAAACATGGGCCTCCTGCTGGTGCCAGAGTCAGGACTAAACATGGGCCTCCTGCTGGTGCCAGAGTCAGGACTAAACATGGACCGGCCTCCTGCTGGTGCCAGAGTCAGGACTAAACATGGGCCTCCTGCTGGTGCCAGAGTCAGGACTGAACATGGGCCTCCTGCTGGTGCCAGAGTCAGGACTAAACATGGACAGGCCTCCTGCTGGTGCCAGAGTCAGGACTAAACATGGACCGGCCTCCTGCTGGTGCCAGAGTCAGGACTAAACATGGGCCTCCTGCTGGTGCCAGAGTCAGGACTAAACATGGGCCTCCTGCTGGTGCCAGAGTCAGGACTAAACATGGACCGGCCTCCTGCTGGTGCCAGAGTCAGGACTAAACATGGACCGGCCTCCTGCTGGTGCCAGAGTCAGGACTAAACATGGGCCTCCTGCTGGTGCCAGAGTCAGGACTAAACATGGACCGGCCTCCTGCTGGTGCCAGAGTCAGGACTAAACATGGGCCTCCTGCTGGTGCCAGAGTCAGGACTAAACATGGGCCTCCTGCTGGTGCCAGAGTCAGGACTAAACATGGACCGGCCTCCTGCTGGTGCCAGAGTCAGGACTAAACATGGGCCTCCTGCTGGTGCCAGAGTCAGGACTAAACATGGGCCTCCTGCTGGTGCCAGAGTCAGGACTAAACATGGACAGGCCTCCTGCTGGTGCCAGAGTCAGGACTAAACATGGGCCTCCTGCTGGTGCCAGAGTCAGGACTGAACATGGGCCTCCTGCTGGTGCCAGAGTCAGGACTGAACATGGGCCTCCTGCTGGTGCCAGAGTCAGGACTAAACATGGGCCTCCTGCTGGTGCCAGAGTCAGGACTAAACATGGACAGGCCTCCTGCTGGTGCCAGAGTCAGGACTAAACATGGGCCTCCTGCTGGTGCCAGAGTCAGGACTAAACATGGACAGGCCTCCTGCTGGTGCCAGAGTCAGGACTAAACATGGGCCTCCTGCTGGTGCCAGAGTCAGGACTAAACATGGGCCTCCTGCTGGTGCCAGAGTCAGGACTAAACATGGGCCTCCTGCTGGTGCCAGAGTCAGGACTAAACATGGGCCTCCTGCTGGTGCCAGAGTCAGGACTAAACATGGACCGGCCTCCTGCTGGTGCCAGAGTCAGGACTAAACATGGGCCTCCTGCTGGTGCCAGAGTCAGGACTAAACATGGGCCTCCTGCTGGTGCCAGAGTCAGGACTAAACATGGACCGGCCTCCTGCTGGTGCCAGAGTCAGGACTAAACATGGGCCTCCTGCTGGTGCCAGAGTCAGGACTAAACATGGGCCTCCTGCTGGTGCCAGAGTCAGGACTAAACATGGACAGGCCTCCTGCTGGTGCCAGAGTCAGGACTAAACATGGGCCTCCTGCTGGTGCCAGAGTCAGGACTAAACATGGGCCTCCTGCTGGTGCCAGAGTCAGGACTAAACATGGACCCGCCTCCTGCTGGTGCCAGAGTCAGGACTAAACATGGGCCTCCTGCTGGTGCCAGAGTCAGGACTAAACATGGGCCTCCTGCTGGTGCCAGAGTCAGGACTAAACATGGACAGGCCTCCTGCTGGTGCCAGAGTCAGGACTAAACATGGGCCTCCTGCTGGTGCCAGAGTCAGGACTAAACATGGGCCTCCTGCTGGTGCCAGAGTCAGGACTGAACATGGGCCTCCTGCTGGTGCCAGAGTCAGGACTAAACATGGGCCTCCTGCTGGTGCCAGAGTCAGGACTGAACATGGGCCTCCTGCTGGTGCCAGAGTCAGGACTAAACATGGGCCTCCTGCTGGTGCCAGAGTCAGGACTAAACATGGACAGGCCTCCTGCTGGTGCCAGAGTCAGGACTAAACATGGACCTCCTGCTGGTGCCAGAGTCAGGACTAAACATGGGCCTCCTGCTGGTGCCAGAGTCAGGACTAAACATGGGCCTCCTGCTGGTGCCAGAGTCAGGACTGAACATGGGCCTCCTGCTGGTGCCAGAGTCAGGACTAAACATGGGCCTCCTGCTGGTGCCAGAGTCAGGACTGAACATGGGCCTCCTGCTGGTGCCAGAGTCAGGACTGAACATGGACAGGCCTCCTGCTGGTGCCAGAGTCAGGACTAAACATGGACCGGCCTCCTGCTGGTGCCAGAGTCAGGACTAAACATGGACCGGCCTCCTGCTGGTGCCAGAGTCAGGACTAAACATGGACCGGCCTCCTGCTGGTGCCAGAGTCAGGACTAAACATGGGCCTCCTGCTGGTGCCAGAGTCAGGACTAAACATTGACCGGCCTCCTGCTGGTGCCAGAGTCAGGACTAAACATGGACCGGCCTCCTGCTGGTGCCAGAGTCAGGACTAAACATGGGCCTCCTGCTGGTGCCAGAGTCAGGACTAAACATGGACCGGCCTCCTGCTGGTGCCAGAGTCAGGACTAAACATGGGCCTCCTGCTGGTGCCAGAGTCAGGACTAAACATGGGCCTCCTGCTGGTGCCAGAGTCAGGACTAAACATGGGCCTCCTGCTGGTGCCAGAGTCAGGACTAAACATGGGCCTCCTGCTGGTGCCAGAGTCAGGACTGAACATGGGCCTCCTGCTGGTGCCAGAGTCAGGACTAAACATGGACAGGCCTCCTGCTGGTGCCAGAGTCAGGACTAAACATGGGCCTCCTGCTGGTGCCAGAGTCAGGACTAAACATGGGCCTCCTGCTGGTGCCAGAGTCAGGACTAAACATGGGCAGGCCTCCTGCTGGTGCCAGAGTCAGGACTAAACATGGGCCTCCTGCTGGTGCCAGAGTCAGGACTAAACATGGACAGGCCTCCTGCTGGTGCCAGAGTCAGGACTAAACATGGGCCTCCTGCTGGTGCCAGAGTCAGGACTGAACATGGGCCTCCTGCTGGTGCCAGAGTCAGGACTAAACATGGGCCTCCTGCTGGTGCCAGAGTCAGGACTAAACATGGGCCTCCTGCTGGTGCCAGAGTCAGGACTGAACATGGGCCTCCTGCTGGTGCCAGAGTCAGGACTAAACATGGGCCTCCTGCTGGTGCCAGAGTCAGGACTAAACATGGACAGGCCTCCTGCTGGTGCCAGAGTCAGGACTAAACATGGACCTCCTGCTGGTGCCAGAGTCAGGACTGAACATGGGCCTCCTGCTGGTGCCAGAGTCAGGACTAAACATGGGCCTCCTGCTGGTGCCAGAGTCAGGACTAAACATGGGCCTCCTGCTGGTGCCAGAGTCAGGACTAAACATGGGCCTCCTGCTGGTGCCAGAGTCAGGACTGAACATGGGCCTCCTGCTGGTGCCAGAGTCAGGACTAAACATGGACAGGCCTCCTGCTGGTGCCAGAGTCAGGACTAAACATGGACCGCCTCCTGCTGGTGCCAGAGTCAGGACTAAACATGGGCCTCCTGCTGGTGCCAGAGTCAGGACTAAACATGGACCGGCCTCCTGCTGGTGCCAGAGTCAGGACTAAACATGGGCCTCCTGCTGGTGCCAGAGTCAGGACTAAACATGGGCCTCCTGCTGGTGCCAGAGTCAGGACTAAACATGGACCGGCCTCCTGCTGGTGCCAGAGTCAGGACTGAACATGGGCCTCCTGCTGGTGCCAGAGTCAGGACTAAACATGGACAGGCCTCCTGCTGGTGCCAGAGTCAGGACTAAACATGGACCGGCCTCCTGCTGGTGCCAGAGTCAGGACTAAACATGGGCCTCCTGCTGGTGCCAGAGTCAGGACTAAACATGGGCCTCCTGCTGGTGCCAGAGTCAGGACTAAACATGGACCGGCCTCCTGCTGGTGCCAGAGTCAGGACTAAACATGGGCCTCCTGCTGGTGCCAGAGTCAGGACTAAACATTGACCAACCTCCTGCTGGTGCCAGAGTCAGGACTAAACATGGACCGGCCTCCTGCTGGTGCCAGAGTCAGGACTAAACATGGGCCTCCTGCTGGTGCCAGAGTCAGGACTAAACATGGGCCTCCTGCTGGTGCCAGAGTCAGGACTAAACATGGACCGGCCTCCTGCTGGTGCCAGAGTCAGGACTAAACATGGGCCTCCTGCTGGTGCCAGAGTCAGGACTAAACATGGGCCTCCTGCTGGTGCCAGAGTCAGGACTAAACATGGAGGCCTCCTGCTGGTGCCAGAGTCAGGACTAAACATGGGCCTCCTGCTGGTGCCAGAGTCAGGACTAAACATGGGCCTCCTGCTGGTGCCAGAGTCAGGACTAAACATGGGCCTCCTGCTGGTGCCAGAGTCAGGACTAAACATGGGCCTCCTGCTGGTGCCAGAGTCAGGACTGAACATGGGCCTCCTGCTGGTGCCAGAGTCAGGACTAAACATGGACCGGCCTCCTGCTGGTGCCAGAGTCAGGACTAAACATGGACCGGCCTCCTGCTGGTGCCAGAGTCAGGACTAAACATGGGCCTCCTGCTGGTGCCAGAGTCAGGACTAAACATGGGCCTCCTGCTGGTGCCAGAGTCAGGACTGAACATGGGCCTCCTGCTGGTGCCAGAGTCAGGACTGAACATGGGCCTCCTGCTGGTGCCAGAGTCAGGACTAAACATGGACCGGCCTCCTGCTGGTGCCAGAGTCAGGACTAAACATGGGCCTCCTGCTGGTGCCAGAGTCAGGACTAAACATGGACCGCCTCCTGCTGGTGCCAGAGTCAGGACTAAACATGGACCGGCCTCCTGCTGGTGCCAGAGTCAGGACTAAACATGGGCCTCCTGCTGGTGCCAGAGTCAGGACTAAACATGGGCCTCCTGCTGGTGCCAGGGTCAGGACTAAACATGGACCGGCCTCCTGCTGATGCCAGAGTCAGGACTAAACATGGACCGGCCTCCTGCTGGTGCCAGAGTCAGGACTAAACATGGGCCTCCTGCTGGTGCCAGAGTCAGGACTAAACATGGTGCCTCCTGCTGGTGCCAGAGTCAGGACTAAACATGGGCCTCCTGCTGGTGCCAGAGTCAGGACTAAACATGGGCCTCCTGCTGGTGCCAGAGTCAGGACTAAACATGGACCGGCCTCCTGCTGGTGCCAGAGTCAGGACTAAACATGGGCCTCCTGCTGGTGCCAGAGTCAGGACTAAACATGGGCCTCCTGCTGGTGCCAGAGTCAGGACTAAACATGGACAGGCCTCCTGCTGGTGCCAGAGTCAGGACTAAACATGGGCCTCCTGCTGGTGCCAGAGTCAGGACTGAACATGGGCCTCCTGCTGGTGCCAGAGTCAGGACTGAACATGGGCCTCCTGCTGGTGCCAGAGTCAGGACTAAACATGGGCCTCCTGCTGGTGCCAGAGTCAGGACTGAACATGGGCCTCCTGCTGGTGCCAGAGTCAGGACTAAACATGAGCCTCCTGCTGGTGCCAGAGTCAGGACTAAACATGGACAGGCCTCCTGCTGGTGCCAGAGTCAGGACTAAACATGGACCTCCTGCTGGTGCCAGAGTCAGGACTGAACATGGGCCTCCTGCTGGTGCCAGAGTCAGGACTAAACATGGGCCTCCTGCTGGTGCCAGAGTCAGGACTGAACATGGGCCTCCTGCTGGTGCCAGAGTCAGGACTAAACATGGGCCTCCTGCTGGTGCCAGAGTCAGGACTGAACATGGGCCTCCTGCTGGTGCCAGAGTCAGGACTGAACATGGACAGGCCTCCTGCTGGTGCCAGAGTCAGGACTAAACATGGACCGGCCTCCTGCTGGTGCCAGAGTCAGGACTAAACATGGGCCTCCTGCTGGTGCCAGAGTCAGGACTAAACATGGACCGGCCTCCTGCTGGTGCCAGAGTCAGGACTAAACATGGGCCTCCTGCTGGTGCCAGAGTCAGGACTAAACATGGGCCTCCTGCTGGTGCCAGAGTCAGGACTAAACATGGGCCTCCTGCTGGTGCCAGAGTCAGGACTAAACATGGGCCTCCTGCTGGTGCCAGAGTCAGGACTAAACATGGGCCTCCTGCTGGTGCCAGAGTCAGGACTAAACATGGGCCTCCTGCTGGTGCCAGAGTCAGGACTAAACATGGGCCTCCTGCTGGTGCCAGAGTCAGGACTAAACATAGGCCTCCTGCTGGTGCCAGAGTCAGGACTAAACATGGACCGGCCTCCTGCTGGTGCCAGAGTCAGGACTAAACATGGGCCTCCTGCTGGTGCCAGAGTCAGGACTAAACATGGACCGGCCTCCTGCTGGTGCCAGAGTCAGGACTAAACATGGAGCCTCCTGCTGGTGCCAGAGTCAGGACTAAACATGGGCCTCCTGCTGGTGCCAGAGTCAGGACTGAACATGGACCGGCCTCCTGCTGGTGCCAGAGTCAGGACTAAACATGGGCCTCCTGCTGGTGCCAGAGTCAGGACTAAACATGGGCCTCCTGCTGGTGCCAGAGTCAGGACTGAACATGGGCCTCCTGCTGGTGCCAGAGTCAGGACTGAACATGGACCGGCCTCCTGCTGGTGCCAGAGTCAGGACTAAACATGGACCGGCCTCCTGCTGGTGCCAGAGTCAGGACTAAACATGGGCCTCCTGCTGGTGCCAGAGTCAGGACTAAACATGGACCGGCCTCCTGCTGGTGCCAGAGTCAGGACTAAACATGGGCCTCCTGCTGGTGCCAGGGTCAGGACTAAACATGGACCGGCCTCCTGCTGGTGCCAGAGTCAGGACTAAACATGGACAGGCCTCCTGCTGGTGCCAGAGTCAGGACTAAACATGGGCCTCCTGCTGATGCCAGAGTCAGGACTAAACATGGGCCTCCTGCTGGTGCCAGAGTCAGGACTAAACATGGGCCTCCTGCTGGTGCCAGAGTCAGGACTAAACATGGGCCTCCTGCTGGTGCCAGAGTCAGGACTAAACATGGGCCTCCTGCTGGTGCCAGAGTCAGGACTAAACATGGGCCTCCTGCTGGTGCCAGAGTCAGGACTGAACATGGACCGGCCTCCTGCTGGTGCCAGAGTCAGGACTGAACATGGGCCTCCTGCTGGTGCCAGAGTCAGGACTAAACATGGGCCTCCTGCTGGTGCCAGAGTCAGGACTAAACATGGACCGGCCTCCTGCTGGTGCCAGAGTCAGGACTAAACATGGGCCTCCTGCTGTGTCCCTCTGTGCCTCGTCCCTCTGTGCCTCGTCCCTCTGTGCCTCGTCCCTCTGTGTCCCTCTGTGTCCCTCTGTGTCCCTCTGTGTCCCTCTGTGTCCCTCTGTGCCTCGTCCCTCTGTGTCCCTCTGTGTCCCTCTGTGTCCCTCTGTGTCCCTCTGTGTCCCTCTGTGCCTCGTCCCTCTGTGTCCCTCTGTGTCCCTCTGTGCCTCGTCCCTCTGTGTCCCTCTGTGTCCCTCTGTGCCTCGTCCCTCTGTGTCCCTCTGTGCCTCGTCCCTCTGTGTCCCTCTGTGTCCCTCTGTGCCTCGTCCCTCTGTGTCCCTCTGTGCCTCGTCCCTCTGTGTCCCTCTGTGCCTCGTCCCTCTGTGTCCCTCTGTGTCCCTCTGTGCCTCGTCCCTCTGTGTCCCTCTGTGTCCCTCTGTGTCCCTCTGTGTCCCTCTGTGCCTCGTCCCTCTGTGTCCCTCTGTGCCTCGTCCCTCTGTGTCCCTCTGTGCCTCGTCCCTCTGTGTCCCTCTGTGTCCCTCTGTGCGTCCCTCTGTGTCCCTCTGTGCCTCGTCCCTCTGTGCCTCGTCCCTCTGTGTCCCTCTGTGCCTCGTCCCTCTGTGCCTCGTCCCTCTGTGCCTCGTCCCTCTGTGTCCCTCTGTGTCCCGTCCCTCTGTGCCTCGTCCCTCTGTGTCCCTCTGTGCCTCGTCCCTCTGTGCCTCGTCCCTCTGTGTCCCTCTGTGCCTCGTCCCTCTGTGCCTCGTCCCTCTGTGTCCCTCTGTGCCTCGTCCCTCTGTGTCCCTCTGTGCCTCGTCCCTCTGTGCCTCGTCCCTCTGTGCCTCGTCCCTCTGTGCCTCGTCCCTCTGTGCCTCGTCCCTCTGTACCCCGTCCCTCTGTGTCCCGTCCCTCTGTGTCCCTCTGTGTCCCTCTGTGCCCCGTCCCTCTGTGTCCCGTCCCTCTGTGTCCCTCTGTGCCCTGTCCCTCTGTGTCCCTCTGTGCCCCGTCCCTCTGTGTCCCTCTGTGCCCCGTCCCTCTGTGTCCCGTCCCTCTGTGTCCCTCTGTGTCCCTCTGTGCCTCGTGCCTCGTCCCTCTGTGTCCCTCTGTGTCCCTCTGTGCCTCGTCCCTCTGTGATTTTGACCTATTTTCAGATTAAAAGATTAACTTTTTTTGGTCCCAAATCCTTCCGTTTCCTCACAAACCTCTTCTTAATCCTGGTGGCTGCTGGTGGCGTCTGCAGCGCTCGCTCTGATTGGTCGGATCGAGTCGCTGGACGTTATTCTAACACGATTATGACGGATCTTATAACGAAGGCTAACCGCTAGCAAGCGCAGCCCATTGACTCAAACACATCTCACTGAGACTCGACAGGGCCAGACAGGGCCAGACAGGCTCAGACAGGCCCTGACAGGCTCAGACAGGCTCGATGTCGATGGAACACAACCCTTGATTAAACTCAGGACTCAAATAACTCAAACGACATAAATTGAGCAAAAACTCTGGATGATTTATTTCTCTGTGACACATTTACAAGAAGAAAAGGTTAGAATGAAAGGAAACACGCCCCCTGTGGACACGCCCCCCGGAGGACACGCCCCCCCAGTGGACACGCCCCCCGTAGACACGCCCCCCGGAGGACACGCCCCCCCAGTGGACACGCCCCCCTGTGGACACGCCCCCCTGAGGACACGCCCCCAGTGGACACGCCCCCCTGTGGACACGCCCCCCCTTTGGACACGCCCCCCTGTGGACACGCCCCCTGTGGACACGCCCCCCTGAGGACACGCCGCCCTGTGGACACGCCCCCTGTGGACACGCCTGAAAGAGATGCTCAGTGGGACTGTCTGGTTAAATAAAATAAAATAATAGTGGAATAACAGCACGGAGCAAAGCATCATGGTCTATGTAGTTCCCACACGTCCTTCAGCAGAAGATCAGCCTCAGCAGCTCCAGGTCCTCGCTTCAGATCCAGTGTGGTCCTGGTCCTGGTCCTGGTCTTGGTCCTGGTCCTGGTCCTGGTCCACCCAGGTCTGGTCCGGTTCTGCCTGGATCCGGGCCAGGGCAAGTCCGATGGCCGAGCGCAGGTTCTGAGAGAGCCGGACCTGAGCCGAGCGCTGCTTCTGCTGCTTCAGCGCCAACAGGAAGTGGTGCAGCGCCTCCCTGTGGACAGAGCAGGACACAGCAGCTGAATCAAACAGTCCAACGGGCCACACAGACCTGTGCGCCCCCTGCTGGAGGACACTCACCTGTGCGCCCCCTGCAGGAGGACACTCACCTGTGCGCCCCCTGCTGGAGGACACTCACCTGTGCGCCCCCTGCTGGAGGACACTCACCTGTGCGCTGCTGGAGGACACTCACCAGTGCGCCCCCTGCTGGAGGACACTCACCTGTGCGCCCCCTGCAGGAGGACACTCACCTGTGCGCCCCCTGCTGGAGGACACTCACCTGTGCGCCCCCTGCTGGAGGACACTCACCTGTGCGCCCCCTGCTGGAGGACACTCACCTGTGCGCCCCCTGCTGGAGGACACTCACCTGTGCGCCCCCTGCTGGAGGACACTCACCTGTGCGCCCCCTGCTGGAGGACACTCACCTGTGCTGTGCGCCCCCTGCTGGAGGACACTCACCTGTGCGCCCCCTGCAGGAGGACACTCACCTGTGCGCCCCCTGCAGGAGGACACTCACCTGTGCGCCCCTGCTGGAGGACACTCACCTGTGCCCTGCTGGAGGACACTCACCTGTGCGCCTGCTGGAGGACACTCACCTGTGCGCCTGCTGGAGGACACTCACCTGTGCGCCCCCTGCTGGAGGACACTCACCACTCACCTGTGCGCCCCCTGCAGGAGGACACTCACCTGTGCTGTGCGCCCCCTGCTGGAGGACACTCACCTGTGCGCCCCCTGCTGGAGGACACTCACCTGTGCGCCCCCTGCTGGAGGACACTCACCTGTGCGCCCCCTGCTGGAGGACACTCACCACTCACCTGTGCGCCCCCTGCAGGAGGACACTCACCTGAGCGCCCCCTGCTGGAGGACACTCACCTGTGCGCCCCCTGCAGGAGGACACTCACCTGTGCGCCCCCTGCTGGAGGACACTCACCTGTGCGCCCCCTGCAGGAGGACACTCACCTGTGCGCCCCCTGCAGGAGGACACTCACCTGTGCGCCCCCTGCTGGAGGACACTCACCTGTGCGCCCCCTGCAGGAGGACACTCACCTGTGCGCCCCCTGCTGGAGGACACTCACCTGTGCGCCCCCTGCAGGAGGACACTCACCTGTGCGCCCCCTGCTGGAGGACACTCACCTGTGCGCCCCCTGCTGGAGGAGGCTGAGGCCCAGGTTGTATCTGCAGCGCGTGTACTCAGGCCTCAGCTCCAGGGCCCGACTGTAGGCCCTCACCGCCTCCTCGAACCGGGCCCCGTGGGCCAGAGTGGCCCCCAGACGGTTCCACAGCAGGTGGTCCTGACAGGGGAGAGACGGGTCAGTCCAGGTCCTGTCCTGGTCCAGTCTAGGTCCAGTCCTGGTCCAGTCCTGGTCTAGTCCTGGTCCAGTCCTGGTCCAGTCCTGGTCCAGTCCTGGTCCAGTCCTGGTTCAGTCCAGGTCCTGTCCTGGTCCAGTCCTGGTCCAGTCCTGGTTCAGTCCTGGTCCAGTCCTGGTTTAGTCCTGATCCAGTCCTGGTTTAGTCCTGGTCCAGTCCTGGTCCAGTCCTGGTTCAGTCCTGGTCCAGTCCTGGTTTAGTCCTGATCCAGTCCTGGTTTAGTCCTGGTCCAGTCCTGGTCCAGTCCTGGTTTAGTCCTGGTCCAGTCCTGGTTTAGTCCTGGTTCAGTCCAGGTCCAGTCCTGGTCCAGTCCTGGTTCAGTCCTGGTCCAGTCCTGGTCCAGTCCTGATCCAGTCCTGGTTTAGTCCTGGTCCAGTCCTGGTCCAGTCCTGGTTCAGTCTCTGGTCTCAGTCTCTGGTTTAGTCTCTGATCCAGTCTGGTTTAGTCTCTGGTCCAGTCTCTGGTCCAGTCTCTGGTTTAGTCTCTGGTCCAGTCTCTGGTTTAGTCTCTGGTTCAGTCAGGTCCAGTCCTGGTCAGTCTCTGGTCCAGTCTCTGGTTCAGTCCTGGTCCAGTCTCTGGTCCAGTCCTGGTTCAGTCCTGGTTCAGTCTCTGGTCCAGTCCTGGTCCAGTCCTGGTCCAGTCCTGGTTCAGTCCTGGTCCAGTCCTGGTTCAGTCCTGGTCCAGTCCTGGTCCAGTCCTGGTTTAGTCCAGGTCCAGTCCTGGTCCAGTCCTGGTCCAGTACCTGGGGTCTCAGCCTCAGGGCGGCGCTGAAGTCCAGGGCTGAGTTCTCGTAGTCCAGACTGAGGTGGTGCAGGACCCCGAGGCCCGTGTGGAGGTCTGGGTCCACATGGTCTGAGCAAAGAGACGCCTCCTGGAAGAGCCGCAGCAGCTCCTGGACCTGAGGCCCCTGAGGCCCCTGAGGCCCCTGAGGCCCCTGAGGCCCCTGAGGCCCCTGAGGCCCCTGAGGCCCCTGAGGCCCCTGAGGCCCCTGAGGCCCCTGAGGCTCACAGCTGGAGACAGAGGTTAAAGGACAAATATGATGCATCGTTCATGTTGTTCTTCTCGTTAACCCTGACCTTGAGGGCCTTAGATCTACATCTCATGTTTTGAAACAAAAGAAAGTTCATTGTGGATTAAATGAAAGGATCTCTCTGCTGTTGGCCCTGACACAGCGCAGCCAGCAGAGGGCGCCTTACACAGTTTAAGAGCCGCTCTGATCAGACTCAGCAGCTCTGACGTGTTCAGAGCCTGAGACGATTAAAACAGAAGAGTCTCAGATAAATGTGTTTGAACAAACGTCCCAGACGGAGGGAGTTCAGCAGGACGTGTTTGTGACGAGGGGCGGGGTTTATAAAAACATTCACCAAAACAGAGAGAACGAAGGAAGTAACTCCAGAGTGTTTTTACAAAGAACATTGAACAGGATTAAAGGAGACAAAGTCACTGGAGCGTCGAGTGTGTTTTAAAGCAGCCGGGGCCCGGTACCGGTCGGTGGATCAACCGGTACCGGGCCCCGGGCGCACAACAAATAATGAATTAGTTCAGTTTTATTTATTATTGGAGTCCGAGCACTCTTTTATGTTGAGAAATGACCAGATTCTCTCGGTCACATGTCGTTCACTCGAGCCGACAGGGGCCGACACACTGTGCTCCACTGAAATACAGACCAAGGAGGCCACAAGTCGATGGTGAAAGGTTCAAAGGCGGCGTTCGTCTGACACGTGTTCAGATCAGGTCTGGTCTGAGACGGTTTATGGAGCGGAGAAGAGGACCTCGTAAACAGATCCAAGAAACACAAGTGCAGCTTAGAGGCCTCACCTGTGGGCGTGGCCGGTGTGGGCGTGGCCTCTGCCTCCCTGCAGCCTGTGGGGGGCGCTGTGGTGCAGCCAGAGCAGCAGAGCGTCACACGCCTCGCTCTGGCGCCCTCTGTTGGTCAGACTCACCGCCAGCGCCATCAGAGCGACGCCATCATCAGGACAGAGCTGCACGCACCTGACAGGGACACACCTGACAGGGACACACCTGACACACCTGACAGGGTCACACCTGACAGGGACACACCTGACACACCTGACAGGGTCACACCTGACAGGGACACACCTGACACACCTGACAGGGTCACACCTGACACACCTGACAGGGTCACACCTGACAGGGACACACCTGACAGGGACACACCTGACACACCTGACAGGGACACACCTGACACACCTGACAGGGTCACACCTGACACACCTGACAGGGTCACACCTGACACACCTGACAGGGTCACACCTGACACACCTGACAGGGTCACACCTGACAGGGTCACACCTGACACACCTGACAGGGTCACACCTGACACACCTGTCAGGGTCACACCTGACACACCTGACAGGGACACACCTGACACACCTGACAGGGTCACACCTGACAGGGACACACCTGACAGGGACACACCTGACACACCTGACAGGGACACACCTGACACACCTGACAGGGGCACACCTGACACACCTGACAGGGTCACACCTGATAGGGACACACCTGACAGGGACACACCTGACAGGGACACACCTGACAGGGACACACCTGACACACCTGACAGGGGCACACCTGACAGGGTCACACCTGACACACTCTGACAGGGGCACACCTGACACACCTGACAGGGGCACACCTGACACACTGACCTCTGTAAACAGAAGATGGCCGCCTCCTCGTTCTCATTTTCAGCCTCAGCCAAACCGAGCCTCCTCCAGCTCTGAAGACGAGAACCAGGTCTGAACCAGGTCTGAACCAGGTCTGAACCAGGTCTGAACCAGGTCTGAACCAGGTCTGAACCAGGACTGAACCAGGTCTGAACCAGGTCTGAACCAGGTCTGAACCAGGACTGAACCAGGTCTGAACCAGGTCTGAACCAGGTCTGAACCAGGTCTGAACCAGGACTGAACCAGGACTGAACCAGGTCTGAACCAGGTCTGAACCAGGTCTGAACCAGGTCTGAACCAGGACTGAACCAGGACTGAACCAGGTCTGAACCAGGACTGAACCAGGTCTGAACCAGGTCTGAACCAGGTCTGAACCAGGACTGAACCAGGTCTGAACCAGGTCTGAACCAGGTCTGAACCAGGTCTGAACCAGGTCTGAACCAGGTCTGAACCAGGTCTGAACCAGGACTGAACCAGGACTGAACCAGGTCTGAACCAGGTCTGAACCAGGTCTGAACCAGGTCTGAACCAGGTCTGAACCAGGTCTGAACCAGGACTGAACCAGGTCTGAACCAGGTCTGAACCAGGACTGAACCAGGTCTGAACCAGGTCTGAACCAGGACTGAACCAGGTCTGAACCAGGTCTGAACCAGGACTGAACCAGGTCTGAACCAGGACTGAACCAGGTCTGAACCAGGTCTGAACCAGGTCTGAACCAGGTCTGAACCAGGTCTGAACCAGGACTGAACCAGGTCTGAACCAGGTCTGAACCAGGTCTGAACCAGGACTGAACCAGGACTGAACCAGGTCTGAACCAGGACTGAACCAGGTCTGAACCAGGACTGAACCAGGACTGAACCAGGTCTGAACCAGGACTGAACCAGGTCTGAACCAGGTCTGAACCAGGTCTGAACCAGGACTGAACCAGGACTGAACCAGGTCTGAACCAGGACTGAACCAGGACTGAACCAGGTCTGAACCAGGACTGAACCAGGACTGAACCAGGTCTGAACCAGGACTGAACCAGGACTGAACCAGGACTGAACCAGGACTGAACCAGGTCTGAACCAGGACTGAACCAGGACTGAACCAGGTCTGAACCAGGTCTGAACCAGGTCTGAACCAGGACTGAACCAGGACTGAACCAGGTCTGAACCAGGTCTAAACCAGGACTGAACCAGGTCTGAACCAGGACTGAACCAGGACTGAACCAGGACTGAACCAGGACTGAACCAGGTCTGAACCAGGACTGAACCAGGACTGAACCAGGTCTGAACCAGGTCTGAACCAGGTCTGAACCAGGACTGAACCAGGTCTGAACCAGGACTGAACCAGGTCTGAACCAGGTCTGAACCAGGTCTGAACCAGGACTGAACCAGGTCTGAACCAGGTCTGAACCAGGACTGAACCAGGTCTGAACCAGGTCTGAACCAGGACTGAACCAGGTCTGAACCAGGACTGAACCAGGACTGAACCAGGTCTGAACCAGGACTGAACCAGGTCTGAACCAGGTCTGAACCAGGACTGAACCAGGACTGAACCAGGACTGAACCAGGTCTGAACCAGGTCTGAACCAGGTCTGAACCAGGTCTGAACCAGGTCTGAACCAGGACTGAACCAGGTCTGAACCAGGTCTGAACCAGGTCTGAACCAGGACTGAACCAGGTCTGAACCAGGTCTGAACCAGGTCTGAACCAGGTCTGAACCAGGTCTGAACCAGGACTGAACCAGGTCTGAACCAGGTCTGAACCAGGTCTGAACCAGGTCTGAACCAGGACTGAACCAGGTCTGAACCAGGACTGAACCAGGTCTGAACCAGGTCTGAACCAGGTCTGAACCAGGTCTGAACCAGGTCTGAACCAGGTCTGAACCAGGACTGAACCAGGACTGAACCAGGTCTGAACCAGGACTGAACCAGGTCTGAACCAGGTCTGAACCAGGTCTGGGTCCAGGTCTGGGTCCAGGCTCTGCTCCTGGTGTTGGATGTTGATGTAAAACTCAGATATAATCCCTGTTCACTGTGAATAATCTGCTGTAATCCCCCTCCACAACATGTGGCTCAGACCCGGTCCAGTCCTGGTTCAGACCTGGTTCAGACCTGGTTCAGACCCAGTCCAGTCCTGGTCCAGTCCTGGTCCAGTCCTGGTTTAGTCCTGGTTTAGTCCTGGTTCAGTCCTGGTTTAGTCCTGGTTTAGTCCTGGTTCAGTCCTGGTTTAGTCCTGGTTTAGTCCTGGTTCAGTCCTGGTTTAGTCCTGGTTCAGTCCTGGTTTAGTCCTGGTTCAGTCCTTTATTAATCTGTATTTATTCAGGAAAGTCTGTCTGAGCCCAAACACCTCTGCAGAGCCTCCTGTGGGCCGCTGGTCCGGGTCCTGGTCCTGGTCCTGGTCCTGGTCCGGGTCCGGGTCCGGGTCTTCCTTGTCCCAGTTCATCTGCACTAGCTCCGCCCACCCGGTCTCCATCTTGTCCCAGAACACAGTGTCCGACTGAAAAGACAAAAGAGAACTGAGCCGGTCCAGACCCTGAAGACCCGGTTCTGGTTCATGTCTGAGATCCCAGAACCTCCGGAACCCCCAGAACCCCCAGAACCCCCAGAACCTCCAGAACCTCCACAACCCCCAGAACCTCCAGAACCTCCAGAACCTCCACAACCCCCAGAACCTCCAGAACCCCCAGAACCCCCAGAACCCCCAGAACCTCCAGAACCCCCAGAACCTCCAGAACCTCCAGAACCTCCAGAACCCCCAGAACCCCCAGAACCTCCAGAACCTCCAGAACCCCCAGAACCCCCAGAACCTCCAGAACCCCCAGAACCCCCAGAACCTCCAGAACCTCCACAACCCCCAGAACCCCCAGAACCTCCACAACCCCCAGAACATCCAGAACCCCCAGAACCCCCAGAACCTCCAGAACCTCCAGAACCTCCAGAACCTCCAGAACCTCCAGAACCCCCAGAACCTCCAGAACCTCCAGAACCCCCAGAACCCCCAGAACCTCCAGAACCTCCAGAACCCCCAGAACCTCCAGAACCCCCAGAACCCCCAGAACCTCCACAACCCCCAGAACCCCCAGAACCCCCAGAACCTCCCGAACCCCCAGAACCTCCAGAACCCCCAGAACCCCCAGAACCTCCACAACCCCCAGAACCTCCACAACCCCCAGAACCCCCAGAACCCCCAGAACCTCCACAACCCCCAGAACCCCCAGAACCTCCAGAACCCCCAGAACCTCCAGAACCTCCAGAACCCCAGAACCCCCAGAACCTCCAGAACCCCCAGAACCTCCAGAACCTCCAGAACCTCCACAACCCCCAGAACCTCCAGAACGCCCAGAACCTCCAGAACCTCCACAACCCCCAGAACCTCCACAACCCCCAGAACCTCCACAACCCCCAGAACCCCCAGAACCTCCACGACCCCCCAGAACCTCCAGAACCTCCACAACCCCAGAACCCCCAGAACCTCCACAACCCCCAGAACCCCCAGAACCCCCAGAACCTCCAGAACCCCCAGAACCTCCACAACCCCCAGAACCTCCACAACCCCCAGAACCCCCAGAACCTCCACGACCCCCAGAACCTCCAGAACCTCCACAACCCCCAGAACCCCCAGAACCTCCACAACCCCCAGAACCCCCAGAACCTCCACAACCCCCAGAACCTCCACAACCCCCAGAACCCCCAGAACCTCCAGAACCCCCAGAACCTCCAGAACCTCCAGAACCCCCAGAACCCCCAGAACCGCCAGAACCCCCAGAACCTCCAGAACCTCCAGAACCTCCACAACCCCCAGAACCTCCAGAACCCCCAGAACCCCCAGAACCTCCTCATCCCCCAGAACCTCCACAACCCCCAGAACCCCCAGAACCTCCAGAATCGCCAGAACCTCCAGAACCCCCAGAACCCCCAGAACCCCCAGAACCCCCAGAACCTCCAGAACCCCCAGAACCCCCAGAACCTCCGGAGTCCAGAGTCCAGCACCAGGAGGTCACAGGTTCTTTACCTCCACAGCAGCTTTGGCCTTTTCAAACTCGTCGTCCAGAGATTCACTTCTGCTCCGAGATAAAAGGAGCGTCCTGCGCCTCCACTGCATCCAGTCCTGAAGGAGACGAGAGAGGAGGTGAGGAGACGGGGGAGGAGGTGAGGAGACGGGGGAGGAGGTGAGGAGACAAGAGAGGAGGTGAGGAGACGGGGGAGGAGGTGAGGAGACGAGAGAGGAGGTGAGGAGATGAGAGAGGAGGTGAGGGAGGAGGTGAGGAGACGAGAGAGGAGGTGAGGAGACGGGGGAGGAGGTGAGGAGACGGGGGAGGAGGTGAGGAGACGAGAGAGGAGGTGAGGAGACGAGAGAGGAGGTGAGGAGACGAGAGAGGAGGTGAGGGAGGAGGTGAGGAGACGAGAGAGGAGGTGAGGAGACGAGAGAGGAGGTGAGGAGACGAGAGAGGAGGTGAGGGAGGAGGTGAGGAGACGAGAGCGGAGACGGGGGAGGAGGTGAGGAGACGAGAGAGGAGGTGAGGGAGGAGGTGAGGAGACGAGAGAGGAGAAGGGGGAGGAGGGGAGGAGACGAGAGAGGAGGTGAGGAGACGAGAGAGGAAGGAGGTGAGGGAGGAGGTGAGGAGACGAGAGCGGAGACGGGGGAGGAGGTGAGGAGATGAGAGAGGAGGTGAGGGAGGAGGTGAGGAGACGAGAGAGGAGGTGAGGAGACGAGAGAGGAGGTGAGGGAGGAGGTGAGGAGATGAGAGAGGAGGTGAGGAGATGAGAGAGGAGGTGAGGAGATGAGAGAGGAGGTGAGGAGACGAGAGAGGAGGTGAGGAGAGGAGGAGAGAGCAGGTGAGGAGAGGAGGAGAGAGGAGGTGAGGAGAGGAGAGAGGAGGTGAGGAGAGGAGAGAGGAGGTGAGGAGACGAGAGAGGAGGTGAGGAGACGAGAGAGGAGGTGAGGAGACGAGAGAGGAGGTGAGGAGAGAGAGGAGGTGAGGACGACACAAGGAGCACAGACCTGATGGGGTGAAACTTCAGAGTCGTTCAGTTTGTCCTTTAACTCTGCACACCTGAAACACACAGGACCACATTACCCACAAACCCAGTGTCAAGGGAGAGGGCGGAGCCAGGACAGACCCCAGGGTCACAGGAAGAGGGCGGAGCCAGGACAGACCCCAGTGTCACAGGAAGAGGGCGGAGCCAGGACGGACCCCAGAGTCCCAGGAAGAGGGCGGAGCCAGGACGGACCCCAGTGTCACAGGAAGAGGGCGGAGCCAGGACAGACCCCAGTGTCACAGGAAGAGGGCGGAGCCAGGACAGACCCCAGAGTCCCAGGAAGAGGGCGGAGCCAGGACAGACCCCAGTGTCACAGGGAGAGGGCGGAGCCAGGACAGACCCCAGAGTCCCAGGAAGAGGGCGGAGCCAGGACAGACCCCAGTGTCACAGGAAGAGGGCGGAGCCGGGACAGACCCCAGTGTCACGGGAAGAGGGCGGAGCCGGGACAGACCCCAGTGTCACAGGAAGAGGGCGGAGCCGGGACAGACCCCAGTGTCACAGAAAGAGGGCGGAGCCAGACCCCAGTGTCACAGGAAGAGGGCGGAGCCAGGACAGACCCCAGTGTCACAGAAAGAGGGCGGAGCCGGGACAGACCCCAGGGTCACAGGAAGAGGGCGGAGCCAGAGCAGACCCCAGTGTCACAGGATGAGGGCGGAGCCAGGACAGACCCCAGAGTCACAGGATGAGGGCAGAGCCAGGACAGACCCCAGAGTCCCAGGAAGAGGGCGGAGCCAGGACAGACCCCAGTGTCACAGGGAGAGGGCGGAGCCAGAGCAGACCCCAGTGTCCCAGGAAGAGGGCGGGGCCAGGACAGACACCAGTGTCACAGGAAGAGGGCGGGGCCAGGACAGACACCAGTGTCACAGGAAGAGACAGACTGAAGCAGAGCCGTTCAAACAAACAAAACACTTTAAACAAACTGTTAGCAGCAGGTGCTAGCATTAGCCGTTGGTGCTAGCATTAGCCGTAGCTGCTAGCGTTAGCCGTAGCTGCTAGCGTTAGCCGCTAAAGTTAGCTTGAGCTGAGTCTGAACCTGAGTCACTGTTTGGTCTGAGAAAGAGCAGGACTGACTGAGGGCGAGGGGCAGGAGGGACATTCACACACTGAGGGCGAGGGGCAGGAGGGACATTCACACACTGAGGGCGAGGGGCAGGAGGGACATTCACACACTGAGGGCGAGGGGCAGGAGGGACATTCACACACTGAGGGCGAGGGGCAGGAGGGACATTCACACACTGAGGGCGAGGGGCAGGAGGGACATTCACACACTGAGGGCGAGGGGCAGGAGGGACATTCACACACTGAGGGCGAGGGCAGGAGGGACATTCACACACTGAGGGCGAGGGGCAGGAGGGACATTCACACACTGAGGGCGAGGGGCAGGAGGGACATTCACACACTGAGCGCGAGGGGCAGGAGGGACATTCACACACTGAGGGCGAGGGGCAGGAGGGACATTCACACACTGAGGGCGAGGGGCAGGAGGGACATTCACACACTGAGGCCGACAGGCAGGAGAGACATTCACACACTGAGGGCGAGGGGCAGGAGGGACATTCACACACTGAGGGCGAGGGGCAGGAGGGACATTCACACACTGAGGGCGAGGGGCAGGAGGGACATTCACACACTGAGGGCGAGGGGCAGGAGGGACATTCACACACTGAGGGCGAAGAGCAGGAGGGACATTCACACACTGAGGGCGAGGGGCAGGAGGGACATTCACACACTGAGGGAGGGCGAGGGGCAGGAGGGACATTCACACACTGAGGGAGGGCGAGGGGCAGGAGGGACATTCACACACTGAGGGCGAGGGGCAGGAGGGACATTCACACACTGAGGGCGAGGGGCAGGAGGGACATTCACACACTGAGGGCGAGGGTCAGGAGGGACATTCACACACTGAGGGCGAGGTGCAGGAGGGACATTCACACACAGAAGGAGCGGGCCCGGTGGGACATTCACACACTGAGGGCTCGGTGCAGGAGGGACATTCACACACTGAGGGCGAGGGGCAGGAGGGACATTCACACACTGAGGGCAAGGGGCAGGAGGGACATTCACACACTGAGGGCGAGGGGCAGGAGGGACATTCACACACTGAGGGCGAGGGCAGGAGGGACATTCACACACTGAGGGCGAGGGCAGGAGGGACATTCACACACTGAGGGCGAGGGGCAGGAGGGACATTCACACACTGAGGGCGAGGGGCAGGAGGGACATTCACACACTGAGGGCGAGGGGCAGGAGGGACATTCACACACTGAGGGCGAGGGGCAGGAGGGACATTCACACACTGAGGGCGAGGGGCAGGAGGGACATTCACACACTGAGGGCGAGGGGCAGGAGGGACATTCACACACTGAGGGCGAGGGGCAGGAGGGACATTCACACACTGAGGGCGAAGAGCAGGAGGGACATTCACACACTGAATCATGTTCAGGACGTTTGAGGAAAATTTGAGTTTAATCTAAAAATGGACCAGAAATGACATCACTGACCAGAGCAGCTCACGGGACGAGCGACTGTGTCCTCCATGTCCTCTGTCTCCGTGTCCTCTGTCCTCTCTGTGTCCTCTGTCCTCTCCGTGTCCTCTGTCCTCTCTGTGTCCTCTGTCCTCTCTGTGTCCTCTGTCCTCTCCGTGTCCTCTGTCTCTGTCTCTGTCCTCTCTGTGTCCTCTGTCCTCTCCGTGTCCTCTGTGTCCTCTGTCCTCTCTGTGTCCTCTGTCCTCTCCGTGTCCTCTGTCCTCTCCTTGTCCCCCTTCCTCTCTGTGTCCTCTGTCCTCTCCGTGTCCTCTGTCTCTGTCTCTGTCCTCTCTGTGTCCTCTGTCCTCTCCGTGTCCTCTGTGTCCTCTGTCCTCTCTGTGTCCTCTGTCTCTGTCTCTGTCCTCTCCGTGTCCTCTGTCCTCTCTGTGTCCTCTGTCCTCTCCGTGTCCTCTGTCCTCTCCGTGTCCTCTGTCTCTGTGTCCTCTGTCCTCTCTGTCCTCTCTGTGTCCTCTGTCCTCTCCGTGTCCTCTGTCTCTGTCTCTGTCCTCTCCGTGTCCTCTGTCCTCTCTCTGTCCTCTGTCTCTGTGTCCTCTGTCTCTGTGTCCTCTGTCCTCTCTGTCCTCTCTGTGTCCTCTGTCCTCTCCGTGTCCTCTGTCTCTGTCTCTGTCCTCTCCGTGTCCTCTGTCCTCTGCGTGTCCTCTGTCCTCTCCGTGTCCTCTGTCCTCTCTGTGTCCTCTGTCTCTGTCTCTGTCCTCTCCGTGTCCTCTGTCCTCTCCGTGTCCTCTGTCCTCTCCGTGTCCTCTGTCTCTGTGTCCTCTGTCCTCTCCGTGTCCTCTGTCCTCTCCGTGTCCTCTGTCTCTGTGTCCTCTGTCTCTGTGTCCTCTGTCCTCTCCGTGTCCTCTGTCCTCTCCGTGTCCTCTGTGTCCTCTGTGTCCTCTATCCTCTCCGTGTCCTCTGTCCTCTCTGTGTCCTCTGTCCTCTCCGTGTCCTCTGTCCTCTCCGTGTCCTCTGTCTCTGTGTCCTCTGTCTCTGTGTCCTCTGTCCTCTCCGTGTCCTCTGTCCTCTCTGTGTCCTCTGTCCTCTCCGTGTCCTCTGTCCTCTCCGTGTCCTCTGTGTCCTCTGTCCTCTCCGTGTCCTCTGTGTCCTCTGTCCTCTCTGTCTCCTCTGTCCTCTCTGTCTCCTCTGTCCTCTCTGTGTCCTCTGTCTCTGTCTCCTCTGTCCTCTCCGTGTCCTCTGTCTCTGTGTCCTCTGTCCTCTCTGTGTCCTCTGTCCTGTCCGTGTCCTCTGTCTCTGTGTCCTCTGTCCTCTCCGTGTCCTCTGTCCTCTCTGTCCTCTCCGTGTCCTCTGTCCTCTCTGTCTCCTCTGTCCTCTCCGTGTCCTCTGTCCTCTCTGTCTCCTCTGTCCTCTCTGTGTCCTCTGTCTCTGTCTCCTCTGTCCTCTCCGTGTCCTCTGTCTCTGTCTCCTCTGTCCTCTCCGTGTCCTCTGTCCTCTCTGTCTCCTCTGTCCTCTCTGTGTCCTCTGTCCTCTCTGTGTCCTCTGTCCTCTCTGTGTCCTCTGTCCTCTCCGTGTCCTCTGTCCTCTCTGTCTCCTCTGTCCTCTCTGTGTCCTCTGTCTCTGTCTCCTCTGTCCTCTCCGTGTCCTCTGTCTCTGTCTCCTCTGTCCTCTCCGTGTCCTCTGTCCTCTCTGTCTCCTCTGTCCTCTCTGTGTCCTCTGTCCTCTCTGTGTCCTCTGTCTCTGTGTCCTCTGTCCACAGGAGACCAAATCACTGAAATCAAACACAACACACATTATAAAATAAAAGTTGGACTCATTCTGACACATTTGTCCTTTTGACTGAAACTAAAAATGCTTTATGTCCAAAAAGTTCAGTTATTTTGTTTTCAAATAAGTGTCTCCTGATGTTTGTCCTCAGAGCGTCCTCCTGTTACGACACATTTATCCCCGGATTATAGAGAATAATCTGAGCGAACGGCTTTTAACTGATGACAGGCACGTCCCACAGGTGAGTCTCTGAGCCACGTCTCCTCTGGTTCTGTTCGTCCTGTGGATCCTAAACTGTGTCTCTGTCTTAAGTCTCAGGGAGGTCCTGGTCTGGACCCTGAGAGGTCCTGGTCTGGACCCTGAGAGGTCTTGGTCTGGACCCTGAGAGGTCCTGGTCTGGACCCTGAGAGGTCCTGGTCTGGACCCTGAGAGGTCCTGGTCTGGACCCTGAGAGGTCCTGGTCTGGACCCTGAGAGGTCCTGGTCTGGACCCTGAGAGGTCCTGGTCTGGACCCGGAGAGGTCCGGGTCTGGACCCTGAGAGGTCCTGGTCTGGACTCTGAGAGGTCCTGGTCTGGACCCTGAGAGGTCCGGGTCTGGACCCTGAGAGGTCCTGGTCTGGACCCTGAGAGGTCTTGGTCTGGACCCTGAGAGGTCCTGGTCTGGACCCTGAGAGGTCTTGGTCTGGACCCTGAGAGGTCCTGGTCTGGACCCTGAGAGGTCTTGGTCTGGACCCTGAGAGGTCCTGGTCTGGACCCGGAGAGGTCCGGGTCTGGACCCTGAGAGGTCCTGGTCTGGACTCTGAGAGGTCCTGGTCTGGACCCTGAGAGGTCCGGGTCTGGACCCTGAGAGGTCCTGGTCTGGACTCTGAGAGGTCCTGGTTCTTGGGTCCAGGTGGACTTTCTCTCAGGAGGAGCAGCAGATGTTTGGATCAGAGAGACTCAGACTCAGGACAAAACAAGACGCACAAAGAAACAGAAAAGAACAAAGTCAGGTGGTCTGTACCTGTGGGCGGGGTCAGGTGGTCTGTACCTGTGGGCGGGGTCAGGTGGTCTGTACCTGTGGGCGGGGTCAGGTGGTCTGTACCTGTGGGCGGGGTCAGGTGGTCTGTACAGTGGGCGGGGTCAGGTGGTCTGTACCTGTGGGCGGGGTCAGGTGGTCTGTACCGTGGGCGGGGTCAGGTGGTCTGTACCGTGGGCGGGGTCAGGTGGTCTGTACCTGTGGGCGGGGTCAGGTGGTCTGTACCTGAGGGCGGGGTCAGGTGGTCTGTACCTGGGGGTGGGGTCAGGTGGTCTGTACCTGTGGGCGGGGTCAGGTGGTCTGTACCTGTGGGCGGGGTCAGGTGGTCTGTACCTGAGGGCGGGGTCAGGTGGTCTGTACCTGGGGGTGGGGTCAGGTGGTCTGTACCTGTGGGAGGGGTCAGGTGGTCTGTACCTGAGGGCGGGGTCAGGTGGTCTGTACCTGTGGGAGGGGTCAGGTGGTCTGTACCTGTGGGCGGGGTCAGGTGGTCTGGGGTGCAGGTGCTCGGTGGCTCCTCCTGGTGTTTGGATCGGGAGTTGCTCCTCTTCTTCAGTGGGCTCCACCTCTTCAGGCTGCAGGGACTAGACCCGTTAGCAGGGCTGCTAGCTCGGCTGCTAGCTCGGCTGCTAGCTCGGCTGCTAGCTCGGCTGCTAGCTCGGCTGCTAGCTCGGCTGCTAGCTTTGCTGTTAGCGTAGGATTCCTGGGGGTCGCTGAGGCCCACCAGGTCCAGAGCCGTGGACACAACTGCAGCAGGAAACACAGCAGTGGAAGAGTGGTTAGTCACTGCAGGACACAAACCTGAAACAGACCTGAAACAGACCTGAAACACACCCGAAACACACCTGAAACACACCTGAAACACACCTGAAACACACCTGAAACACACCTGAAAATGACCTGAAACACACCTGAAATAGACCTGAAACACACCTGAAACACACCTGAAACACACCTGAAAATGACCTGAAACACAACCGAAACACACCTGAAACACACCTGAAACACACCTGAAACACACCTGAAAATGACCTGAAACACACCTGAAATAGACCTGAAACATACCTGAAAAAGACTTGAAACAGACCTGAAACACGCCTGAAACACACCTGAACGCACCTGAAACACACCCGAAACACACCTGAAACACACCTGAAATAGACCTGAAACATACATAAAACAGACCTCAAACACGCCTCAAACGCGCCTGAAACACACCTGAAACACACCTGAAACACACCTGAAACAGACCAGAAACACACCTGAAACACACCTGAAACACACCTGAAACAGACCTGAAACACGCCTGAAACACACCTGAAACAGACCTGAAACAGACCTGAAACACACCTGAAACACACCCTGAAACACACCTGAAACAGACCTGAAACACGCCTGAAACACACCTGAAACAGACTTGAAACAGACCTGAAACACACCTGAAACACACCTGAAACAGACCTGAAACACACCTGAAACAGACCTGAAACACGCCTGAAACACGCCTGAAACATACATGAAGCACGCCTGAAACAGACCTGAAACAGACCTGAAACACGCCTGAAACACACCTGAAACACACCTGAAACACACCTGAAACAGACCTGAAACACGCCTGAAACACACCTGAAACATACATGAAGCACGCCTGAAACATACATGAAGCACGCCTGAAACACACCTGAAACACACCTGAAACAGACCTGAAACACGCCTGAAACACACCTGAAACATACATGAAGCACGCCTGAAACATACATGAAGCACGCCTGAAACAGAACTGAAACACACCTGAAACATACATGAAGCACGCCTGAAACATACATGAAGCACGCCTGAAACAGACCTGAAACATACATGAAGCACGCCTGAAACAGAACTGAAACACGCCTGAAACAGACCTGAAACATACATGAAGCACGCCTGAAACAGAACTGAAACACACCTGAAACACACCTGAAACGCACCTGAAACAGACCAGAAACACACCTGAAACACACCTGAAACAGACCTGAAACACGCCTGAAACACACCTGAAACAGACCTGAAACAGACCTGAAACACACCTGAAACACACCCTGAAACACACCTGAAACAGACCTGAAACACGCCTGAAACACACCTGAAACAGACTTGAAACAGACCTGAAACACACCTGAAACACACCTGAAACAGACCTGAAACACACCTGAAACAGACCTGAAACACGCCTGAAACACGCCTGAAACATACATGAAGCACGCCTGAAACAGACCTGAAACAGACCTGAAACACGCCTGAAACACACCTGAAACACACCTGAAACACACCTGAAACACACCTGAAACACACCTGAAACAGACCTGAAACACGCCTGAAACACACCTGAAACATACATGAAGCACGCCTGAAACATACATGAAGCACGCCTGAAACACACCTGAAACACACCTGAAACACACCTGAAACAGACCTGAAACACGCCTGAAACACACCTGAAACATACATGAAGCACGCCTGAAACATACATGAAGCACGCCTGAAACAGAACTGAAACACACCTGAAACATACATGAAGCACGCCTGAAACATACATGAAGCACGCCTGAAACAGACCTGAAACATACATGAAGCACGCCTGAAACAGAACTGAAACACGCCTGAAACAGACCTGAAACATACATGAAGCACGCCTGAAACAGAACTGAAACACACCTGAAACACACCTGAAACGCACCTGAAACAGACCAGAAACACACCTGAAACACACCTGAAACACACCTGAAACAGACCTGAAACACGCCTGAAACACACCTGAAACAGACCTGAAACAGACCTGAAACACACCTGAAACACACCCTGAAACACACCTGAAACACACCTGAAACAGACCTGAAACACACCTGAAACAGACCTGAAACACGCCTGAAACACGCCTGAAACATACATGAAGCACGCCTGAAACAGACCTGAAACAGACCTGAAACACGCCTGAAACACACCTGAAACACACCTGAAACACACCTGAAACACACCTGAAACAGACCTGAAACACGCCTGAAACACACCTGAAACATACATGAAGCACGCCTGAAACATACATGAAGCACGCCTGAAACACACCTGAAACACACCTGAAACACACCTGAAACAGACCTGAAACACGCCTGAAACACACCTGAAACATACATGAAACACTCCTGAAACATACATGAAACACACCTGAAACAGAACTGAAACACACCTGAAACATACATGAAGCACGCCTGAAACATACATGAAGCACGCCTGAAACAGACCTGAAACATACATGAAGCACGCCTGAAACAGAACTGAAACACGCCTGAAACAGACCTGAAACATACATGAAGCACGCCTGAAACAGAACTGAAACACACCTGAAACACGCCTGAAACACACCTGAAACAGACTTGAAACAGACCTGAAACACACCTGAAACACACCTGAAACAGACCTGAAACACACCTGAAACAGACCTGAAACACGCCTGAAACACGCCTGAAACATACATGAATCACTCCTGAAACAGACCTGAAACAGACCTGAAACACGCCTGAAACACACCTGAAACACACCTGAAACACACCTGAAACACACCTGAAACAGACCTGAAACACGCCTGAAACACACCTGAAACATACACGGAACACGCCTGAAACATACATGAAGCACACTGAAACACACCTGAAACACACCTGAAACATACATGAAAAACTCCTTAAACATACATGTAACACACAATAAACACACCTGAAACACACCTGAAACACACCTGAAACAGACCTGAAACACGCCTGAAACACACCTGAAACATACATGAAGCACGCCTGAAACATACATGAAGCACGCCTGAAACAGAACTGAAACACACCTGAAACATACATGAAGCACGCTGAAACATACATGAAGCACGCCTGAAACAGACCTGAAACATACATGAAGCACGCCTGAAACAGAAATGAAACACGCCTGAAACAGACCAGAAAAATACATGAAGCACGCCTGAAACAGAACTGAAAAACGCCTGAAACACGCTGAAACACACCTGAAACAGACTTGAAACAGACCTGAAACACACCTGAAACACACCTGAAACAGACCTGAAACACACCTGAAACAGACCTGAAACACGCCTGAAACATACATGAAGCACGCCTGAAACAGACCTGAAACAGACCTGAAACACTCCTGAAACACACCTGAAACACACCTGAAACACACCTGAAACACACCTGAAACACACCTGAAACAGACCTGAAACACGCTGATACAGACCTGAAACATACATGAAACACACCTGAAACACACCTGAAACACACCTGAAACAGACCTGAAACACGCCTGAAACACACCTGAAACATACATGAAGCACGCCTGAAACATACATGAAGCACGCCTGAAACAGAACTGAAACACACCTGAAACATACATGAAGCACGCCTGAAACATACATGAAGCACGCCTGAAACAGACCTGAAACATACATGAAGCACGCCTGAAACAGAACTGAAACACGCCTGAAACAGACCTGAAACATACATGAAGCACGCCTGAAACAGAACTGAAACACACCTGAAACACGCCTGAAACACACCTGAAACAGACTTGAAACAGACCTGAAACACACCTGAAACACACCTGAAACAGACCTGAAACACACCTGAAACAGACCTGAAACACGCCTGAAACACGCCTGAAACATACATGAAGCACGCTGAAACAGACCTGAACCAGACCTGAAACACGCCAGAAACACACCTGAAACACACCTGAAACACTCCTGAAACACACCTGAAACAGACCTGAAACACGCCTGAAACACACCTGAAACATACATGAAGCACGCCTGAAACATACATGAAGCACGCCTGAAACACGCCTGAAACACACCTGAAACATACATGAAGCACGCCTGAAACATACATGAAGCACGCCTGAAACACACCTGAAACACACCTGAAACACACCTGAAACAGACCTGAAACACGCCTGAAACACACCTGAAACATACATGAAGCACGCCTGAAAC
Source organism: Rhinogobius similis (assembly GCA_019453435.1). Classification (NCBI taxonomy): domain Eukaryota; kingdom Metazoa; phylum Chordata; class Actinopteri; order Gobiiformes; family Gobiidae; genus Rhinogobius; species Rhinogobius similis. The sequence goes on along the minus strand of CM033631.1, from coordinate 42,244,338 downwards.
ATACATGAAGCACGCCTGAAACAGAACTGAAACACACCTGAAACATACATGAAGCACGCCTGAAACATACATGAATCACGCCTGAAACAGACCTGAAACATACATGAAGCACGCCTGAAACAGAACTGAAACACGCCTGAAACAGACCTGAAACATACATGAAGCACGCCTGAAACAGAACTGAAACACACCTGAAACACGCCTGAAACACACCTGAAACAGACTTGAAACAGACCTGAAACACACCTGAAACACACCTGAAACAGACCTGAAACACACCTGAAACAGACCTGAAACACGCCTGAAACATACATGAAGCACGCCTGAAACAGACCTGAAACACACCTGAAACAGACCTGAAACAGTCATGAAACACACCTGAAACACACCTGAAACACACCTGAAACACACCTGAAACAGACCTGAAACACGCCTGAAACAGACCTGAAACATACATGAAACACACCTGAAACACACCTGAAACACACCTGAAACAGACCTGAAACACGCCTGAAACACACCTGAAACATACATGAAGCACGCCTGAAACATACATGAAGCACGCCTGAAACAGACCTGAAACACACAAGAAACATACATGAAACACACCTCAAACATACATGAAACACACCTGAAACATACAAGAAACATACATGAAGCACGCCTGAAACAGAACTGAAACACGCCTGAAACAGACCTGAAACATACATGAAGCACGCCTGAAACAGAACTGAAACACACCTGAAACACGCCTGAAACACACCTGAAACAGACTTGAAACAGACCTGAAACACACCTGAAACACACCTGAAACAGACCTGAAACACACCTGAAACAGACCTGAAACACGCCTGAAACATACATGAAGCACGCCTGAAACAGACCTGAAACAGACCTGAAACACGCCTGAAACACACCTGAAACACACCTGAAACACACCTGAAACACACCTGAAACAGACCTGAAACACGCCTGAAACAGACCTGAAACATACATGAAACACACCTGAAACACACCTGAAACACACCTGAAACAGACCTGAAACACGCCTGAAACACACCTGAAACATACATGAAGCACGCCTGAAACATACATGAAGCACGCCTGAAACAGAACTGAAACACACCTGAAACATACATGAAGCACGCCTGAAACATACATGAAGCACGCCTGAAACAGACCTGAAACATACATGAAGCACGCCTGAAACAGAACTGAAACACACCTGAAACAGACTTGAAACACGCCTGAAACACACCTGAAACAGACCTGTGTCCTGGGTTTTGTCCTAGTTTCGTACCTGCTGGGCTGTGATTGGTCGGTTTTGGGGGTTCGGACAGGAAGTCATCGATGGAAGGACTGAGCAGTGGGCGGGACTCCTGCCGACACGCCATCTGCATAGACCAATCAGAGAGCAGCAG
>CM033631.1:42224491-42230317 GCA_019453435.1 Rhinogobius similis | reverse complement strand
AAACACACCTGAAAGACTTTGAAACAGACCCTGAAACACGCCTGAAACACACCCTGAAACAGCTCCACCTGAAACACACCAAACACACTCAGCTGGACCTGAAACATACATAAAAACAGACTCTCAAACACGCCAAACGCGCTGAAACAGACCTGAAACACACCTGAAACGCACCTGAAATAGACCTGAAACAGACCTGAAACACACCTGAAACAGACCTGAAACACACCTGAAACACACCTGAAATACACCTGAAACACACCTGAAACAGACCATAAACAGACCTGAAACACACCTGAACACACCAAACAACACGCCTGAAACACACACCTGAAATAGACCTGAAACAGATGGAAACACACCTGAAACACACCTGAAACAGACCTTGGAACAGACCTGGAAACACACACCTGAAACACGACCTGAAACACAAATCCTGGAAAACACACCTGAAACACACTCTGAAACACACCTGAAACAGACCTGAAACACACTGAAACACACCTGAAACCCACCTGAAACACTCTGAAACAGACCTGAAAAACATGCCTGAAACACACCTGAAACAGACCTGAAACACACCTGAAACACACCTGAAACATACATGAAGCACTGAAACACGCTGAAACACACCTGAAACAGACCTGAAACACACCTGAAACACACACCTGAAACAGACCTGAAAGTGGCCTGAAGCACACTCTGGAAACAGACCTGAAACATGCACCTGAAACAGACCTGAAACACACCTGAAACACACCTCGAAAACACACCTGAAACACGCACACCTGAAACAGAATCCTGAAACAGACCTGAAACACACCTGGAAACACACTGGTGAAACACACCTGAAACACACTTGAAACATACCTGAAACACACGTGAAACATACATGAAACATACATGAAACATGCACCTGAAATGACAGACTCCTGGAAACACAATTGAAACAGACCTGAAACACAACACTGAAACAGACTTGAAACACACCTGAAACACACACCTGAAACATACCTGAAACACACCTGAAAAACAGACCTGAAAACATGCTCTGAAACAGACTCTGGAAACATACATGAAGCACGCCTGAAACAGAACTGAAACACACCTGAAACACACCTGAAACACACCTGAAACATACACACAGAAGACACGCCTGAAACAGGAACTGAAACACACCTGAACACACCTCTGAAACACACTCTGAAACACGCCTGAAACACACCTGAAACAGACCTGAAACACACCCGAAACACACCTGGAAACACTAACCTGAAAATTGATTGGGACACCTGAAACAGACCTGAAACACGCCTGAAACACACACCTGAAACAGACCTGAAACACACCTAGTTAACACCTGAAACACGCCTGAAACACACCTGAAACAGAATTCTGAACACACACCTGAAACAGGCAGACCTGAAACAGACCTGAAACACGCCTGAAACAGACCTGAAACATGCCTGAAACAGACTTGAAACAGACCTGAAACACACCTGAAACACACCTGAAACACACCTGAAACAGACCTGAAACAGACCTGAAACACACCTGAAACATACATGAAGCACGCCTGAAACAGAACTGAAACACACCTGAAACACACCTGAAACACACCTGAAACCCACCTGAAACAGACCTGAAACACGCCTGAAACACACCTGAAACACACCTGAAACACACCTGAAACACACCTGAAACAGACCTGAAACACACCTGAAACACACCTGAAACAGACCTGAAACACACCTGAAGCACACCTGAAACACGCCTGAAACACACCTGAAACAGACCTGAAACACACCTGAAACACACCTGAAACAGACCTGAAACACGCCTGAAACAGACCTGAAACACGCCTGAAACACGCCTGAAACAGACTTGAAACAGACCTGAAACACACCTGAAGCACACCTGAAACACGCCTGAAACACACCTGAAACAGACCTGAAACACACCTGAAACACACCTGAAACAGACCTGAAACACGCCTGAAACAGACCTGAAACACGCCTGAAACACGCCTGAAACAGACTTGAAACAGACCTGAAACACACCTGAAACACACCTGAAACACACCTGAAACAGACCTGAAACATACATGAAACACACCTGAAACACACCTGAAACACACCTGAAACAGACCTGAAACAGACCTGAAACACACCTGAAACAGACTTGAAACACACCTGAAACACACCTGAAACACACCTGAAACACACCTGAAACACACCTGAAACAGACCTGAAACACGCCTGAAACAGACCTGAAACATACATGAAGCACGCCTGAAACAGAACTGAAACACACCTGAAACACACCTGAAACACACCTGAAACATACATGAAGCACGCCTGAAACAGAACTGAAACACACCTGAAACACACCTGAAACCCACCTGAAACACACCTGAAACACGCCTGAAACACACCTGAAACAGACCTGAAACACACCTGAAACACACCTGAAACACACCTGAAACAGACCTGAAACACGCCTGAAACACACCTGAAACAGACCTGAAACACACCTGAAGCACACCTGAAACACGCCTGAAACACACCTGAAACAGACCTGAAACACACCTGAAACACACCTGAAACAGACCTGAAACACGCCTGAAACAGACCTGAAACACGCCTGAAACAGACTTGAAACAGACCTGAAACACACCTGAAACACACCTGAAACACACCTGAAACACACCTGAAACACACCTGAAACACACCTGAAACACACCTGAAACATACATGAAGCACGCCTGAAACAGAACTGAAACACACCTGAAACACACCTGAAACACACCTGAAACCCACCTGAAACAGACCTGAAACACGCCTGAAACACACCTGAAACAGACCTGAAACACACCTGAAACACACCTGAAACAGACCTGAAACACACCTGAAACACACCTGAAACACACCTGAAACACACCTGAAACAGACCTGAAACACACCTGAAACACACCTGAAACAGACCTGAAACACGCCTGAAACAGACCTGAAACACGCCTGAAACACACGTGAAACACACGTGAAACACACGTGAAACACACATGAAACACACATGAAACACACGTGAAACACACGTGAAACATACATGAAACACACGTGAAACACACGTGAAACACACATGAAACACACGTGAAACACACGTGAAACATACATGAAACACACGTGAAACATACATGAAACACACATGAAACACACCTGAAACACACCTGAAACACACCTGAAACACACCTGAAACAGACTTGAAACACACCTGAAACACACCTGAAACACACCTGAAACACACCTGAAACAGACCTGAAACACGCCTGAAACACGCCTGAAACAGACCTGAAACACACCTGAAGCACACCTGAAACACACCTGAAACACACCTGAAACAGACCTGAAACACGCCTGAAACACACCTGAAACACACCTGAAACAGACCTGAAACACACCTGAAACACACCTGAAACAGACCTGAAACACGCCTGAAACAGACCTGAAACACACCTGAAACATACATGAAGCACGCCTGAAACACACCTGAAACATACATGAAGCACGCCTGAAACAGAACTGAAACACACCTGAAACAGACTTGAAACACACCTGAAACACACCTGAAACAGACCTGAAACACGCCTGAAACAGACCTGAAACATACATGAAGCACGTCTGAAACAGAACTGAACTAGTTTCGTACCTGCTGGGCTGTGATTGGTCGGTTTTGGGGGTTCGGACAGGAAGTCATCGATGGAAGGACTGAGCAGTGGGCGGGACTCCTGCCGACACGCCATCTGCATAGACCAATCAGAGAGCAGCAGAGAGAGAGAGGACCAATCAGAGAGCAGCAGAGAGAGAGGATCAATCAGAGAGCAGCAGAGAGAGAGAGGACCAATCAGAGAGCAGCAGAGAGAGAGAGGACCAATCAGAGAGCAGCAGAGAGAGAGGACCAATCAGAGAGCAGCAGAGAGAGAGAGGACCAATCAGAGAGCAGCAGAGAGAGAGGACCAATCAGAGAGCAGCAGAGAGAGAGAGGACCAATCAGAAAGCAGCAGAGAGAGAGGACCAATCAGAGAGCAGCAGAGAGAGAGAGGACCAATCAGAGAGCAGCAGAGAGAGAGTATTTCTTAACTGTATGTCTTACTGTAACAGTACTTTGCAGTACTTTACAGTACTTTGCAGTACTTTGCAGTACTTTGCAGTACTTTACAGTACTTTACAGTACTTTGCAGTACTTTGCAGTACTTTGCAGTACTTTGCAGTACTTGTACTTCTTCCTGTACCTTGTCCACTACATTTGCTTCTCTTTTCTTCCCCTGGAGCTCCTTCATCACCAGGACCACGGCCGCCATCTTCTCCTGAAACACAGCCCTGTCAGGACCAGACCAGGACCAGGACCTGGACCAGACCAGGACCAGACCAGGACCAGGACCAGACCAGGACCAGGACCAGGACCAGGACCAGACCAGGATCAGGACCTGGACCAGGACCAGGACCAGACCAGGACCAGGACCAGACCAGGACCAGGACCAGGACCTGGACCAGACCAGGACCAGACCAGGACCAGGACCAGACCAGGACCAGACCAGGACCAGACCAGGACCAGGACCAGACCAGGACCAGACCAGGACCAGACCAGGACCAGGACCAGACCAGGACCAGGACCAGGACCAGGACCAGGACCAGACCAGGACCAGGACCAGGACCAGGACCAGGACCAGGACCAGACCAGACCAGGACCTGACCAGGACCAGACCAGGACCAGGACCAGACCAGCCCCAGACCAGGATCAGGATCAGGACCAGGACCAGGACCAGGACCAGGACCAGGACCAGGACCTGACCAGGACCAGTACCAGGACCAGGACCAGGACCTGGACCAGGACCAGGACCAGACCAGACCAGACCAGGACCAGGACCAGACCAGGACCAGGACCAGGACCAGGACCAGGACCAGGACCAGGACCTGACCAGGACCAGGACCAGACCAGGACCAGGACCAGACCAGGACCAGGACCAGGACCAGACCAGGACCTGGACCTGGACCAGGACCAGGACCAGGACCAGGACCAGACCAGACCAGGACCAGGACCAGGACCAGGACCAGGACCAGGACCAGGACCAGGACCAGGACCAGGACCAGGACCAGACCAGGACCAGGACCAGACCAGCCCCAGACCAGGATCAGGACCAGGACCAGGACCAGGACCAGGACCAGGACCAGGACCTGGACCAGGACCAGGACCAGGACCAGGACCAGGACCAGACCAGGACCAGGACCAGACCAGGACCAGGACCAGGACCAGACCAGGACCTGGACCTGACCAGGACCAGGACCAGGACCAGGACCAGACCAGGACCAGGACCAGGACCAGGACCAGGACCAGACCAGGACCGGGACCAGGACCAGACCAGGACCAGACCAGGACCAGGACCAGACCAGCCCCAGACCAGGATCAGGACCAGGACCAGGACCAGGACCAGGACCTGGACCAGGACCAGGACCAGGACCAGGACCAGACCAGGACCTGGACCAGGACCAGGACCAGGACCAGGACCAGGACCAGGACCAGACCAGGACCAGGACCAGGACCTGGACCAGGATCAGGACCAGGACTTGCTTCAGTATAAAGTGCTACATAAAACAATGAATAAAATATAATAAAATGTATAAAAGAGGCGAGAATGAGATGAAGATCAAATAAACCGATGAAGATCCACAGAGCGCCTTTGTGTCTCCTGGAGGAGGTTCCTGGAGACACGTGACGCAGCACGAGGCCCTTCTCTGTTTTACTTTTGGACTTTTAGACCAACTTTACTGT
>CM033631.1:42211991-42219491 GCA_019453435.1 Rhinogobius similis | reverse complement strand
CATTCAGCACACGGAGCCGGGCACATGTGCCGTACAGACAGGGGGCGCTCTGTTCAAGAGGCACAGCCTGAGCTCACACTGGACTCTGCTTCTTCTACTTTATCAACAACATTTAAGGTTTGAGTCTGGACTCTGCTCATTGCTGTTCACATGTTCTTTCTACTGTTTCATTGTTGATGTTTTTTGGTGAAAAGGTTTCAAAGGTCGTCATCTGGACAGACTTTCCAAACCTGGACGATTGAAGGATCACACTCAACTGTTTTTCTAACTTTCTGGTCAAATCAACAGTTTGTTGCAAAGCACTCTGGGAAAACTGCTGCTGGCTCTGGGGACATGATTTGATGTTCAGAATACTAAGTGCACTCAGGTGATGGGGCAGAGAGGAGGGTAAGACATTCAGCAAAACATGTTGTGGCGGCGGCACATGTGCAACGGCCCTCACCACCGCGCCACGAGCAGAGGCCCATCTCTGAGCAAAGATACGTGTTATTCCTCATGTTTAGTCTCTGTAGTACTGTGTAGTACTGTGTAGTACTGTGTAGTACTGTGTAGTACTGTAATATACTCTCTAGTACTGTAATATACTGTGTAGTACTGTGTAGTACTGTGTAGTACTGTGTAGTACTCTGTAGTACTGTGTAGTACTGTGTAGTACTGTGTAGTACTGTGTAGTACTGTGTAGTACTGTGTAGTACTCTGTAGTACTGTGTAGTACTCTGTAGTACTGTGTAGTACTCTGTAGTACTGTGTAGTACTGTAATATACTCTGTAGCTCTGTATTCCCCTCATTTGGCCCCGCCCCCTTGTTGTAAATGCACTTCCTGTTTGACCAGAACCTCATTCACATAAACGACCAACGAGGGACAGTCAACAGCACGTCACAGTCACACGTCACAGTCACACGTCACACGTCACAGTCACGTCACAGTCACACGTCACAGTCACACGTCACAGTCACACGTCACAGTCACACGCGTCACACGCGTCACAGTCATCACGTCACACGCCAGCACGCCAGTCAGTCACGCCACAGTTCACGTACGCCACACGCTCAGTCACGCCACAGTCACACGTCGCCACAGTCACACGCCACGCCACAGTCACGTCACAGCCACAGCGCGTCACAGTCCGCGTCACGTCACGGTCACAGTCAACGTCACAGTCACAGTCAACGTCACAGTCAACGTCACAGTCAACGTCACAGTCACACGTCACAGTCAACGTCACAGTCACACGTCACAGTCACACGTCACAGTCACGTCACAGTCAACGTCACAGTCACAGTCAACGTCACGTCACAGTCAACGTCACAGTGCGTCACGCACGTCACACGCGTCCTGCGTCAGTCACGTCACAGCACGCACAGTCACACGCCACAGTCACCGGTCACTGCGTCACAGTCACAGTCACAGTCTACGCCAGCGTCACGCAGTCACAGTCACAGTCACACGTCACAGTCACACGTCACAGTCACAGTCGCGTCACAGTCACAAGTCACAGTCACAGTCACACGTCACAGTCACACGCCACCGTCACAGGTCACAGTCACGACACAGTCACACGCCACAGTCACGTCCATGCACGTCACGGTCACACGCCACAGTCACACGCCACACGCCACAGTCACGCTCACAGTCACACGCCACAGTCACACGCGTCACAGTCACCGCGTCACAGTCACACGTCACGCCACAGTCTGCGTCACACGCACAGTCACAGTCACGTCACAGTCACGTCACAGTCACACGTCACAGTCACACGTCACAGTCACACGTCACAGTCACACGTCACAGTCACAGTCGCCACAGTCACACGCCACACTCACACGTCCCACACGTCACAGGTCACAGTCACACGTCACAGTCACCGTCACAGTCACACGTCACAGTCACCGCGTCACGTCCAGTCACACTGCGTCACAGTCACACGCCACAGTCACACAGTCACACGTCACAGTCACAGTCACACGTCACAGTCACAGTCACACGTCACACGTCACAGTCACACGTCACAGTCACACATCACAGTCACAGTCACACGTCACAGTCACACGTCACAGTCACACGTCACAGTCACACGTCACAGTCACAGTCACACGTCACAGTCACGTCACAGTCACAGTCACACGTCACAGTCACACGCCACACGTCACAGTCACACGTCACAGTCACACGTCACAGTCACACGTCACAGTCACACGTCACAGTCACCGCCACGCCAGTCACACGCGCCAAGACGCCAGCTACAGTCACACGCTGGTCACAGTCACACGCCTGCGTCACACGTCACAGTCACACGTCACAGTCACACGTCACAGTCACACGTCACAGTCACACGTCACACAACACAGTCACACAACACAGTCACGTCACAGTCACACGACACAGTCACACGTCACACATCACAGTCACACGACACAGTCACACGCCACAGTCACACAGTCACACGCCACACGCCACAGTCAGCACGTCACAGTCACACGTCACACGTCACAGTCACACGTCACAGTCACACGTCACAGTCACACGTCACAGTCACACGTCACGTCACAGTCACACGTCACAGTCACACGTCACAGTCACACGTCACACGTCACAGTCACACGTCACAGTCACACGTCACAGTCACACGTCACAGTCACACGTCACAGTCACACGTCACAGTCACACGTCACACGTCACAGTCACACGTCACAGTCACAGTCACGTCACAGTCACACGTCACAAGTCACACGTCACAGTCACACGTCACAGTCACAGTCACAGTCAGTCACACGTCACAGTCACAGTCACACGTCAACGTCACACGTCACAGTCACAGTCAACGTCACAGTCACAGTCAACGTCACAGTCACAGTCACAGTCAACGTCACAGTCACACGTCACAGTCACACGTCACAGTCACACGTCACAGGTCACAGTCACACGTCAGTCACACGTCACAGTCACACGTCACAGTCACACGTCACAGTCACACGTCACAGGTCACAGTCACACGTCACACGTCACACGTCACAGTCACGTCACAGTCACACGTCACAGGTCACAGTCACAGGTCACACGTCACAGAAGTGGGTTATATCCCACTTGAACGATACGAGTTCAGTGAAGCTCCAGTGAGGCTCCAGTGAGGCTCCAGTGAGGCTCCAGTGAGGCTCCAGTGAGGCTCCAGTGAAGCTCCAGTGAAGCTCCAGTGAAGCTCCAGTGAGGCTCCAGTGAGGCTCCAGTGATGCTCCAGTGAGGCTCCAGTGAGGCTCCAGTGAGGCTCCAGTGAAGCTCCAGTGAAGCTCCAGTGAAGCTCCAGTGAGGCTCCAGTGAGGCTCCAGTGAGGCTCCAGTGAAGCTCCAGTGAGGCTCCAGTGAAGCTCCAGTGAGGCTCCAGTGAGGCTCCAGTGAGGCTCCAGTGAGGCTCCAGTGAGGCTCCAGTGATGCTCCAGTGAAGCTCCAGTGAAGCTCCAGTGAGGCTCCAGTGAGGCTCCAGTGAGGCTCCAGTGAAGCTCCAGTGAGGCTCCAGTGAGGCTCCAGTGACGTTCAGGGCATTTTTTCAAGTCGGACGTGGGAAATATCCCAGTGACCAGTCGCCTGGAACGCACCATAACACTGAGCTAACACTAGGCTAGCACTGGGCTAACACTGAGCTAACACTAGGCTAGCACTGGGCTAACACTGAGCTAACACTAGGCTAACACTGGGTTAACACTGAGCTAACACTAGGCTAGTAACGATTTAATGCTGAGCTGATGTCACCCAAAAATGCTAACATTAGCTGTGGGCTAAATGCTACTGTGACTCTAGCGCCACAATTCATTGACTTTTCGGAGTTGCTCCTGAAAACTGAATTAGATCTGATTTAAATACACAGAACATATTAAAAGAGACCACGCCCCTTGACCAGACCACGCCCCCCTTATATGACGTGTTGCTGACAGTGTTTATGCTTTAATTGTACATTTTTATCTAAAGTCCTCAGAGCCTGTGACCATGTGGTTCATCGACTCAAACGCTGCAGTGGTTTTAGTGGAGTGGCCGATATATCGGTTCCAGTATCGGCCGATATGGAATACAAATGTTGAGACAAAGTTCTGTTTTTATGACACAAATGTGTCGTTCGTGTCATTTCGGGGACCGTTTTTAAATGGTTTCTATTTATGCCGCTCTTCCAGTCACAAGATGGCCGCCGTCATGGTCTCTCTAGCTTTCCTTCCACACACTTCCGTAGCAGTTAGCTCCGTTAGCTCCGTGGCCATGGCGGACTTGAACCGGCAGCTGCAGGAGTATCTGGCGCAGTCCAAGTCCGGGAGAAGCGCGAGTCCGTCCGGCTCCAGCGCGGCGCTGGAACTCGGTGACACCGGGGAGGAGGAGGCGGCCGCGGGCAGCTGGTTCGGCCGCTGGTCCAGTCCATTCCGGCGGCGGGAGACCGCGAGCTCCGGCAGCGGAGGATCCTGGCCGTGGTCCACGGAGCCGGACCCGTGTTTACCGGGACTGAGCCGGAGGCAGAGGCTCGTGGCCTTCGGCGTGTGCGCCGTCTTTTCCGCGCTGTGCTTCGGCCTGTCCGCGCTGTACGCGCCGCTGCTGCTGCTGTACGCGCGGAAGTTCGCGTTGCTGTGGTCCCTCGGGTCTCTGTTCGCCATCGCGGCGGTGGCGGTGCTCCGGGGCCCCGGGAAACTGCTCTACGGCCTGCCCACGTCCCCCGCGTCCGCCGCGTACCTCTGCGCTCTGGGCGGCACGCTGTACGCGGCGCTCAGTCTGCAGAGCACCGCGCTGACCGCGCTGGGCGCCGCGGTGCAGGTGGCGGTGATCGCGGGCGCCGTGGTGTCGCTGCTGCCCGGAGGCGCGGCGGGAATGCGCTTCATGGGCGGTTTGGCCGCGTCCGCCATCAAGCGCACCGTCAGCGGGAAAACCCTGCCCGTGTGACCGGGAACAGAGCCCCGAGAGCGGACACGAGAGCGAGCGGAGCCCGGGGCCGCGGCGGGACCGCGGGACACGGGAGAGAGCGGGAGACACGGGAGACACGGGGAGAACCGGAGAGAGACACGGGGACAACCGGAGAGAGACACGGGAGACACGGGGAGAACCGGAGGGAGCACCGGAGAGAGACACGGGAGACACGGGGACAACCGGAGGGAGACACGGGGAGAACCGGAGGGAGACACGGGGAGAGACACGAGAGACACGGGGAGAACCGGTGGGAGACACGGGGAGAACCGGAGGGAGACACGGGGAGAACCGGAGGGAGACACGGGGAGAACCGGAGGGAGACACGGGGAGAACCGGAGGGAGACACGGGGAGAACCGGAGGGAGACACGGGGACAACCGGAGGGAGACACGGGGAGAGACACGAGAGACACGGGGAGAACCGGTGGGAGACACGGGGAGAACCGGAGGGAGACACGGGGAGAACCGGAGAGAGACACGGGGACAACCGGAGGGAGACACGGGGACAACCGGAGGGAGACACGGGGAGAACCGGAGAGAGACACGGGAGACACGGGGAGAACCGGAGAGAGACACGGGGACAACCGGAGGGAGACACGGGGAGACACGGGGTAAAGTTTGTGTTTCTCTTGTGACTGCGGGAGGGCACCCGGGTCTCTCAGGGGCTCCTCTGGACGTGGAGCGGGACTGGACTCTAGCGCCACCTTGTGATCATTTGCACATTCCAGGCTCGATTTTGATCTGAATTCTAACTTTTGTAAATCATTAAAGTCTCTTCCTCAGAGTCTGTGCTTCTGTCATTACAGTTTTTAGAGTTAGGGGCCCCAGGGGCAGGGGGGGGCCCAGGCGGGGGTCCCAGGGGCCCCACTGCTGCTGACTCCAGTGAAATGACACAACAATAGAATATTTAATTTTTATTTGTGAAAAAAGTCAAACATGAAACAATGAGCTCTCGACCCTCGCTCTCGCTGCACTTTAAACCTGAGGGGCCCATGAGGGGCCCCAGCAGGAGGGGGCAGACGTCGCCCTCTGGTGGAGCTTTGTGTCTGTGAAAAGTGTAACTGAATAAAAATCATAACTGCCTCCATCAGTGTTTACAAACATGACTGTGGCCCCTCCCCCTGGGGGAGGGGCCCCAGGGGGCCCTCCTCCTGGGGGCCCTCCCCCTGGCTCCACAGCGCCCTCCTCTGGTCCTGGTTCATGTTCAGGAAGACCATAAAGTCAGTCGACCTTTGACCCCAGAGCGGCTCAGACACTCGGAGCAGACAGGAGTTCACAGCTGATTGGCCGTCAGGTTGGTGCTGGATGCTGATTGGCCGTCAGGTTGGTGCTGGATGCTGATTGGCCGTCAGGTTGGTGCTGGATGCTGATTGGTCGATTTGGAGTCTTTTGATTGACACATTTATTTTACACAAAAATCTCACTTTACAAACAGTTCATGTGGAGTCTCTGTTCCTCGGCCCCAGACTCAGGGGCCCGGGACACTACCGGCCCCTGCCTCTGGGGCCTCTCATGGGGGGCCCTCCTCTGGCCCTGGGGCCCCAGCCGCGGCCTCGTCCTGGAGGGGGCCCGAAGCCTCCGTCGTCTCGCGCTCGACCTGAAGAAAACCAGAAATACTTATGAGAAAACAAGTGTTAACCCTGAGCAGAGGAGGGGCCCCTGAGCAGAGGAGGGGCCCCCGGGCAGAGGAGGGGCCCCCGAGCAGAGGAGGGGCCCCCGAGCAGAGGAGGGGCCCCCGAGCAGAGGAGGGGCCCCCGAGCAGAGGAGGGGCCCCTGAGCAGAGGAGGGGCCCCTGAGCAGAGGAGGGGCCCGCGGGCAGAGGAGGGGCCCACGGGCAGAGGAGGGGCCCCCGGGCAGAGGAGGGGCCCCCGAGCAGAGATGTGAGGGGCCCCGAGCAGGAGGGCCCCGAGCAGAGAGAGGCCCCTGAGCAGAGGAGGGGCCCTCGAGCAGAGGAGGGGCCCCCGAGCAGAGTTGTGTGGGGCCCCGGAGCAGAGATGTGGGGCCCCTGAGCAGAGATGTGTGGGGCCCCGGAGCAGAGATGTGTGGGGACCCTGAGCAGAGGAGGGGCCGCGGCGCAGTGATGTGTGGGGCCCCCGAGCAGAGATGTGTGGGGCCCCCGGGCAGAGGAGGGGCCCCCGAGCAGAGACCTGTGGGGCCCCCGAGCAGAGACGTGTGGGGCCCCCGAGCAGAGGAGGGGCCCCTGAGCAGAGATGTGTGGGGCCCCTGAGCAGAGATGTGTGGGGACCCTGAGCAGAGGAGGGGCCCCTGAGCAGAGGCGGGTGTGTCTCACCTTCGGGGCCCTCCATGGCGTCGGTTCCGGGGCCGTCTTGCCAGGGCCTCTTCCTCGGGGGCAGAGAGTTCATGTCCATGCCCTGCAGTGACCCCGAGCGGCCCCCAGGGGAGTCCATCATGGGCCCCTGGAAGCCTTCATGTCCTGAGAGAGACACAGATTTAGACCTGGTTTAGTCCTGGTTTAGTCCTGGTTTAGTCCTGGTTTAGTCCTGGTTTAGTCCTGGTTTAGACCTGGTTTAGACCTGGTTTAGTCCTGGTTTAGTCCTGGTTTAGT
>CM033631.1:42154491-42206991 GCA_019453435.1 Rhinogobius similis | reverse complement strand
GAACAAGAAGAAGAACGTGAGGAACAAGAAGAAGAACGTGAGGAACAAGAAGAACGTGAGGAACAAGAAGAAGAACGTGAGGAACAAGAAGAAGAACGTGAGGAACAAGAAGAACATGAGGAACAAGAAGAAGAGCGTGAGGAACAAGAAGAAGAACGTGAGGAACAAGAAGAAGAACGTGAGGAACAAGAAGAACATGAGGAACAACAAGAAGAACGTGAGGAACAAGAAGAAGAACGTGAGGAACAAGAAGAAGAACGTGAGGAACAAGAAGAACATGAGGAACAACAAGAAGAACATGAGGAACAACAAGAAGAACGTGAGGAACAAGAAGAAGAACGTGAGGAACAAGAAGAAGAACGTGAGGAACAAGAAGAACATGAGGAACAAGAAGAAGAACGTGAGGAACAAGAAGAACGTGAGGAACAAGAAGAAGAACGTGAGGAACAAGAAGAAGAACGTGAGGAACAAGAAGAACATGAGGAACAAGAAGAAGAACGTGAGGAAAAAGAAGAAGAGCGTGAGGAACAAGAAGAACATGAGGAACAACAAGAAGAACGTGAGGAACAACAAGAAGAACGTGAGGAACAACAAGAAGAACGTGAGGAACAAGAAGAAGAACGTGAGGAACAACAAGAAGAACGTGAGGAACAAGAAGAAGAACGTGAGGAACAAGAAGAAGAACGTGAGGAACAAGAAGAAGATCATGACGAACAAGAAGAAGAAGCATTGAGGAACAAGAAGAAGAACGTGAGGAACAAGAAGAAGAACATGAGGAACAAGAAGAACATGAGGAACAACAAGAAGAACATGAGGAACAACAAGAAGAACGTGAGGAACAAGAAGAAGAACGTGAGGAACAAGAAGAAGAAACGTGAGGAACAAGAAGAACATGAGGAACAAGAAGAAGAACGTGAGGAACAAGAAGAAGAGCGTGAGGAACAAGAAGAAGAACGTGAGGAACAAGAAGAAGAACGTGAGGAACAAGAAGAACATGAGGAACAACAAGAAGAACATGAGGAACAACAAGAAGAACGTGAGGAACAAGAAGAAGAACGTGAGGAACAAGAAGAAGAACGTGAGGAACAAGAAGAACATGAGGAACAAGAAGAAGAACGTGAGGAACAAGAAGAAGAACGTGAGGAACAAGAAGAAGAACGTGAGGAACAAGAAGAAGAACGTGAGGAACAAGAAGAACATGAGGAACAAGAAGAAGAGCGTGAGGAACAAGAAGAAGAACGTGAGGAACAAGAAGAAGAACGTGAGGAACAAGAAGAACATGAGGAACAACAAGAAGAACGTGAGGAACAAGAAGAAGAACGTGAGGAACAAGAAGAACATGAGGAACAACAAGAAGAACATGAGGAACAACAAGAAGAACGTGAGGAACAAGAAGAAGAACGTGAGGAACAAGAAGAAGAACGTGAGGAACAAGAAGAACATGAGGAACAAGAAGAAGAACGTGAGGAACAAGAAGAAGAACGTGAGGAACAAGAAGAAGAACGTGAGGAACAAGAAGAAGAACGTGAGGAACAAGAAGAAGAACGTGAGGAACAAGAAGAAGAACGTGAGGAACAACAAGAAGAACGTGAGGAACAAGAAGAAGAACGTGAGGAACAAGAAGAACGTGAGGAACAAGAAGAAGAACGTGAGGAACAAGAAGAAGAACGTGAGGAACAAGAAGAAGAACGTGAGGAACAAGAAGAACGTGAGGAACAAGAAGAACATGAGGAACAAGAAGAAGAACGTGAGGAACAAGAAGAAGAACTTGATGAACAAGAAGAACGTGAGGAACAAGAAGAAGAACGTGAGGAACAAGAAGAACGTGAGGAACAAGAAGAACGTGAGGAACAAGAAGAAGAACGTGAGGAACAAGAAGAAGAACGTGAGGAACAAGAAGAAGAACGTGAGGAACAAGAAGAAGAACGTGAGGAACAAGAAGAAGAACGTGAGGAACAAGAAGAAGAGCGTGAGGAACAAGAAGAAGAACGTGAGGAACAAGAAGAAGAACGTGAGGAACAAGAAGAAGAGCGTGAGGAACAAGAAGAAGAACGTGAGGAACAAGAAGAAGAACGTGAGGAACAAGAAGAAGAGCGTGAGGAACAAGAAGAAGAACGTGAGGAACAAGAAGAAGAAGAACGTGAGGAACAAGAAGAAGAACGTGAGGAACAAGAAGAAGAACGTGAGGAAAAAGAAGAAGAACGTGAGGAACAAGAAGAAGAACGTGAGGAAAAAGAAGAAGAGCGTGAGGAACAAAGAAGAAGAGCGTGAGGAACAAGAAAGAAGAGCATTGAGGAACAAGAAGAAGATCGTGAGGAACAAGAAGAACGTGAGGAACAAGAAGAAGAGCGTGAGGAACAAGAAGAAGAGCGTGAGGAACAAGAAGAAGAGCGTGAGGAACAAGAAGAGCGTGAGGAACAAGAAGAAGAACGTGAGGAACAAGAAGAAGAGCGTGAGGAACAAGAAGAAGAACGTGAGGAACAAGAAGAAGAACGTGAGGAACAAGAAGAAGAGCGTGAGGAACAAGAAGAAGAACGTGAGGAACAAGAAGAAGAACGTGAGGAACAAGAAGAAGAACGTGAGGAACAAGAAGAACGTGAGGAACAAGAAGAAGAACGTGAGGAACAAGAAGAACGTGAGGAACAAGAAGAAGAACGTGAGGAACAAGAAGAAGAACGTGAGGAACAAGAAGAAGAACGTGAGGAACAAGAAGAAGAACGTGAGGAACAAGAAGAACGTGAGGAACAAGAAGAACGTGAGGAACAAGAAGAAGAACGTGAGGAACAAGAAGAAGAACGTGAGGAACAAGAAGAAGAACGGAAGGAACACGAAGAAGACAGTGAGGAATAAGAAGAAGAACGTGAGGAACAAGAAGAAGAACGTGAGGAACAACAAGAAGAACGTGAGGAACAACAAGAAGAACGTGAGGAACAAGAAGAAGAACGTGAGGAACAAGAAGAACGTGAGGAACAAGAAGAACGTGAGGAACAAGAAGAAGAACGTGAGGAACAAGAAGAAGAACGTGAGGAACAAGAAGAAGAACGTGAGGAACAAGAAGAAGAACGTGAGGAACAAGAAGAAGAACGTGAGGAACAAGAAGAAGAACGTGAGGAACAAGAAGAAGAACGTGAGGAACAAGAAGAAGAACGTGAGGAACAAGAAGAAGAACGTGAGGAACAAGAAGAAGAACGTGAGGAACAAGAAGAACGTGAGGAACAAGAAGAAGAACGTGAGGAACAAGAAGAACGTGAGGAACAAGAAGAACGTGAGGAACAAGAAGAGCGTGAGGAACAAGAAGAAGAGCGTGAGGAACAAGAAGAAGAGCGTGAGGAACAAGAAGAAGAAGCGTGAGGAACAAGAAGAAGATCGTGATGAACATGATGAAGATCGTGAGGAACAAGAAGAAGATCGTGAGGAACAAGAAGAAGTTCTTGATGAACAAGAAGAACATGAGGAACAAGAAGAAGAACGTGATGAACAAGAAGAACGTGAGGAAAAAGAAGAAGAACGTGAGGAACAAGAAGAAGAACGTGAGGAACAAGAAGAAGAACGTGAGGAACAAGAAGAACGTGAGGAAAAAGAACGTGAGGAACAAGAAGAACAACGTGAGGAACAAGAAGAACATGAGGAACAAGAAGAAGAACGTGAGGAACAAGAAGAAGAACGTGAGGAAAAAGAAGAACATGAAGAACATTCCTTCTCTGGAAAGACTGCACCACGTTTGAACCGCTTTATGTAATGCATTGGCTTTGGATAATGTTAGATGATTATGATGAAGCTCTGATGAAGCTCTGATGAAGCTCTGATGAAGCTCTGATGAAGCTCTGATGAAGCTCTGATGAAGCTCTAGTGAAGCTGTGGTGAAGCTGTGGGGACAAACCTGCTGGAACTGCGCTGGGATGGGTTTGGCGTACGGGACCTTCTTCTGAGGGACCTTCTTTGAGTCTTTGCCCATGACCTCGTCCACGCCCCAGTCCAGACCAGGGATCGACATCTCCAGGTCCGGGGCCAGGTCCTTATCTGAGCAGAGGGAGGAGTCAGTGAGGGGGAGGAGTCTGGCGGAGGGAGGAGTCTGAGCAGAGGGAGGTGTCTGAGCAGAGGGAGGAGTCTGAGCAGAGGGAGGAGTCTGAGCAGAGGGAGGAGTCTGAGCAGAGGGAGGAGTCTGAGCAGAGGGAGGAGTCTGAGCAGAGGGAGGTGTCTGAGCAGAGAGAGGAGTCTGTGCAGAGGGAGGAGTCTGTGCAGAGGGAGGAGTCTGAGCAGAGGGAGGAGTCTGAGCAGAGGGAGGAGTCAGTGAGGGGGAGGAGTCTGAGAGGAGGGAGGAGTCTGTGCAGAGGGAGGAGTCTGTGCAGAGGGAGGAGTCTGTGCAGAGGGAGGAGTCTGAGCAGAGGGAGGAGTCTGAGCAGAGGGAGGAGTCTGAGCAGAGGGAGGAGTCTGAGCAGAGGGAGGAGTCTGAGCAGAGGGAGGAGTCTGAGCAGAGGGAGGAGTCTGAGCAGAGGGAGGAGTCTGAGCAGAGAGAGGAGTCTGAGCAGAGGGAGGTGTCTGAGCAGAGGGAGGAGTCAGTGAGGGGGAGGAGTCTGGCGGAGGGAGGAGTCTGAGCAGAGGGAGGTGTCTGAGCAGAGGGAGGAGTCTGAGCAGAGGGAGGAGTCTGAGCAGAGGGAGGAGTCTGAGCAGAGGGAGGAGTCTGAGCAGAGGGAGGAGTCTGAGCAGAGGGAGGAGTCTGAGCAGAGGGAGGTGTCTGAGCAGAGGGAGGTGTCTGAGCAGAGGGAGGAGTCTGAGCAGAGGGAGGAGTCTGAGCAGAGAGAGGAGTCTGTGCAGAGGGAGGAGTCTGTGCAGAGGGAGGAGTCTGAGCAGAGGGAGGAGTCTGAGCAGAGGGAGGAGTCAGTGAGGGGGAGGAGTCTGAGAGGAGGGAGGAGTCTGTGCAGAGGGAGGAGTCTGTGCAGAGGGAGGAGTCTGAGCAGAGGGAGGTGTCTGAGCAGAGGGAGGAGTCTGAGCAGAGAGAGGAGTCTGAGCAGAGGGAGGTGTCTGAGCAGAGGGAGGTGTCAGTGAGGGGGAGGAGTCTGAGCAGAGGGAGGAGTCTGTGCAGAGGGAGGAGTCTGAGCAGAGGGAGGTGTCTGAGCAGAGGGAGGTGTCTGAGCAGAGGGAGGAGTCTGAGCAGAGGGAGGTGTCTGAGCAGAGGGAGGTGTCAGTGAGGGGGAGGTGTCTGAGCAGAGGGAGGTGTCAGTGAGGGGGAGGAGTCTGAGCAGAGGGAGGAGTCAGAGAGAGGAGACTCACTGCTCTGCTCCTGCTCCAGGGCGGCCTTCAGCTGGTCTGGGAGCCCCATCCCTGGGATGGAGGCCACACTGTTGGGCTCCAGGTCATCTGTGAAGGTCAAAGGTCAGAGAAGAACACCACAGGCCAACACAAGAAACAAGGAGTGCTAGCTGTAGCGGCTAACTGTTAGCATACAGGCGTGTGCTAGCTGTAGCGGCTAACTGCTAGCATACAGGAGTGGGCTAACTGTAGTGCTGATTGTTTTCATACAGGAGAGTGCTAGCTGTAGCGGCTAACTGTTAGCATACAGGAGTGTGCTAGCTGTAGTGGCTAACTGCTAGCATACAGGAGTGGGCTAGCTGTAGCGGCTAATGGTTAGCATACAGGAGTGTGCTAGTGTGCTAGCTGTAGCGGCTAATGGTTAGCATACAGGAGTGTGCTAGCATTAATACACACACACACACATATAACTGTGCACTGGTGACCTCTGACCCTGAGGTCAGCTCGGGGTCAGAGGTCATACTCACCGTACTCCACTCCGTCCTCAGACATCCCCGGCAGCAGGTTCAGGTTGTACCGATCCCTCATCTTATCTCCAGGACGGTTCCTCGTCCAGAACTTACTGAAACAAAAGACCTGCTTTAGACCTGGACCTGGTCCTGGTCCTGTCCCGGTCCAGTCCAGGTCCTGGTCCAGTCCAGGTCCTGGTCCAGTCCCGGTCCAGTCCCGGTCCGGCTCACCTGGTGTGGTCGTTGGAGCCGGAGCACAGGATGTGTCCCAGAGGGTGCCAGGCCAAACTCCAGATCATTCCCTCATGAGCCATTTCCATCCCACCGACCTCCTTCTCCACCCTGAGGACACAAGAGGACACACTGAGGACACAAGAGGACACTCTGAGGACACAAGAGGACACCCTGAGGACACAAGAGGACACCCTGAGGACACTGAGGACACAAGAGGACACTCTGAGGACAGTGAGGACACAAGAGGACACTGAGGACACAAGAGGACACTCTGAGGACACAAGAGGACACTCTGAGGACACAAGAGGACACTCTGAGGACACTGAGGACACAAGAGGACACTCTGAGGACACTCTGAGGACAGTGAGGACACAAGAGGACACTGAGGACACAAGAGGACACTCTGAGGACACAAGAGGACACTCTGAGGACACAAGAGGACACCCTGAGGACACTGAGGACACAAGAGGACACTCTGAGGACAGTGAGGACACAAGAGGACACTGAGGACACAAGAGGACACTCTGAGGACACAAGAGGACACCCTGAGGACACAAGAGGACACCCTGAGGACACTGAGGACACAAGAGGACACTCTGAGGACAGTGAGGACACAAGAGGACACTGAGGACACAAGAGGACACTCTGAGGACACAAGAGGACACTCTGAGGACACAAGAGGACACTCTGAGGACACAAGAGGACACTGAGGACACAAGAGGACACTCTGAGGACACAAGAGGACACTCTGAGGACACAAGAGGACACTCTGAGGACACAAGAGGACACTCTGAGGACACAAGAGGACACTCTGAGGACACAAGAGGACACTCTGAGGACACTCTGACTGGATCTTGTGCTTAAGCGCTGTGTCTCACTGACGCTAACGATATGTGGAGCCGTTAGCAGAACAGAGCTAACAAAGCTCGTTAGCATTAGCACGTTAGCATCAGCACGTTAGCATCAGCCGTTCCCTGCTTCTCTGCTGCGATCAAAGGCGCCACATAAACAAACGTACCCCGTGTGCCAGAAGAGCAGCGAGCCGTCAGAGCCTCCGCTGGCAAACAGACCCTCGTGCACCGGATGCCACGCCACGGCTGCAGGGGGGAGGGGCGGGGGGAGGGAGGGGAGAGAGTGAGTTAGAGAGGAGCCGCCACCTTCTGCTCCTCATTTTTATAACAAATATTGAGCGCCTCCTTCAGGTTGTTTGTTTGTTGTTTACCTGTGGCCTCCTCCTTGTGGCCCCTGAACACCTGCAGCTCCTCCTTCAGGTTGTTTGTTTACCTGTGGCCTCCTTCTTGTGGCCCCTGAACACCTGCAGCTCCTCCTTCAGGTTGTTTGTTTACCTGTGGCCTCCTTCTTGTGGCCCCTGAACACCTGCAGCTCCTCCTTCAGGTTGTGTTGTTTACCTGTGGCCTCCTCCTTGTGGCCCCTGAACACCTGCAGCTCCTCCTTCAGGTTGTGTTGTTTACCTGTGGCCTCCTTCTTGTGGCCCCTGAACACCTGCAGCTCCTCCTTCAGGTTGTGTTGTTTACCTGTGGCCTCCTTCTTGTGGCCCCTGAACACCTGCAGCTCCTCCCTTCCAGGTTGTGTTGTTTACCTGTGGCCTCCTTCTTGTGGCCCCTGAACACCTGCAGCTCCTCCAGGTTGTGTTGTTTACCTGTGGCCTCCTCCTTGTGGCCCCTGAACACCTGCAGCTCCTCCAGGTTGTGTTGTTTACCTGTGGCCTCCTCCTTGTGGCCCCTGAACACCTGCAGCTCCTCCTTCAGGTTGTTTGTTTGTTGTTTACCTGTGGCCTCCTTCTTGTGGCCCCTGAACACCTGCAGCTCCTCCTTCAGGTTGTTTGTTTGTTGTTTACCTGTGGCCTCCTTCTTGTGGCCCCTGAACACCTGCAGCTCCTCCTTCAGGTTGTTTGTTTACCTGTGGCCTCCTCCTTGTGGCCCCTGAACACCTGCAGCTCCTCCTTCAGGTTGTGTTGTTTACCTGTGGCCTCCTTCTTGTGGCCCCTGAACACCTGCAGCTCCTCCTTCAGGTTGTTTGTTTACCTGTGGCCTCCTTCTTGTGGCCCCTGAACACCTGCAGCTCCTCCTTCAGGTTGTTTGTTTACCTGTGGCCTCCTTCTTGTGGCCCCTGAACACCTGCAGCTCCTCCTTCAGGTTGTGTTGTTTACCTGTGGCCTCCTTCTTGTGGCCCCTGAACACCTGCAGCTCCTCCTTCAGGTTGTTTGTTTGTTGTTTACCTGTGGCCTCCTTCTTGTGGCCCCTGAACACCTGCAGCTCCTCCTTCAGGTTGTTTGTTTGTTGTTTACCTGTGGCCTCCTTCTTGTGGCCCCTGAACACCTGCAGCTCCTCCTACCTGGTTGTTTGTTTACCTGTGGCCTCCTCCTTGTGGCCCCTGAACACCTGCAGCTCCTCCTTCAGGTTGTGTTGTTTACCTGTGGCCTCCTTCTTGTGGCCCCTGAACACCTGCAGCTCCTCCTTCAGGTTGTTTGTTTACCTGTGGCCTCCTTCTTGTGGCCCCTGAACACCTGCAGCTCCTCCTTCAGGTTGTTTGTTTACCTGTGGCCTCCTTGTGGCCCCTGAACACCTGCAGCTCCTCCTTCAGGTTGTTTGTTTGTTGTTTACCTGTGGCCTCCTTCTTGTGGCCGCTGTACACCTTCAGCTCCTCGTTCTTGTTGTTTGTTTGTTGTTTACCTGTGGCCTCCTTCTTGTGGCCCCTGAACACCTGCAGCTCCTCCTTCAGGTTGTTTGTTTACCTGTGGCCTCCTCCTTGTGGCCCCTGAACACCTGCAGCTCCTCCTTCCAGGTTGTGTTGTTTACCTGTGGCCTCCTTCTTGTGGCCCTGAACACCTGCAGCTCCTCCTTCAGGTTGTGTTGTTTACCTGTGGCCTCCTTCTTGTGGCCCCTGAACACCTGCAGCTCCTCCTTCAGGTTGTTTGTTTACCTGTGGCCTCCTCCTTGTGGCCCCTGAACACCTGCAGCTCCTCCTTCAGGTTGTGTTGTTTACCTGTGGCCTCCTCCTTGTGGCCCCTGAACACCTGCAGCTCCTCCTTCAGGTTGTTTGTTTACCTGTGGCCTCCTTCTTGTGGCCCCTGAACACCTGCAGCTCCTCCTTCCAGGTTGTTTGTTTACCTGTGGCCTCCCTTCTTGTGGCCCCTGAACACCTGCAGCTCCTCCTTCAGGTTGTTTGTTTGTTGTTTACCTGTGGCCTCCCTTCTAGTGGCCCCTGAACACCTGCAGCTCCTCCTTCAGGTTGTTTGTTTACCTGTGGCCTCCTCCTTGTGGCCCCTGAACACCTGCAGCTCCTCCTTCAGGTTGTGTTGTTTACCTGTGGCCTCCTCCTTGTGGCCCCTGAACACCTGCAGCTCCTCCTTCAGGTTGTTTGTTTACCTGTGGCCTCCTCCTTGTGGCCCCTGAACACCTGCAGCTCCTCCTTCAGGTTGTGTTGTTTACCTGTGGCCTCCTTCTTGTGGCCCCTGAACACCTGCAGCTCCTCCTTCAGGTTGTTTGTTTGTTGTTTACCTGTGGCCTCCTTCTTGTGGCCCCTGAACACCTGCAGCTCCTCCTTCAGGTTGTGTTGTTTACCTGTGGCCTCCTTCTTGTGGCCCCTGAACACCTGCAGCTCCTCCTTCAGGTTGTTTGTTTGTTGTTTACCTGTGGCCTCCTTCTTGTGGCCCCTGAACACCTGCAGCTCCTCCTTCAGGTTGTGTTGTTTACCTGTGGCCTCCTCCTTGTGGCCCCTGAACACCTGCAGCTCCTCCTTCAGGTTGTGTTGTTTACCTGTGGCCTCCTTCTTGTGGCCCCTGAACACCTGCAGCTCCTCCTTCAGGTTGCGGATGTCGAACAGTTTGCAGAGATGGTCCCGGGACGCCGTGAGGAGCCAGTTCCCGTTCAGGTTCCACTTCACCTCCATCACGGTGTTCTTGTGAGCGTGACTGACACAAACAGATCGTTTACAACACAGTCCTCCCACTGGAGCGCCTCCTCTGACCGCCCTCTGACCCCCTTTTCCTCCACTGCTCCTCCTCTGCTCCTCCACTGACCCCCCGCTCCTCCTCTGGTCCTCCCCTGACCCCCCGCTTCTCCTCTTCTCCTCTCCTAACACCCTGCTCCTCCTCTGCTCCTCCACTGACCCCCCGCTCCTCCTCTGGTCCTCCCCTGACCCCCTGCTCCTCCCCTGACCCCCTGCTCTTCGCCTGACCCCTGCTCCTCCTCCCCTGACCCCCTGCTCCTTCTCTGCTCGTCCCCTGACCCCCTGCTCCTTCCCTGCTCCTCCTCTGCTCCTCCCCTGACCCCCTGTTCCTCCTCCTCTGACCCCCTGCTCCTCCCCTGACCCCCTTTTCCTCCGCTGCTCATCCTCCCCTGACCCCCTGCTCTTTCTCTGCTTCTCCCCTGACCCCCGCTCCTCCTCTGCTCCTCTCCTGAGCCCCTGCTCCTCGCCTGACCCCTGCTCCTCCTCCCCTGACCCCCTGCTCCTCTTCTGCTCCTCCCCTGACCCCCTGCTCCTTCCCTGCTCCTCCTCTGCTCCTCCCCTGACCCCCTGCTCCTTCCCTGCTCCTCCTCTGCTCCTCCCCTGACCCCCTGCTCCTCCCCTGACCCCCTTTTCCTCCGCTGCTCCTCCTCTGCTCCTCCTCTGACCCCCTGCTCCTCTTCCCCTGACCCCCCTCAGACCCTTTTCCTCCGCTGCTCCTCCTCCCCTGACCCCCTGCTCCTCCCTTGACCCCCTGCTCTTTCTCTGCTTCTCCCCTGACCCCCTGCTCCTCCTCTGCTCCTCTCCTGACCCCCTGCTCCTCCTCTACTCCTCCTCTGACCCTCTGACCCTTTCCTGACCCCCTGCTCCTCCTCTGCTCCTCCACTGACCCCCCGCTCCTCCTCTGGTCCTCCCCTGACCCCCTGCTCCTCCCATGACCCCCTGCTCCTCCCTTGACCCCCTGCTCCTCCTCCTCTGACCCCCCTCAGACCCCCTTTTCCTCCGCTGCTCCTCCTCCTCCTCTGCTGCTCCCCCGACCCCCTGCTCCTTCTCTCCTCCTCCCCTGACCCCCTGCTCCTCCTCTGCACCTCCTCGTCTGTCACTCACAGCGTGGCCAGGCTCTGTCCAGTCTTTGGGTCCCAGAACTTGATGGGCTGCTGTGAGTCTTTGCTGCCCGACACCACCAGACCTTTGGTGGGGTGCCAGTCCACGCACTTCACGTCTGCTCCGTGACCTGAGGAGGAACAGGAGGAGGAACATCAGGAGGAGGAGAAACAGAAGCAGGAGGAGAAACAGCAACCGGAAGGAGGAAAAACATTAGAAGAAACATCAGGAGGAGGAACAGGAGAAGAAACATCAGGAGGAGGAGAAACATCATGAGGAGAAGAAACATCAGGAGGAGAAGAAACATCATGAGGAGGAGAAACATCAGGAGAAGAAACATCAGGAGGAGGAACAGGAGAAGAAACATCAGGAGGAGGAGAAACATCAGGAGGAGGAACAGGAGAAGAAACATCAGGAGGAGGAACAGGAGAAGAAACATCAGGAGGAGGAACAGGAGAAGAAACATCAGGAGGAGGAACAGGAGAAGAAACATCAGGAGGAGGAGAAACATCAGGAGGAGAAGAAACATCAGGAGGAGAAGAAACATCAGGAGGAGGAACAGGAGAAGAAACATTAGGAGGAGGAACAGGAGAAGAAACATCAGGAGGAGGAGAAACATCAGGAGGAGGAACAGGAGAAGAAACATCAGGAGGAGGAACAGGAGAAGAAACATCAGGAGGAGGAATGCGACTCACCTCGTAGGATCCTCTCCTCGTGGCAGCGCAGAAAGTCCCAGATCCGGACGGTGCCGTCGTCGGAGCAGGTGGCGAACTTGTTGTCAGTCGGAGAAAAGCTGTGAACACAAGGACCATCTTCAACTGTAGCCTCTGAGTTTACGCCAACCACCATCCAACCCCGGGCCCCCTCAGGCAGGCCGGGCCCCTCAGGCGGGCCGGGCCCCTCAGGCGGGCCGGGCCCCCTCAGGCACTCTTTTGCCTTTGGGACTCCTTTAGGACTCCTTCGGGACTCCTTCGGGACTCCTTTAGGACTCCTTTGGGACTCCTTCGGGACTCCTTTAGGACTCCTTTGGGACTCCTTTGGGACTCCTTTAGGACTCCTTCGGGACTCCTTCGGGACTCCTTTAGGACTCCTTCGGGACTCCTTTAGGACTCCTTTGGGACTCCTTCGGGACTCCTTCGGGACTCCTTCGGGACTCCTTCGGGACTCCTTCGGGACTCCTTTGGGACTCCTTTGGGACTCCTTTGGGACTCCTTTGGGACTCCTTTGGGACTCCTTTGGGACTCCTTTGGGACTCCTTCGGGACTCCTTCGGGACTCCTTTGGGACTCCTTTAGGACTCCTTTGGGACTCCCTGCAGGCCTTGCTTTGAACAGCATCCAGCGAACGAGATTTGAATCGTTCGCTCCCCTTCGACCCCGCCCTGGCCCCTCCCTCTCCCCCTCCCTCGCCCCTGCCCCGCCCCCTCCCCCGGCTCCTCCCACCTGGCTTCTCGGATGGCCTCCTTGTGGGCCTGGAACATCTTGACGTTGTTCATGTTGCTCTGCCAGTATTTGACGTATCCTCCGTGATCCGCCGTCAGCATCCAAGTGTCGTTATGAGACCAAGTCATGGCTCGCACCGGACTGTCGTGGGCCTGAGGGGGAGACAGAGAGGTGAGAGGGGGAGACCAGAGGGGGGGAGACCAGAGGGGGGGAGAGGTGGAGAACAGAGGAGGACACAGAGAGGCGGAGACACATCCAAGTGTCGTTATGAGACCAAGTCATGGCTCGCACCGGACTGTCGTGGGCCTGAGGGGGAGACAGAGAGGTGAGAGGGGGAGACCAGAGGGGGGAAGACCAGAGGGGGTGAGAGGGGGGAGACCAGAGGGGGAGATCAGAGGGGGGGAGACCAGAGGGGGTGAGAGGGGGAGACCAGAGGGGTGAGAGGGGGAGACCAGAGGGGGTGAGAGGGGGAGACACAGAGAGGGGGAGAGGGGGGAGACCAGAGGGGTGGAGAGGAGGAGACCAGAGGAGACCAGAGGGGGTGAGAGGGGGAGACCAGAGGGGGTGAGAGGGGGAGACCAGAGGGGTGAGAGGGGGAGACCAGAGGGAGAGAGGGGGAGAACAGAGGGGTGAGAGGGGGGAGACCAGAGGGGGTGAGAGGGGGGAGACCAGAGGGGTGAGAGGGGGAGACCAGAGGGGGTGAGAGGGGGGAGACCAGAGGGGTGAGAGGGGGAGACCAGAGGGGGGGAGAGGGGGGAGACCAGAGGGGTGAGAGGGGGAGACCAGAGGGGGTGAGAGGGGGGAGACCAGAGGGGTGAGAGGGGGAGACCAGAGGGGTGAGAGGGGGGAGACCAGAGGAGGTGAGAGGGGGAGACACAGAGAGGGGGGGAGGGGGAGACACAGACAGGGGGAGAGGAGAGAGGGGGGGCAAGAGGGGGAGACACTGAGAGGGTCAGAGGGGGGACACAGTGGACACAGAGAAGGACACAGAGGACACAGTGGACACAGAGGACACAGAGGACACAGAGGAGGACACAGTGGAGGACACAGAGGACACAGTGGAGGACACAGAGGACACAGAGGAGGACACAGGAGGACACAGAGGACACAGAGGAGGACACAGAGGAGGACACAGTGGAGGACACAGTGGAGGACACAGAGGAGGACACAGTGGAGGACACAGAGGAGGACACAGTGGAGGACACAGAGGAGGACACAGTGGAGGACACAGAGGAGGACACAGAGGAGGACACAGTGGAGGACACAGAGGACACAGTGGAGGACACAGAGGACACAGAGGAGGACACAGAGGACACAGAGGAGGACACAGAGGACACAGAGGAGGACACAGAGGAGGACACAGTGGAGGACACAGAGGACACAGAGGAGGACACAGAGGAGGACACAGAGGAGGACACAGTGGAGGACACAGAGGACACAGTGGAGGACACAGAGGACACAGAGGAGGACACAGAGGACACAGAGGAGGACACAGAGGAGGACACAGAGGAGGACACAGAGGAGGACACAGAGGAGGACACAGTGGAGGACACAGTGGAGGACACAGAGGAGGACACAGAGGACACAGTGGAGGACACAGTGGAGGACACAGGAGGACACAGAGGAGGACACAGAGGAGGACACAGAGGACGACACAGAGGACACAGAGGAGGACACAGTGGAGGACACAGAGGACACAGTGGAGGACACATAGGAGGATACAGTGGAGGACACAGAGGAGGACACAGAGGAGGACACAGTGGAGGACACAGAGGACACAGTGGAGGACACAGGAGGACACAGAGGAGGACACAGAGGAGGACACAGAGGACACACAGGAGGACACAGAGGACACAGAGGAGGACACAGTGGAGGACACAGAGGAGGACACACAGGAGGACACAGAGGACACACAGGAGGACACAGAGGAGGACACAGAGGAGGACACAGTGGAGGACACAGAGGACACAGAGGAGGACACAGAGGACACAGAGGAGGACACAGTGGAGGACACAGAGGAGGACACAGTGGAGGACACAGAGGAAGACACAGGAGGACACAGTGGAGGACACAGAGGACACAGAGGAGGACACAGAGGACACAGAGGAGGACACAGAGGAGGACACAGAGGACACAGAGGAGGACACAGTGGAGGACACAGTGGAGGACACAGTGGACGACACAGAGGACACAGAGGACACAGAGGACGACACAGAGGAGGACACAGAAGAGGACACAGAGGAGGACACAGAGGAGGACACAGAGGAGGACACAGAGGAGGACACAGAGGAGGACACAGAGGAGGACACAGAGGACACAGAGGACACAGAGGAGGACACAGAGGAGGACACAGTGGAGGACACAGAGGAGGACACAGAGGACGACACAGAGGACACAGAGGAGGACACAGAGGACACAGAGGAGGACACAGAGGAGGACACAGAGGACGACACAGAGGACACAGAGGAGGACACAGAGGAGGACACAGAGGAGGACACAGAGGACACAGAGGAGGACACAGAGGAGGACACAGAGGAGGAGGACACAGAGGAGGACACAGAGGACACAGTGGAGGACACAGTGGAGGACACAGAGGACACAGTGGAGGACACATAGGAGGATACAGTGGAGGACACAGAGGAGGACACAGAGGACACAGAGGAGGACACAGTGGAGGACACAGAGGAGGACACAGAGGACACAGAGGAGGACACAGAGGACACAGAGGAGGACACAGAGGAGGACACAGAGGACACAGTGGAGGACACAGAGGAGGACACAGAGGAGGACACAGAGGAGGACACAGAGGAGGACACAGAGGACACAGAGGAGGACACAGAGGAGGACACAGAGGAGGACACAGAGGACACAGAGGAGGACACAGAGGAGGACACAGTGGAGGACACAGTGGAGGACACAGAGGAGGACACAGAGGAGGACACAGAGGAGGACACAGAGGAGGACACAGTGGAGGACACAGAGGAGGACACAGTGGAGGACACAGTGGACACAGAGGACACAGTGGAGGACACAGAGGACACAGTGGAGGACACAGTGGAAGACACAGAGGAGGACACAGAGGAGGACACAGTGGACACAGAGGACACAGTGGAGGACACAGTGGAGGACACAGAGGAGGACACAGAGGAGGACACAGTGGAGGACACAGTGGAGGACACAGTGGAGGACACAGAGGAGGACACAGAGGAGGACACAGAGGAGGAGGACACAGTGGAGGACACAGAGGAGGACACAGAGGAGGACACAGAGGACACAGTGGAGGACACAGTGGAGGACACAGTGGAGGACACAGAGGAGGACACAGAGGACACAGTGGAGGACACAGAGGACACAGAGGAGGACACAGAGGACACAGAGGAGGACACAGAGGAGGACACAGAGGACACAGAGGAGGACACAGAGGAGGACACAGAGGAGGACACAGAGGAGGACACAGAGGACACAGAGGAGGACACAGAGGACACAGAGGAGGACACAGAGGAGGACACAGTGGAGGACACAGAGGACACAGAGGAGGACACAGAGGAAGACACAGGAGGACACAGTGGAGGACACAGGAGGACACAGAGGACACAGAGGAGGACACAGAGGACACAGTGGAGGACACAGAGGAGGACACAGAGGAGGACACAGAGGAGGACACAGGAGGACACAGTGGAGGACACAGAGGAGGACACAGAGGAGGACACAGTGGAGGACACAGTGGAGGACACAGTGGAGGACACAGAGGACACAGAGGAGGACACAGAGGACACAGAGGAGGACACAGAGGAGGACACAGAGGAAGACACAGGAGGACACAGTGGAGGACACAGAGGAGGACACAGTGGAGGACACAGAGGAGGACACAGTGGAGGACACAGAGGACACAGAGGAGGACACAGAGGACACAGAGGAGGACACAGAGGAGGACACAGTGGAGGACACAGAGGAGGACACAGTGGAGGACACAGAGGAGGACACAGAGGACACAGAGGAGGACACAGAGGAGGACACAGGAGGACACAGTGGAGGACACAGAGGAGGACACAGAGGAGGACACAGAGGAGGACACAGTGGACACAGAGGACACAGTGGAGGACACAGAGGACACAGTGGAGGACACAGTGGAGGACACAGAGGAGGACACAGAGGACACAGAGGAGGACACAGTGGAGGACACAGAGGAGGACACAGAGGACACAGAGGAGGACACAGAGGACACAGAGGAGGACACAGAGGAGGACACAGTGGAGGACACAGTGGAGGACACAGTGGAGGACACAGAGGACACAGAGGAGGACACAGAGGACACAGAGGAGGACACAGAGGAGGACACAGAGGAGGACACAGAGGAAGACACAGGAGGACACAGTGGAGGACACAGAGGAGGACACAGTGGAGGACACAGAGGAGGACACAGTGGAGGACACAGAGGACACAGAGGAGGACACAGAGGAGGACACAGAGGAGGACACAGAGGAGGACACAGTGGAGGACACAGAGGAGGACACAGTGGAGGACACAGTGGAGGACACAGTGGAGGACACAGAGGAGGACACAGAGGACACAGAGGAGGACACAGAGGAGGACACAGAGGACACAGAGGACACAGAGGAGGACACAGAGGACACAGAGGAGGACACAGAGGAGGACACAGGAGGACACAGTGGAGGACACAGAGGAGGACACAGAGGAGGACACAGAGGAGGACACAGTGGACACAGAGGACACAGTGGAGGACACAGAGGACACAGTGGAGGACACAGTGGAGGACACAGAGGAGGACACAGAGGACACAGAGGAGGACACAGTGGAGGACACAGAGGAGGACACAGAGGACACAGAGGAGGACACAGAGGACACAGAGGAGGACACAGAGGAGGACACAGTGGAGGACACAGTGGAGGACACAGAGGACACAGAGGAGGACACAGAGGAAGACACAGGAGGACACAGTGGAGGACACAGAGGACACAGTGGAGGACACAGAGGAGGACACAGAGGACACAGAGGAGGACACAGAGGACACAGAGGAGGACACAGAGGAGGACACAGAGGAGGACACAGGAGGACACTGGAGGACACAGAGGAGGACACAGAGGAGGACACAGAGGAGGAAACAGAGGAGGACACAGAGGAGGACACAGAGGACACAGAGGAGGACACAGAGGAGGACACAGAGGAGGACACAGAGGACACAGAGGAGAACACAGAGGAGGACACAGGAGGACACAGAGGAGGACACAGAGGAGGACACAGTGGAGGACACAGAGGACACAGAGGAGGACACAGTGGAGGACACAGAGGACACAGAGGAGGACACAGTGGAGGACACAGAGGAGGACACAGAGGAGGACACAGAGGAGGACACAGAGGAGGACACAGAGGACACAGAGGAGGACACAGAGGAGGACACAGAGGAGGACACAGAGGAGGACACAGAGGAGGACACAGAGGACACAGAGGACACAGAGGAGGACACAGAGGACACAGAGGAGGACACAGAGGAGGACACAGAGGACAAAGAGGAGGACACAGAGGAGGACACAGAGGACGACACAGGAGGACACAGTGGAGGACACAGAGGAGGACACAGAGGAGGACACAGAGGAGGGAAACAGAGGAGGACACAGAGGACACAGAGGGAGGACACAGAGGACACAGAGGAGGACACAGAGAGGAGGACACAGAGGAGGACACAGAGGAGGACACAGAGGACACAGAGGGAGAACACAGAGGGAGGACACAGGAGGACACAGAGGAGGACACAGAGGAGGGACACAGTGGAGGACACAGAGGACACAGAGGAGGACACAGTGGAGGACACAGAGGACACAGAGGAGGACACAGTGGAGGACACAGAGGAGGACACAGAGGAGGACACAGAGGAGGACACAGAGGAGGACACAGAGGAGGAAACAGAGGAGGACACAGAGGACACAGAGGAGGACACAGAGGAGGACACAGAGGAGGACACAGAGGAGGACACAGAGGAGGACACAGAGGAGGACACAGAGGACACAGAGGAGAACACAGAGGAGGACACAGGAGGACACAGAGGAGGACACAGAGGAGGACACAGTGGAGGACACAGAGGACACAGAGGAGAACACAGAGGAGGACACAGGAGGACACAGAGGAGGACACAGGAGGACACAGTGGAGGACACAGAGGACACAGAGGAGGACACAGTGGAGGACACAGAGGACACAGAGGAGGACACAGAGGAGGACACAGAGGAGGACACAGAGGAGGACACAGAGGAGGACACAGAGGAGGACACAGAGGAGGACACAGTGTTACCTGAAGGATGGTCTCAAAGTTGAAGGTGAGCCCGTTCCACAGAGTGAACTCTCCGCTGGAGGCTCCTGTGACCAGGCGCCGGCCCTCGGGGGTCCACTGCACACAGAGACAGGGGTAAGAGACAGGTGCAGACAGGGTCAAACGCAGTGACAGGTGCACACTCACCCTGATGACGAACACGGGACACTTGACTTTGTTGGTGGACGTTCGGACAAACTTGGTGGTGACGGCGTTCATGGGGTTACTGAGCATGCCCAGTGGAGGTACGAGCTGCAGGGGGCGGAGACAGAGTTAGAGCGGGACAAAGGGGCGTGGCCAACACGTGTCATAAGTGCACAATAAATAAAATATGTTTTAATCAGTTTTTCAACATTTTAAAAACAGGTTTTCACGGGTTTCAGAATGATGAGACATTAGGACGGTTGCCGTAGCGACACACAATTTAAATCTACATCTAAAGAGCGGGAAAAGTGCTCAAAAAGTTACACAAACTGAGCGGGAAACAAACTCATGAACACTGTGCAGCATTGTGTGTGTGTGTGTGTACAGTGTGTGTGTGTGTGTGTGTGTGTACAGTGTCTGTGTGTACAGTGTCTGTGTGTACAGTGTGTGTGTGTACAGTGTGTGTGTGTACAGTGTGTGTGTGTACAGTGTGTGTGTGTGTGTGCGTCTGTGTGCGTCTGTGTGTGTACAGTGTCTGTGTGTACAGTGTGTGTGTGTGTGTGTGTGTGTGTGTGTGTCTGTGTGCGTCTGCGTGTGTCTGTGTGTGTGTGACTCACGTCGTTGTAGCAGGCGGCGTCTGGTTGGATCGCTCTCTGGTCTCGCTGGTCACGTTGCCAAAGTCGGTTCTACAAAAGAACAAAAACAGACAAACCCTGTGTCAGTTTGGTCCAGATCTGTGTTTCTGACAGAAACTAAAGTCTGGAGCTTCTGTTTGTCTCAGATAAACTTTAAAGGGCCTAATGTGTAAAGTGAAAGTAGTTTCTCATTGCTGCGACACAGAGGAGGACACAGTGGAGGACACAGTGGAGGACACAGAGGAGGACACAGTGGAGGACACAGTGGAGGACACAGAGGAGGACACAGAGGAGGACACAGAGGACACAGAGGAGGACACAGAGGACACAGTGGAGGACACAGAGGAGGACACAGTGGAGGACACAGAGGAGGACACAGAGGAGGACACAGAGGACACAGAGGAGGACACAGAGGACACAGAGGACACAGTGGAGGACACAGAGGAGGACAGCTTAGCTAGCTTGTTTGTTAACGGCGGGGAGCAATAAACGACACTTCAACGCAACACAACAGTAAACTGTCTGCTCTAAACCCGTCATCCTCTCCAGATGACGGGCGGGTTTTACCTCTAAGTACCGGACGACGGGCGGGTCTTACCTCTAAGTACCGGACGACGGGCGGGTCTTACCTCTAAGTACCGGACGACGGGCGGGTCTTACCTCTAAGTACCGGACGACGGGCGGGTCTTACCTCTAAGTACCGGACGACGGGCGGGTCTTACCTCTAAGTACCAGATGACGGGCGGGACTTACCTCTAAGTACTGGACGACGGGCGGGTCTTACCTCTAAGTACCGGCAGCAGGGCGGGTCTTACCTCTAAGTACCGGGCAGCACGGGCGGGTCTTACCTCTAAGTACCGGACGAGCGGGCGGGTCTTACCTCTAAGTACCGGCACGACGGGCGGGTCTTACCTCTAAGTACCGGGCAGCAGCGGGCGGTCTTACCTCTAAGTACCGGGCAGCACGGGCGGAGTCTTACCTCTAAGTACCGGACAACGGGCGGGTTCTTACCTCTAAGTACCGGACGACGAGCGGGTCTTACCTCTAAGTACCGGACGACGGCGGGTCTTACCTCTAAGTACCGGCAGCAAGCGGGTCTTACCTCTAAGTACCGGACGACGGGCGGAGTCTTACCTCTAAGTACCGGACGACGGGCGGTCTTACCTCTAAAGTACCGGACGACGTGCGGGTCTTACTCTAAGTACCGGGCAGCGACGGGCGGGTCTTACCTCTAAGTACCGGACGACGGGCGGGTCTTACTCTAAGTACCGGACGACGGGCGGGTCTTACCTCTAAGTACCGGACGACGGGCGGGTCTTACCTCTAAGTACCGGACGACGGGCGGGTCTTACCTCTAAGTACCGGACGACGGGCGGGTCTTACCTCTAAGTACCGGACGACGGGCGGGTCTTACCTCTAAGTACCGGACGACGGGCGGGTCTTACCTCTAAGTACCGGATGACGGGCGGGTCTGACCTCTAAGTACCGGACGACAGACGGGTCTTACCTCTAAGTACCGGATGACAGACGGGTCTTACCTCTAAGTACCGGATGACGGGCGGGTCTTACCTCTAAGTACTGGACGACGGGCAGGTCTTACCTCTAAGTACCGGATGACGGGCGGGTCTGACCTCTAAGTACCGGACGACGGGCGGGTCTTACCTCTAAGTACCGGACGACGTGCGGGTCTTACCTCTAAGTACCGGATGACGGGCGGGTCTTACCTCTAAGTACCAGATGACGGGCGGGTCTTACCTCTAAGTACCGGATGACGGGCGGGTCTTACCTCTAAGTACCGGATGACGGGCGGGTCTTACCTCTAAGTACCGGATGACAGACGGGTTGTAGTCGATGGTCTTGCGGTTGACGGCTTTCCTCATGCGCTTGCCGTCGAAGGTGAGCTGCTGCATGGCCTGCTGCTGCGCGAAGTCGGGCCGTTTGTAGAAAACCTGCCGCGGCGCCTGGTGCTGGAAGCGCGGCATGTGGAAGAACCGCTGCGGCGACCCGAGCTCCGCCGCCATGACTGCGAGGGGTCAGGGGTCACGTCCGAGGCTCAGAGCTAGGACAGAACACCGGGACACATTAATCACGCTAGCCATCGCTTAGCATCTCGGCTAGCAAGATCTAAGGGACTCTTCAGCTAGACCCGGAGTGTTTTCCCATAGCTGTTAGCATTAGTCGTTAGCATTAGCCGTGAAGAGTGCTGCGTTCCAGTCGCTTAATTTCTTCCCCAACCCCCTTTACATTGGTGGCTATGCTAGCAAAAGATTATTTTTAGAATATCTTTTATCACAATCAGGATAAGGTTAGGTTTAGGAACAGATCATTTGTTTAAAGGGCCTATGACGGGTTTCTATGATTTTCTAATTTTGACTTTATTTAGTGTATTAATACTTGTTGTAAATAGAAATGATAGTTTTACACCAATCAGGTCGCTGTTTGTGGAAAAAAAGTTGAAAAACCTGTTGAAAAATACAGGAAGTAAACAGACTGATGACATCACACTGTGAGACAAAGGTTATACATAATTTACACAAAATAAACTACTTTTTGATCCTTTAAACATTAATTCAACAAATTAAAGGTGTTCACATTTATTTTTATTTGTCAAATCAAAAAAATGTGACATTAGATGAGTTTTGGCCCAGTGTACAGTGTTGTTGCTACGGTAATTTCCTAGCGTGGTGTCATCATTTACAACCAGGAAGTAAAATTAAAAAGCTAAAAATTGCGAAAACGGTGTAAAATTTGTAAATAATTTTAGCTAATTTTGAAATATGTTTATCTGAACTACATTTTAGTTAATTGAGTGTCCGACCTGTCATGGGCCCTTTAACCTGTCATGGGCCCTTTAACCTGTCATGGGCCCTTTAACCTGTCATGGGCCCTTTAAGTTTAGAGCTTTGGGCGGGTAAGCTAAAGCTAACCGGGTCTGGGCAGAACTGGGTTGGAGAAAACGGAACGCGCTCCAGTCGTCTTTGGATCTCTGACTTTCCGAGTTCTGACTTCTAAAGCCACACCAGGCACGTTCATGATTAGCCGAGTGAAGACATCTTGTCCGGTTCAGTGGCACGGCTCGTTTTGTGCCTCGTTTACTTTGTTGTAATACACAATTGTACCACCAGAGGGCGCCTGAGCGAGCACCACATGCAACTGAGACGTCTATGAACCAACGCTAACATTACATGCTTTATCTTTATTTAACTTTGGTTTCACGTTGGTGGAAAACGGACAGATGGGAAACTATACATTTTTTACCTGCTCAAGCTAATGTTAGCGGCTAACATTAGCAACTTCACGTGACTCTTAACAGCGCTTTATTCATAATCTCAGTGCGTCAGGACCGTGTTTCATTCAGTCGTGCTCAGTTCAAAGACCTGTCGATGGTGTGTTTTCCACGGAATGCACCGATGCGACCGGAACCGCGTCAACGCCACCGGAAACGGACTATCGACCGCGACCAACGACTTCACAGCCGAGTTTACCCGTCTGACAATCCCACACGTCTGCTCCTGCCTTTGGATAAAGTTTAACGTTCGACAGTTAAGACATTGACAGCCTTTGTGTTATTTTCCATTGTTTCTCTCTGCTGCCCCCTGCTGTCTGAAGCTGCTCCTGCACTGAGCCTCTGCAGTTATAAATGTTCTGTGATGCTAATGTTGCTAACGTCTGCACGGAGCTAACATTGCCACATGTTTGACACGTTTTGTCCTGTTTCTGTCGCTTTTAGTCATGTTTTTGTCACTTTAGGTCATGTTTTTGTCGCAATAGGTCATGTTTTTGTCACTTTAGGTCATGTTTTTGTCACTTTAGGTCATGTTTTTGTCACTTTAGGTCATGTTTTTGTCACTTTAGGTCATGTTTTTGTCACTTTACGTCATGTTTTTGTCGCTTTAGGTCATGTTTTTGTCGCTTTTAGTCATGTTTTTGTCGCTTTAGGTCATGTTTTTGTCACTTTAGGTCATGTTTTTGTCACTTTAGGTCATGTTTTTGTCACTTTAGGTCATGTTTTTGTCACTTTAGGTCATGTTTTTGTCACTTTAGGTCATGTTTTTGTCACTTTACGTCATGTTTTTGTCACTTTAGGTCATGTTTTTGTCGCTTTCGGTCATGTTTTTGTCGCTTTTAGTCAGGTTTTTGTCGCTTTTAGTCACGTTTTTGTCGCTTTTAGTCACGTTTTTGTCACTTTAGGTCATGTTTTTGTCGCTTTAGGTCATGTTTTTGTCGCTTTTAGTCATGTTTTTGTCACTTTAGGTCATGTTTTTGTCGCTTTAGGTCATGTTTTTGTCGCTTTTAGTCATGTTTTTGTCGCTTTTAGTCCCGTTTTTGTCACTTTTAGTCATGTTTTTGTCACTTTAGGTCATGTTTTTGTCGCTTTTAGTCCCGTTTTTGTCACTTTTAGTCATGTTTTTGTCACTTCTACTTATGTTTTTGTCGCTTTTAGTCACATTTTTGTCACTTCTAGTTATGTTTTTGTCGCTTTTAGTCATGTTTTTGTTGCTTCTAGTCACGTTTCAATAGTCCTTGTGTTATTTTAGTGGCTCTGCTGCCCCCTGCTGTCTGAAGCTGCTCCTGCACTGAGCCTCTGCAGTTATAAATGTCCTGTGATGCTAATGTTGCTAACGTCTGCACGGAGCTAACATTGCATTGAGTCACATTTGACGCCTTTAGTCCCGATTTTGTCACTTTAAGTCCCGTTTTTGTTGTTTTTATTCATGTTTATGTCACTTTAAGTCACTTTTAGTCCTGTTTTTGTCACTTTTAGTCCCGTTTTTGTTGCTTTTAGTCATGTTTATGTCACTTTAAGTCACTTTTAGTTCTGTTTTTGTCACTTTTAGTCCCGTTTTTGTTGCTTTTAGTCATGTTTATGTCACTTTAAGTCACTTTTAGTCCTGTTTGTCACTTTAATCCCGTTTTTGTTGCTTTTAGTCATGTTTATGTCACTTTAAGTCACTTTTTGTCCCGTCTTTGTCACTTTAAGTCATGTTTTTGTTGTTTTTAGTCATGTTTATGTCACTTTAAGTCACTTTTAGTCCTGTTTGTCACTTTTAGTCCCGTCTTTGTCACTTTAAGTCATGTTTTTGTCGCTTTGTCGAGGTCAAAGCCTCGTGACGCGGGTGAACGTTTTGGTGTAACAGTGTGACCTAAAGTCTGACTCTGAGCAGATTTGTGACGTGTCTGTGGCGTTGAACGTGGTCTTGTGCACGTGACTGAGAAAAGCAGAGGGACAACACTAAATATGAAATGAGTGGAGTTCAGGTCGACTAAAGACTGTGCGTGGATTGGTCTAAACAGAACCTGGAACTGACTAAAGAGCTCCAAACTATCTTTACGATCATACATTTGACCCAAAGTAAGAGTTTGTAAAAAGAATTCATTTTCAGTTCAATCCCAAATCTCGACTGAACTCCTTCTGTTTTCTGCTCAGTCCACATTAACCCTCTGTATCCCAGAGAGTCCCCAGTCTGTCCGATTCATTAAATGTGTGTGTGTTGTGTAAATGTGTTTGAGCAGCAGGTCGTGTAAAGTCAGTCACTTCATCAACTCAAGTCTCAAGTTAAAGGGAACATTTAATACATTTGTTTTATCTTATTGTCCTTTAAACCTGCCTTAAGTTTGGCTCATGTTTTAGAACAAAAAAAAAAAAAAAAAAAGTTCATGAAAACAGAATGAACTCACAGTTTAGGCGCCCTCTGCTGGCTGCACGTGTCATTATGAAGACATGCAGTTAGCCGTTAGCGTTAGCTCTGGTGTGTTCAGAGTCGATTAAAACAAGAGTCTCAGATAAAGGACGTGTTTGAACAAACGTCACGGCTGGAGGGAGTTCAGCAGGACGTGTGTGTGACGAGGGGCGGGGTTTGATCAAAACATTCACCGGTCCAGTCCTGGTTTAGTCCCGGGTCAGTCCTGGGTCAGTCCCGGTTTAGTCCTGGGTCAGTCCTGGGTCAGTCCTGTACACAACACTAACATCAGACCCAGAGCTTCAGACGAATCACAGAAGCTGCAGTTTACAAAGAGCAGCTCGACCAGACCAGGGCCCCGTCAGACCAGACCAGGGCCCCGTCAGACCAGACCAGGGCCCCGTCAGACCAGACCAGGGCCCCGTCAGACCAGACCAGGGCCCCGTCAGACCAGACCAGGGCCCCGTCAGACCAGACCAGGGCCCCGTCAGACCAGACCAGGGCCCCGTCAGACCAGACCAGGGCCCCGTCAGACCAGACCAGGGCCCCGTCAGACCAGACCAGGGCCCCGTCAGACCAGACCAGGGCCCCGTCAGACCAGACCAGGAACCACTGGAGGTCACTAAAGGTCACCCCTGAACCACTGGAGGTCACTAAAGGTCACCCTGAACCACTGGAGGTCACTAAAGGTCACCCTGAACCACTGGAGGTCACTAAAGGTCACCCTGAACCACTGGAGGTCACTAAAGGTGACCCCTGAACCACTGGAGGTCACTAAAGGTCACCCCGAACCACTGGAGGTCACTAAAGGTCACCCCTGAACCACTGGAGGTCACCCCTGAACCACTGGAGGTCACTAAAGGTCACCCCTGAACCACTGGAGGTCACTAAAGGTCACCACTGGAGATCACTAAAGGTCACCCTGAACCACTGGAGGTCACTAAAGGTCACCCCGAACCACTGGAGGTCACTAAAGGTCACCACTGGAGGTCACTAAAGGTCACCCTGAACCACTGGAGGTCACTAAAGGTCACCCTGAACCACTGGAGGTCACCCCTGAACCACTGGAGGTCACTAAAGGTCACCCTGAACCACTGGAGGTCACCCCTGAACAACTGGAGGTCACTAAAGGTCACACCTGAACCACTGGAGGTCACTAAAGGTCACCACTGAACCACTGGAGGTCACTAAAGGTCACCCTGAACCACTGGAGGTCACTAAAGGTCACCACTGGAGGTCACTAAAGGTCACCCTGAACCACTGGAGGTCACTAAAGGTCACCACTGGAGGTCACTAAAGGTCACGCCTGAACCACTGGAGGTCACTAAAGGTCACCCTGAACCACTGGAGGTCACTAAAGGTCACCCCGGAACCACTGGAGGTCACTAAAGGTCACCCTGAACCACTGGAGGTCACTAAAGGTCACCCTGAACCACTGGAGGTCACTAAAGGTCACCCTGAACCACTGGAGGTCACTAAAGGTCACCCCGAACCACTGGAGGTCACTAAAGGTCACCCCTGAACCACTGGAGGTCACTAAAGGTCACCCTGAACCACTGGAGGTCACTAAAGGTCACCCTGAACCACTGGAGGTCACTAAAGGTCACCCTGAACCACTGGAGGTCACTAAAGGTCACCCTGAACCACTGGAGGTCACTAAAGGTCACCCTGAACCACTGGAGGTCACTAAAGGTCACCCTGAACCACTGGAGGTCACTAAAGGTCACCCTGAACCACTGGAGGTCACTAAAGGTCACCCTGAACCACTGGAGGAGGTCACTAAAGGTCACCCTGAACCACTGGAGGTCACTAAAGGTCACCCTGAACCACTGGAGGTCACTAAAGGTCACCCTGAACCACTGGAGGTCACTAAAGGTCACCCTGAACCACTGGAGGTCACTAAAGGTCACACCTGAACCACTGGAGGTCACTAAAGGTCACCCTGAACCACTGGAGGTCACTAAAGGTCACCACTGGAGGTCACTAAAGGTCACCCTGAACCACTGGAGGTCACTAAAGGTCACCACTGGAGGTCACTAAAGGTCACCCTGAACCACTGGAGGTCACTAAAGGTCACCCTGAACCACTGGAGGTCACTAAAGGTCACCCTGAACCACTGGAGGTCACTAAAGGTCACCCTGAACCACTGGAGGTCACTAAAGGTCACCCTGAACCACTGGAGGTCACTAAAGGTCACCCTGAACCACTGGAGGTCACTAAAGGTCACCCTGAACCACTGGAGGTCACTAAAGGTCACCCTGAACCACTGGAGGTCACTAAAGGTCACCCCTGAACCACTGGAGGTCACTAAAGGTCACCCCTGAACCACTGGAGGTCACTAAAGGTCACCACTGGAGGTCACTAAAGGTCACCCTGAACCACTGGAGGTCACTAAAGGTCACCCCTGAACCACTGGAGGTCACTAAAGGTCACCCTGAACCACTGGAGGTCACTAAAGGTCACCCTGAACCACTGGAGGTCACTAAAGGTCACCCTGAACCACTGGAGGTCACTAAAGGTCACCCCGAACCACTGGAGGTCACTAAAGGTCACCCCGAACCACTGGAGGTCACTAAAGGTCACCCCTGAACCACTGGAGGTCACTAAAGGTCACCCTGAACCACTGGAGGTCACTAAAGGTCACCCCTGAACCACTGGAGGTCACTAAAGGTCACCCTGAACCACTGGAGGTCACTAAAGGTCACCCTGAACCACTGGAGGTCACTAAAGGTCACCCTGAACCACTGGAGGTCACTAAAGGTCACCACTGGAGGTCACTAAAGGTCACCCTGAACCACTGGAGGTCACTAAAGGTCACCCTGAACCACTGGAGGTCACTAAAGGTCACCCCTGAACCACTGGAGGTCACTAAAGGTCACCCCTGAACCACTGGAGGTCACTAAAGGTCACCCTGAACCACTGGAGGTCACTAAAGGTCACACCTGAACCACTGGAGGTCACTAAAGGTCACCCTGAACCACTGGAGGTCACTAAAGGTCACCCTGAACCACTGGAGGTCACTAAAGGTCACCCTGAACCACTGGAGGTCACTAAAGGTCACCCTGAACCACTGGAGGTCACTAAAGGTCACCTGAACCACTGGAGGTCACTAACCACTGGAGGTCACTGAAGGTCACCCCTGAACCACTGGAGGTCACT
The DNA here is from genome assembly GCA_019453435.1 of Rhinogobius similis. Lineage (NCBI taxonomy): Eukaryota > Metazoa > Chordata > Actinopteri > Gobiiformes > Gobiidae > Rhinogobius > Rhinogobius similis. Next base: position 42,178,541 of record CM033631.1, on the reverse strand, counting down.
AAAGGTCACCCTGAACCACTGGAGGTCACTAAAGGTCACCTGAACCACTGGAGGTCACTAAAGGTCACCCTGAACCACTGGAGGTCACTAAAGGTCACCCTGAACCACTGGAGGTCACTATTGTTCACCCTGAACCACTGGAGGTCACCCCTGAACCACTGGAGGTCACTAAAGGTCACCCCTGAACCACTGGAGGTCACTAAAGGTCACCCCTGAACCACTGGAGGTCACTAAAGGTCACCCTGAACCACTGGAGGTCACTAAAGGTCACCCTGAACCACTGGAGGTCACTAAAAAGTTCACCCTGAACCACTGGAGGTCACTAAAGGTCACCCTGAACCACTGGAGGTCACTAAAGGTCACGCCTGAACCACTGGAGGTCACTAAAGGTCACCCTGAACCACTGGAGGTCACTAAAGGTCACCCTGAACCACTGGAGGTCACTAAAGGTCACCCTGAACCACTGGAGGTCACTAAAGGTCACCCCTGAACCACTGGAGGTCACTAAAGGTCACCCTGAACCACTGGAGGTCACCCCTGAACCACTGGAGGTCACCCCTGAACCACTGGAGGTCACTAAAGGTCACCCTGAACCACTGGAGGTCACTAAAGGTCACCCCTGAACCACTGGAGGTCACTAAAGGTCACCCCTGAACCACTGGAGGTCACTAAAGCTCACCCGAACCACTGGAGGTCACTAAAGGTCACCCTGAATCACTGGAGGTCACCCCTGAACCACTGGAGGTCACTGGAGGTCACCCCTGAACCACTGGAGGTCACTAAAGGTCACCCCGAACCACTGGAGGTCACTAAAGGTCACGCCTGAACCACTGGAGGTCACTAAAGGTCACCCTGAACCACTGGAGGTCACTAAAGGTCACCCTGAACCACTGGAGGTCACTAAAGGTCACCCTGAACCACTGGAGGTCACTAAAGGTCACCCTGAACCACTGGAGGTCACTAAAGGTCACCCTGAACCACTGGAGGTCACTAAAGGTCACCCTGAACCACTGGAGGTCACTAAAGGTCACCCTGAACCACTGGAGGTCACTAAAGGTCACCCTGAACCACTGGAGGTCACTAAAGGTCACCCTGAACCACTGGAGGTCACTAAAGGTCACCCTGAACCCGAGTGCAGGGTGAGTTTAACTCTTTCAAACTGCAGGGGGCAGTGACGAGCTCCAGTTTGTGGAGTTCAGGCTCAGCTCTAACCACAGACCGTACATATCCCTGGCCCTGTCCCGCCGCAGTGTCCCAAACAGAGACTGTCCGAGAGAAAAGATCCAATAAAAGATCCAAAAGATCCAATAAAAGATCCAAAAGATCCAATAAAAGATCCATAAGATCCAATAAAAGATCCAATAAAAGATCCAATAAAAGCTTCAAACAACACTTTGTCACGTCCAGTGTTTGTGTCTTTAACTCAGCCTGGGACCAGTCCAGGTCCAGGCCCAGGCCCAGGCCCAGGCCCAGGTCCAGTCCAGGTCCAGTCCAGGTCCAGGTCCAGTCCAGGTCCAGGCTCAGGCCCAGGTCCAGGTCCAGGCCCAGTCCAGGTCCAGTCCGGGACAAGTGTGCGTTTGACCCGTCCCTGTGTCAGACCAGGTCCAGGTCCAGGTCCAGACTTGGTCTCTGGAGCCGGCTCAGGGTCTTGAGTTCCTGCCCCGTCTTAAAGAGCGTCTGAGGCTTTTCTACTTTATTCAGTTTTGACGACAACACGGGGCTCTGGAGGGGACGCACGGGGCCCCGGAGGGGACGCACGGGGCCCCGGAGGAGGGGGGAGGCCTGGAGGGGACGTACGAGCCCTGGAGGGGACCCACGGGGCCCTGGAGGGGACGCACGGAGCCCTGGAGGAGGGGGGAGGCCTGGAGGGGACGCACGGGGCCCCGGAGGGGACGCACGGAGCCCTGGAGGAGGGGGGAGGCCTGGAGGGGACGTACGAGCCCTGGAGGGGACGCACGGGGCCCTGGAGGGGACGCACGGAGCCCTGGAGGGGACGAACGGGGCCCTGGAGGGGACGTACGGAGCCCTGGAGGGGACGCACGGAGCCCTGGAGGGACGTGACGGAGCCCTGGAGGGGACGCGACGGAGCCCTGGAGGGGACGACGGGCCCTGGAGGGGACGTGGAGCCCTGGAGGGGACGCACGGAGCCCTGGTGGGGACGCACGGTGCCCTGGAGGGGACGTACGGAGCCCTGGAGGGGACGCACGGAGCCCTGGAGGGGACGTGACGGAGCCCTGGAGGGGACGTGACGGGCCCTGGAGGGGACGCACGGAGCCCTGGAGGGGACGCACGGAGCCCTGGAGGGGACGTACGGGGCCCTGGAGGGGACGCACGGAGCCCTGGAGGGGACGCACGGAGCCCTGGAGGGGACGCACGGAGCCCTGGAGGGGACGCACGGAGCCCTGGAGGGGACGTACGGGGCCCTGGAGGGGACGCACGGAGCCCTGGAGGGGACGTACGGGGCCCTGGAGGGGACGCACGGGGCCCTGGAGGGGACGTACGGGGCCCTGGAGGAGGGGGGAGGCCCGGAGGGGATGCACGGGGCCCTGGAGGGGACGTACGGGGCCCTGGAGGACGGGGGGGGCAGACCAGGACCAAGACCAGGGTCAGGACCAGGACCAGGGTCAGGTTTAAATCTTTATCACAAACATCCATCGACACCTCATTTTTAGGAAAATGTGTCTTAATTTAGAAACGGCTCAAGTTTATTGAAATGTTAAATAAATTAAAACATTTACGATTTCAACTGAAGTGAAATGTTTGTGACACAGTGATGAACAGAGGGAACTGTGGATCCTCTGTTCAAACGTTTAACTCTGAGATGATTGGATCCTTCTTAAAGCCCCTGGTTTGATCTAAATGTCTCTGTGGACTTTAATGAAGCCGCCCTGGCCTGGTCCAGAGGGGGGCGCTGTGCAGCTCTACCTGATCAAATGTGACTGAAGAGAGCGAGCGGCGTGTGAGTCATGTCCAGGGTTTATTTAAAGGTGATGTGTGCAGCTCTAAGCTCCTCCCACTTCCACCAGCTTTATTGGATTTATTTTACTTTATTCAACTTTATTGACAATTTCCCAAAAATCCAAAAGGGCAATGTCATGTTTTATTCCACAATAATCATTCAGAACGATATAAAAAGTCACAGCAGTGAATCAAGTTTACAACAGTGAAAATCAGCAACAACAGAAGCATCAACAGCATTTTCACAGAACATCAGGGTCACATGGTCAAACAGAAACGCCAAAGCGCGCCCCTCACTCTGACCCGGAGCAGGCGTCGCACTAACCCACTCTTAAAACGCGCAGGACGTCCACAAGTCGACCGTAAACATCGGCAGCTCTAAACGGAAACGAGTCCAAGCGATTACGGCCAAAAATGGTCATTTCCAGAGCAGAAACGTCAGCCAGAGTGGGTTTAAAACGGATGGAAATGTACAGTTTTCTCACCTCAAAGTGCGTCGGACGGGTTTTGTTCAGTCTATTAATATCTCTTGTAAATAGAAATGACGGTTTTACACCAATCAGAGCCGTTTGCGGAGAAAAATGTGCTGAAAACGACAGGAATTAAAGAAACTGATGACGTCACACTGTGGGTCAAAGGTCAGGCGTCATTTACACAAAACAAACCACTTTTTGACCCTTTAAACGTCGATTCAACAAAATAAATGTCTTTAATTAGTCAAATGAGTTTTGGTGCTCCGTACAGTGTAGTTGTCACGGTTATTTCCTAATGTGATCATTTAAAACCAGGAAGTAAATTAAAAACATACAAAAAAAACAAACAAAAGCTTGAAATATATTTATCGTAATTGCATTTTAGTCACATAAGTCGTCCGACCTGTCAGAGGCACTTTCACTTTTATTAGAGCTTCTCTAAAGTATTAATTGTGATAAAGTCTGTAAAATATCAGTCGATAAAATAAAATATAAACTAAAAATCAAGAATAAGGTTTTTATTTTTGTCAATTTCACAACAAATCTTCACGACTTTTAGTATAATTCGTCCTGCTTGTTTATTCGACGGTGCACGTGTTAAAGCGGTTTAATGCCCTCCTGCGGAGCTTTAACTCTGGCCGGACTCGGAGCTCAATCCCCGGCGAACAGTGAGTCCCACAAACGGCGTCGAACTGAGAAAACCCCGGGAGCGTCCGGTTCAGACCTGCTAAAGCTAACGGTGCTAACCCGAGCCCGCCGCTCCCGCCGCCCCGGCGGTGGCCGCCGCTGGCCCGGGCCCCGGAGCAGGTGACCGCGGCCGGCTGCGGCTCGGAGCCCCGCGCCTGCCCCGCGAGGCTCCGGAGGTCGGGTTTAATCCGGCGCCGCGCTGTAATGGCGGCCCGTCCGTGCTAACTGCGGCTAACTGCGGCTAACTGCGGCTAGCTCTGGCCCTGACCCTGGCCCGGGGGACACTCACCGACAGTCCGCTGCAGAGAAACTATCTAGCGGTCATAAACTGGCTAGATGCTCCGTAGCGCGAGTCTCCGGAGAAGCATGCTTTGTTTAGTCTCTTTATTAGAGTTTGTTTCAGCCACACGCCGCGTCCATCTTCTGCTCCCGATCTGCGGCACCACTGAAGCATTGTGGGAAAACACGGCTCCGGCGGGAGAGCGCGTCAGCGCGCGGGGCATCATGGGAGATGGAGTTTAGTTACTCCAAGAAAATATATAGAGCCTTTAAACGTCTGTAATAAAACAATGTAAACCCAGAACGAGGCAAAAGGGCAGGGGTCACTGTCTCCCCCTCTGCAGGGGTCACTGTCTCCTCTGCAGGGGTCACTGTCTCCTCTGCAGGGGTCACTGTCTCCTCTGCAGGGGTCACTGTCTCCTCTGCAGGGGTCACTGTCTCCCCCTCTGCAGGGGTCACTGTCTCCTCTGCAGGGGTCACTGTCTCCTCTGCAGGGGTCACTGTCTCCTCTGCAGGGGTCACTGTCTCCCCCTCTGCAGGGGTCACTGTCTCCTCCTCTGCAGGGGTCACTGTCTCCTCTGCAGGGGTCACTGTCTCCTCTGCAGGGGTCACTGTCTCCTCTGCAGGGGTCACTGTCTCCTCTGCAGGGGTCACTGTCTCCTCCTCTGCAGGGGTCACTGTCTCCTCTGCAGGGGTCACTGTCTCCTCTGCAGGGGTCACTGTCTCCTCTGCAGGGGTCACTGTCTCCTCTGCAGGGGTCACTGTCTCCCCCTCTGCAGGGGTCACTGTCTCCTCCTCTGCAGGGGTCACTGTCTCCTCTGCAGGGGTCACTGTCTCCTCTGCAGGGTCACTGTCTCCTCTGCAGGGGTCACTGTCTCCTCTGCAGGGGGTCACTGTCTCCCTCTGCAGTGGTCTCTGTCTCCTCTGCAGGGGTCACTGTCTCCCCCTCTGCAGGGGTCACTGTCCCCTCTGCAGGGGTCACTGTCTCCTCTGCAGGGGTCACTGTCTCCTCTGCAGGGGTCACTGTCTCCTCTGCAGGGGTCACTGTCTCCTCTGCAGGGGTCACTGTCTCCTCTGCAGGGGTCACTGTCTCCTCCTCTGCAGGGGTCACTGTCTCCTCTGCAGGGGTCACTGTCTCCTCTGCAGGGGTCACTGTCTCCTCTGCAGGGGTCACTGTCCTCCTCTGCAGGGGTCACTGTCTCCTCTGCAGGGGTCACTGTCTCCTCCTCTGCAGGGGTCACTGTCTCCTCTGCAGGGGTCACTGTCTCCTCTGCAGGGGTCACTGTCTCCTCTGCAGGGGTCACTGTCTCCTCCTCTGCAGGGGTCACTGTCTCCCCCTCTGCAGGGGTCACTGTCTCCTCCTCTGCAGGGGTCACTGTCTCCTCTGCAGGGGTCACTGTCTCCTCTGCAGGGGTCACTGTCTCCTCTGCAGGGGTCACTGTCTCCTCCTCTGCAGGGGTCACTGTCTCCTCCTCTGCAGGGGTCACTGTCTCCTCTGCAGGGGTCACTGTCTCCTCCTCTGCAGGGGTCACTGTCTCCTCCTCTGCAGGGGTCACTGTCTCCTCTGCAGGGGTCACTGTCTCCTCTGCAGGGGTCACTGTCTCCTCTGCAGGGGTCACTGTCTCCTCCTCTGCAGGGGTCACTGTCTCCCCCTCTGCAGGGGTCACTGTCTCCTCCTCTGCAGGGGTCACTGTCTCCTCTGCAGGGGTCACTGTCTCCTCTGCAGGGGTCACTGTCTCCTCTGCAGGGGTCACTGTCTCCTCTGCAGGGGTCACTGTCTCCTCCTCTGCAGGGGTCACTGTCTCCCCCTCTGCAGGGGTCACTGTCTCCCCCTCTGCAGGGGTCACTGTCTCCTCCTCTGCAGGGGTCACTGTCTCCTCTGCAGGGGTCACTGTCTCCTCTGCAGGGGTCACTGTCTCCTCTGCAGGGGTCACTGTCTCCTCCTCTGCAGGGGTCACTGTCTCCCTCTGCAGGGGTCACTGTCTCCTCCTCTGCAGGGGTCACTGTCTCCTCTGCAGGGGTCACTGTCTCCTCTGCAGGGGTCACTGTCTCCTCTGCAGGGGTCACTGTCTCCTCCTCTGCAGGGGTCACTGTCTCCCCCTCTGCAGGGGTCACTGTCTCCTCCTCTGCAGGGGTCACTGTCTCCCCCTCTGCAGGGGTCACTGTCTCCTCTGCAGGGGTCACTGTCTCCTCTGCAGGGGTCACTGTCTCCTCTGCAGGGGTCACTGTCTCCTCCTCTGCAGGGGTCACTGTCTCCCCCTCTGCAGGGGTCACTGTCTCCTCTGCAGGGGTCACTGTCTCCTCTGCAGGGGTCACTGTCTCCTCCTCTGCAGGGGTCACTGTCTCCCCCTCTGCAGGGGTCACTGTCTCCTCCTCTGCAGGGGTCACTGTCTCCTCTGCAGGGGTCACTGTCTCCCCCTCTGCAGGGGTCACTGTCTCCTCCTCTGCAGGGGTCACTGTCTCCCCCTCTTAAGGCCTGGTCTGTTCGGCCGTAGGCGACACAACAGTGAGACCTGTCCCCGACCCAAAGGCTCAGGGACGCGACCCTCTCTTTAGGGGGTGAACCCCGGGAGCTGAGCCTCTCCTCACGGGACACGCCCGAGAGATGGAGCGTCCAGCCCCTCTGGAGGAGACGGGCTCCATATATCCTATATCTAGTCAGTAGCGATCGACCTCCCGCACGAGCTCAGGCTCCTCCCCCGGCTCAGGCTCCTCCCCCGGCTCAGGCTCCTCCCCGAGCTCAGGCTCCTCCCCCAGTGAGGTGACGTTCCATGTCCCTAGAGCCAGTCTCTGTGCCTGTAGATCCGGTCGTCGAGGCTCCGCCTTCGACCGCTGCCTGGATCCCTCTGCTCCGGCCCCTTATGGATCGTCCCGCAGGTGGTGGGTCCACGGGAGGACGGCCCCACGTCGCTCCTTCGCCCCGTGGGAAAGGCCCGGCACCAGGCGCTCGTCAAGCACCCACCCCAGGCCTGGCTCCAGGGCGGGGCCCCGGTGACCCCGGTGACCCCAGTCGGGGCGACGTACACGGCCTGGTTGGTGTGCAGTTCATAAGGGGCTCTGAGCCGCTCTTGGTCCGACCCGGCACCAGGACCTCACCAGGGGCCCCCGACAACAGAGCTCCAGGATCACCGGGGCCCAAACCTCTGCACCAGGGTGAGGTGGGGGGTCCAGGAGGGGGAGCCCACAAGCACAAGAGATATGTTTGATACTGCTCCACAAATGTGATTCTTTTGAAGCTAAAATACCATTTTAAGGCTCGACTGTTGTCTTTTGTCCAGGTTTGTTACAGAAAAGCACTCACTGACCTTTCCACACGTCACTATTACATTGTGTTTTCTGCACAATGTATCAATCGATTAATCGTAACTAATCAATTATAGAAATGGTTGTTGACTAATTAAATAATTACCAATTCAGCTCAAATCACTTTATAATAGTAGTACTGGTCCAGTAGTAATGGGCACAGCTCTTCTTTTCACAGTTTTGGTCTTACTTGATTTTTAATGATTTTTTCCTTAAAAATCAAGGTCCCCTTAAAATCAACAATAATAAAAACAAAAAGCGATACATTTACCAGAATAAATTTGTATTAATCCGAGTTAAAATGTTATGTTTTATGAGAAAAAAAAGTCGGAGTCATAAAAAGTTCAGTCATCGTGCGCAGGTGACGTGACTTTTCCATTGACCCTCCGCTGCTGTGTTCAAGAGATCCATTTATATCACTGTCTGCTCCACAGTTTCTCCAAACAAAAGCCTGTGCTCCTCAAACAGCCGTGTGCCAAAGACCGCCAGCGCCAGCGAGGAGATTTGTTCAATATGACAGTAAAAGGTTTAAAAGTTGTTATCCCCTATAAGAGGCTACAGTCTCTTCTTCAATTATAACCTCTCTCTCTCTATATACATATATATATATATATATATGTATATATATATATATATATATATATGTATATATATATATATATATATATATATATATATATATATATATATATATATATGTATATATATATATATATATATATATGTATATATATATATATATATATATATATACATATATATATATATATATATATGTATATATATATATATATATATATATAGGTTATAGGCTTTTTCATGGGGCTGGACTCGCATCAGTTGTGGGTTAAACAGCGCGGCGACCAGATGATCAGCAGCACACTGCAGTACGTTTAACTGCGTTGTAACCAAGGGGAACGGTCAGGCTCACACCCTTCAACCTAGACCCAGGTCTGGACCCTCTTTGAGGTTCGGCTCACGGTCGCACTGATCCGACCCGATAAAGTTGTGAGATTAATCTCTAAATGTTTCGAGTTTCTTCTTGTAGCCCAAGCTTTTTTTAACCTGTTAAGACCCACCTCATTTTGGCAGTTTTTCTCGAAAAGTACATACCCAAATGAAAAAGCTTATTGTACGGCTAACTTACAGTCTATAGACTTGTATAATGTGTCATTTGAAAGCTAAGACCTTCTAGTTTCTGAATCTGTGCATTAGATTTGTCTGAGTGAAACACAACCTGCCATACACCTGTTCAAACACACCCCAAAAGTCGTTTTTTTGGTCTCGGAAAAAAAAAGAGAAAATAAAAATGTCTTTCTGAAGACATACTTCATGCTGTGCTATTGACACTCCCCACAGCAGTTGTCCACCTTGTTGACAACAACTGTGTGAAATTTCAGACTTCTAGATACAACCATTTTGATGTTGAGCAGCTTTTTGTATGAAATAACCCTAATCCGAACAAGAGGTCCTTCTCTGTGCCAAATGTGCCAAACTGCTTTCCATGCATTTTGACACTCTAATGACCCTAAAAACCACATTTGGTCATTTTGGTGACTATAAATATCCATTATAGATTATTTTTTTCATAAATTTCCTCAAATCAAAGGCAGGTCGTGCGTACAGACGTTCCGCTGCGTAAATGATGCGTAAAATGGTGCCTTCATCTCTTTACGCACGGAAAAATCAGCTTCTGCACTCAATGAACCTGCAAGTCCCGCCCTCTCTTTGAAAGCTCTGGGTGATTGGCTACAAGAATATGTGATTGACTTACTGAATCACCAATGGCATTGCAGGCCAGACGCCATTACGCACGCGGAGCTGACGCTCCTCGCGTGTCAAAATGGATGCGTTCGCTTTGTTCAAAGGGCTCTACCTCTGGAAGTACTCGACGGAAAATTGCACGGATAGGCCATAGACTCTATGGGATAGGCTCGTTTTGAAGCCAAGACTGAGAGGAAAACGAACATACCCAAGCCGAACCAGGGAAGCCGGAGATTTCTGTGTAAAGTGATGCTAAAGTTATGTTTTTATTGCTTTTGTGTTACTGTCAAATGAAGAAGATGCGTTTACGGGTGGATATCAACAAATGGATTCTATTATTTGAAATAACAACTGGATATTCTTATTTTGTGGACTTTGATGGGCAGAAAGAGTGCACACACTTCTGGATTGGATTTTGTTTGCGTCTTGAGGAGCCAACCAAATGTAAGAAATGCGAGATGAACAGTTTGGTTATGTTACAGTTTGATAGCTTACAAGTATTTTGTGAGGTGATTTAGTGAGGATTGAACATTTTAGACGTTTAGTGGTGACTCTAAGCTTTCAAATGACATATAACATGTCTGTATTGAAAACATTTGTTTTTAATGAGTGACGCATGTATGTAAAAACTCCGAAACTGTCCCTGATCAGGGACGGTGGGTTTTAACAAGGCCCTAATACTCCATCGTATAAAATGGTTACATTAACAAAAAATAAAAAAACGGGTGCTCTCGATCCCGTTGCTGGGCAAAGTTGTTTGTGATTGGTCAATGCAGTGACGCATAAAAAAGTATCGTCTAAGTTCAACTAAGGATCCATTTAGTTATAGCGACGCCACATTTGAGTGCATTCGCTGTCTTAAACTATGGGGCGACCTTTGGCATGAAGCTGGAGGAAGAGATGCTGTCATTATTTATTGTATTTTGGTCGGCCTGAAACTGGACCGACAGACGGACAGTGGTCCCAGCTCACGATCGATGTTTTTAAAAAGAAAATCCAAAGCAAAAAAAAGTGTCTGAAGGTGGTTTGGAATGAAGACAGAAGAGGAGGTTATATATCTGATGGATATGACATTATTTATGAGCTTCACGATGTTAAAGACTAGTGGTCGTACTGATCAAATAATCGAGGCCTAAGCTAATGAGGTTCAGGCTTTGTAGCCTAATTAAATAATCACAAGTATACGTACTTTTTTTCAAATATCAGGAGTTTATAGATTTTATTGTATAGTAATGATCTGGCATATTTCATGATTTCAAACCAACTCGCGGTCTAATCGGAGCGTTCTGCGTCCCACCTGTACCTTTCTATTACATTTGATATCTGTACTCCTTGTCCTTTTGAGTACTTGAGTATTTGTAATATTAATTTGGAGTATACAAAGTACTTCAAGTACTTTTATAGATTTTATTTTAAAAAATCAAGTATTTTATTCTTATTTCAGATATTGCAAGTGCTTTAGTAGTTCTGTATTTTAAGTAATCCAGTACTTAGAGTATTTCAAATATTTGAAGTACTTTAAGTACTCTAAAGCACTCCAAATACTTTCAAAATATAAAGCAGTGGAAATACTACATATACTATAATTGAAGTACTGTTAGTACTTCAAAGTACTTTTAGTACTTTGAAGTATTTCCTTTTATCTTATACAAATACTATTGTCCTGTCTGGGCTGTCCCACTTTGATGGGACAGAGCTGTGGTATATATATAGACAAGTACTCTTGTATTGCAAGTGCTTCAAGTACTTCTAGTATTCGAATCACTTATAGTACTTGTAGAACTTGAAGTACTTTTAGAACTTTTTAGTACTTTTTTAGCTTATGTACTTCAGTACTACTACTGGAGTTATTACTGGTCTTAATACTACTTTTACTGCTAGTAATTCTACTTTTTTAACCGCACAACCACTTGCAATGGTGCAGCCATTGTAGATATTCTACTTAAATAAAATGAACTCAGATTATTTCATTGATGAACTAGTGCTTTTCTCTTCGCCTGCCTCCCCAGGTGTGTGTTTGGACGCAGTGCTAAATGGTCTACTTGATCAAATACTGTGAAATGTTACGAAAACTAGATGCAATAATTCCAATAAATGATGCAGATAACATGATTTAGTTTCACAGTTTGCTGTTGTTTTTTCTTTTAAAGCAGAGGCTGCTGCAGGTCACTAATGTAGAGCATGGACCTGGGGAAAGCACCAAACACGAGACAAATATAGTAAGTAATAATATAGGAAAGAACGAATCAGTTCAGTAGGCTGCTGTTTTTTGCTTGTTTTTCCTTTTGGTTGTAGTTCTTGAAATAATAATAATAATATTAATAATAATAATAATAATAATAATAACAATAAGCCACTGTTTATCAAAAATGTTTTTTAATCCTCCACACCCCAGAGTTAGAGGGGGCAGTCTCACAACATATCTGTACATGCCTGTTATAATTCTGTACATATCTTCTGTACCACAGTCTCCTCAGCCGTCCTCACCACAGTCTCCAGAGCCGCCCTCACCACAGTCTCCTCAGCCGCCCTCACCACAGTCTCCAGAGCCGCCCTCACCACAGTCTCCTCAGCCGCCCTCACCACAGTCTCCAGAGCCGTCCTCACCACAGTCTCCAGAGCCGTCCTCACCACAGTCTCCAGAGCCGCCCTCACCACAGTCTCCTCAGCCGTCCTCACCACAGTCTCCAGAGCCGCCCTCACCACAGTCTCCTCAGCCGCCCTCACCACAGTCTCCTCAGCCGTCCTCACCACAGTCTCCAGAGCCGCCCTCACCACAGTCTCCTCAGCCGCCCTCACCACAGTCTCCTCAGCCGCCCTCACCACAGTCTCCTCAGCCGCCCTCACCACAGTCTCCTCAGCTGCCCTCACCACAGTCTCCAGAGCCGCCCTCACCACAGTCTCCAGAGCCGCCCTCACCACAGTCTCCTCAGCCGCCCTCACCACAGTCTCCTCAGCCGTCCTCACCACAGTCTCCAGAGCCGCCCTCACCACAGTCTCCTCAGCCGCCCTCACCACAGTCTCCAGAGCCGCCCTCACCACAGTCTCCTCAGCCGCCCTCACCACAGTCTCCTCAGCCGTCCTCACCACAGTCTCCAGAGCCGCCCTCACCACAGTCTCCAGAGCCGCCCTCACCACAGTCTCCTCAGCCGTCCTCACCACAGTCTCCTCAGCCGCCCTCACCACAGTCTCCTCAGCCGCCCTCACCACAGTCTCCTCAGCCGCCCTCACCACAGTCTCCAAAGCCGCCCTCACCACAGTCTCCTCAGCCGTCCTCACCACAGTCTCCAGAGCCGCCCTCACCACAGTCTCCTCAGCCGCCCTCACCACAGTCTCCTCAGCCGCCCTCACCACAGTCTCCTCAGCCGTCCTCACCACAGTCTCCTCAGCCGCCCTCACCACAGTCTCCTCAGCCGCCCTCACCACAGTCTCCTCAGCCGCCCTCACCACAGTCTCCTCAGCCGCCCTCACCACAGTCTCCAGAGCCGCCCTCACCACAGTCTCCTCAGCCGCCCTCACCACAGTCTCCTCAGCCGCCCTCACCACAGTCTCCTCAGCCGCCCTCACCACAGTGTCCAGAGCCGTCCTCACCACAGTCTCCTCAGCCGTCCTCACCACAGTCTCCTAAGCCGCCCTCACCACAGTCTCCTCAACTGTCCTCACCACAGTCTCCTCAGCCGTCCTCACCACAGTCTCCTCAGCCGCCCTCACCACAGTCTCCTCAACTGTCCTCACCACAGTCTCCAGAGCCGCCCTCACCACAGTCTCCTCAGCCGCCCTCACCACAGTCTCCAGAGCCGCTCTCACCACAGTCTCCACAGCCGCCCTCACCACAGTCTCCAGAGCCGCCCTCACCACAGTCTCCTCAGCCGCCCTCACCACAGTCTCCTCAGCCGTCCTCACCACAGTCTCCAGAGCCGCCCTCACCACAGTCTCCAGAGCCGCCCTCACCACAGTCTCCTCAGCCGTCCTCACCACAGTCTCCTCAGCCGCCCTCACCACAGTCTCCTCAACTGTCCTCACCACAGTCTCCTCAGCCGTCCTCACCACAGTCTCCAGAGCCGCCCTCACCACAGTCTCAGAGCCGTCCTCACCACAGTCTCCAGAGCCGCCTCACCACAGTCTCCTCAGCCGCCCTCACCACAGTCTCTAGAGCCGCCCACACCACAGTCTCCAGAGCCGCCCTCACCACAGTCTCCAGAGCCGCCCACACCACAGTCTCCAGAGCCGCTCACCACAGTCTCCTCAGCCGCCCTCACCACAGTCTCTCAGCCGCCCTCACCACAGTCTCCTCAGCCGCCTCACCACAGTCTCCTCAGCCGCCCTCACCACAGTCTCCCAGAGCCGCTCTCACCACAGTTCTACAGCCGCCTCACCACAGTCTCCCAGAGCCGCTCACCACAGTCTCCAGAGCCGCTCTCACCACAGTCTCCAGAGCCGCCCTCACCACAGTCTCCAGAGCCGCCCTCACCACAGTCTCCAGAGCCGCCTCACCACAGTCTCCAGAGCCGTCCTCACCACAGTCTCCTCAGCCGGCCTCACCACAGTCTCCTCAGCCGCCTCACCACAGTCTCCAGAGCCGCCTCACCTCAGTCTCCTCAGCCGCTCTCACCACAGTCTCCAGAGCCGCCCTCACCACAGTCTCCACAGCCGACCTCACCACAGTCTCCCAGAGCCGCTCTCACCACAGTTCTCCACAGCCGCCTCACCACAGTCTCCAGAGCCGCCCTCACCACAGTCTCCAGAGCCGCTCACCACAGTCTCCAGAGCCGCCTCACCACAGTTCTCAGAGCCGCCCTCACCACAGTCTCCAGAGCCGCCTCACCACAGTCTCCAGAGCCGCTCTCACCACAGTCTCCTCAGCCGCCCTCACCACAGTCTCCTCAGCCGCCCTCACCACAGTCTCCAGAGCCGCCCTCACCACAGTCTCCTCAGCCGCCCTCACCACAGTCTCCAGAGCCGCCCTCACCACAGTCTCCACAGCCGCCCTCACCACAGTCTCCAGAGCCGCCCTCACCGCAGTCTCCACAGCCGTCCTCACCACAGTCTCCAGAGCCGCCCTCACCACAGTCTCCTCAGCCGCCCTCACCACAGTCTCCAGAGCCGCCCTCACCACAGTCTCCTCAGCCGCCCTCACCACAGTCTCCAGAGCCGCCCTCACCGCAGTCTCCACAGCCGCCCTCACCACAGTCTCCAGAGCCGCCCTCACCGCAGTCTCCACAGCCGTCCTCACCACAGTCTCCAGAGCCGCCCTCACCACAGTCTCCTCAGCCGCCCTCACCACAGTCTCCAGAGCCGCCCTCACCACAGTCTCCTCAGCCGTCCTCACCACAGTCTCCACAGCCGTCCTCACCACAGTCTCCAGAGCCGCCCTCACCACAGTCTCCTCAGCCGCCCTCACCACAGTCTCCTCAGCTGCCTCCACCAGAGCCACCTCAGCCAAGGCAAAAAATTTTAAAAGAAGCAAAAAAGAAAAATTTATTACAAGAAAACAGTGGACCCAAATAAAACCTTGTTTGGGAAAAACAAGCTGAGGGCCCCTTTTAAGTACCAACACGTCAGAAAAAATAAAGGCAGAAAACAAAATTGCATTTATTTCCGGGCCTCAGCAATATGTACATTCAGTAGCTGTAATGCTGTATATTATTTTACTAGGAACATAGAACCAACATCCTCCATGAAAAGAATAGGTTTCAGAGTAAAAAGAATTGGCCAAGTAAAACACCAACACCTGCAAAATACAGCAGAAGAGGAGCCATTGCGAAAGTTGTCAGAGATGGTATAAGTAATTATTATTATTCAGAGCTTCAAAAACCCTTAAAGAAGAATTATTGGCCGGTAATATAACCAAAAGTCTAACAAAAGACGTATTGAAAACAATCAGTGCTGAGGTGAGACAAACAAAAAGGCTGCATGATGATGCACTGCTCCAGCTCATGCTCACTCAAAAACTAATAAAAGAGCGTGGCAGTCATCCCACTTCTAAAGGCTATTTAACTAGGTTACAGATTGACCCCCCCTAATCACACGATCTCTCTGGGTGGAGTCTGCATGTCCTCCCCGTGTTACCGTGGGTTCTCTCCGGGTTCTCTGGCTCCTCCCACCGTCCAAACACATGACTGTGGAGGTTAATTGACAACTCTAAATTGTCCCTAGTGAATGAATGTGAGAGTGAATGGTTGTCTGTCCTTGTCTCTGTCTCTGTGTTTGCTGTGATGAGTGTCCACTGTCCAGGGTGTACCCCGCCTAAGGCCCAAAGTCACTGGGACAGGCTCCAGTCACCCGCGACCCCTAACGGGAATAAGAGGTAGAAAATGAATGAATGAATGAATGAACAGATTGACCCACTTGCAGTCCACCTTCAGACGGATTCAGGCCTCCGAATATTGGCTGAGCATTTAAAGAAAAAAACAGTGGCCTTGTGTTTGGATGCAACAGGCGGTGTAATAAAAAAAATACCCAAAGAAAAACGCATATTGTATTATGCTCTGGTGTTACCAGGCAAAGGAAAAGATAACCCCCCCTTGCCAGTTACAGAGCTTATCACCAACAATCATGCCGTCCCGTCAATAACTCATTGGCTCATGGAGTTTAAGAGGCAGCTATCATTTATCACAAAAAGAAAAATCAATCAAATAGAGACCGATTCATTTGGGCACTAATTAATAGTGTGTTGATATGCTTCAACAAAGAAGATGTGTCGACATATATAGAAAGAGGGTTCTCTATAGTACAGCAACAATGTGACATCCAGTCATTTACAGTCATCCATCTCTGCGCAGCCCACAGCCAAACAAAAGACAAAGGAATCAAAGAATATGCAACATACTGATTTGCCGCTCTTCAAAATGGCACTGGAGCTATTCTACCATATCTGTGTAGTGTTTCTTGCAAAGTATAAAGTACTTGGAGAGGACCATTAGGTTGCAGAAGTCAGAAGAGGCAGCTGAGTCTGTTACTGAGGGCCCTGAGGAGAAGGTTATTGAAGAGTCACCTTTCACTATAGCCTTTAGTAAGAGGAGGGAGACATCCTTTGTGAGGAGAAAAATCAGCAGGGAAATTGTTACTTTTGTCCAGGTATTGTGGATGATACACGGGTCTCTTTCCTCTTTGGAGTGGGATTTTACTTGGTGACCTGAGAAGACATGTGAAAGCCTTACAACCAGTCACAACACAACAACATAAAAGCACACTGTAAATTGTAATTTTGCCTTTTAATTATGTTAATATTAAACATTGAGTTAAGTTGACAGCTTTTTGCAAAACTGTTGGTATAATTCATGTTTTTTAATTGAATAAACTCTTAATTACACAAAATGGATAAACATAAAACTACCATTTAAGTGAAAATTGTAACGCTAATTGACTTGACTACGTTGGTCATAAGCTTACATTTGTGGGCGTGTACTTGATGCGTCATTACGTCTGCGTGACTCTTACCAAAATGCATTCTGGGTGAAGTTTTGAATTCGCGCGCGTGGACCGGACGGTGGACGACGTTTTTTCTCTTAGTTTTCTAACTTTTTGCGTGTTTTCCTGGTAAGTAAACTCTTCACATTTTGTACAGAAATTAAATCATTTTCTTAGAATGTAGTTGCAGATTATTTCACATTAACCGTGTAATCAACGACTGCTTGTTCACTTTTTTATTGCGTGTTGCATGTTGGCCGTGACATGTCGAGGCATGTACTTGAAAACGTGAGGTCTTTTAATAAAGTTTCTTCCATTTTGTTAACAGTACAGAGGTTTTATATGTCATTTAGGCTGGAAAATGGGTCTTGGTCAAGTTATTTGTGTGGTTAGTGGGAACAGCGTTTAAGCCCAAGTTAATGCACACCAAGCGATGACGACTAGCGAGAGACGAGTTTTTTGTTTGTGCGCGGACAAGGAGCGGGGCAGGTGCTTTCTCTTCCTGCTGTAGTTTTCGTAGCGCTCCAGTTTCTAGTGGTGCCTCTGTCACAGAGCTGAGATCTGTCTATAATCACCATGGATGTATTAAATGAACTGGATAAGGTACGCCCCCTCTGTCTGTGTCCCAGGTTGATTAGTGGTCGTGTGAGGTACTGCAGCCTTTTTCTAAAATGTCACATTATAATCACAGACAGGACTGAATTATTATCAGTATTTAAATAAAATAGAAGGAAATGTTCTTTTCTACCGTTTATAAAATCACCGAAATTACCGTTTTTATATTAAGTGACGTCACCGCAAACATGTGTGAGTCACGTGAACGAGCGTCGGACGATACAAACAGAAGCTCGTGGAAAAGGCTCGACTAGAGACACCTGTAAGTTGTATTTTATTTCATTTCAGACGCTTCAGGTGTGTCTAACATGAAGAACACAATTACAATCACACAAGCTAACGCTAACACAAAAACTTGCAAGCTGCGTGGTCGTTCACGTCGCTCAAAGCATCATGGGGGAAAGCAAAGATGGCCGCCTCCGTATCAGGAAGTAAATGCGGAAGTAAGAAACTTTTCTGGGGTCATGCGCCAATGAGCACTCTCCATAGGGATAAACAGGACGGCCATCTTTGATTCATCTTCAGGTTTTATTATAGTTCTATGATAATCACCGTAGATATTCAAAAAGCATTTTTCCAATTGCGGCGCGGGGTCGAGCGCAGGCGCGCGCCCGTTCTGTGCTCGCTCGCCCGCCGCGCGCGGCAGAGCGTCCCGGTGAGCGTTGGCTTATGTCATATTTACCTTGGATGCATTAATTTATATAACCTTATGGTACCTTTTGTAAGACATTTATACAGCGGTAGCCAATATGCTTTTGTGCATTTTTTTCCGTCCTTTTGGTGGTTTTGTCCGCTCAAAATCGCTCACGCTTTTTTCTCCGTCCTCTGCCTCTACCTGCCGAGAGCAGGGCTACGCGGAGCGCTGCGCGGCCCGTTTATCCATTCAGTGCCGGAGTGGTTAAGGTGTGACGAGATTGCAAAGAGGAGTGGTTGGCTGGAGGGAGGGAGGGAGGGAGGGAGAGATGGAGGGGGAGAAACGAACGCGGTGACGTTCGTGCACCCCGTGAGTGTCACCGCTTGTGACCACGCGCCTCACCTAAGAATAGGACGCTATTCTGTGTTCATTAACGGTGCCAAATCAATGGCAAGGTGTACATGTCCTCATAATTATTGCCGTGATATTTTTTTTGTTTTGTTCTGATTACACTTAGCAAACCTTTTTCGTCAAGCCCAAAGGTGGGTTAGTTACTTATAATATCCAGCAATAATGTTCATGCTCTAAAATTGAATGTCAAATTGACAAATTGTTGCTAATCGACTATTAAGGAATACTGGTAGCATTTTGGTCATTAATGTTAATTTTATTCAGCATGCATGAACATACTTTAAACAATCTATGATCAAATCAAGATGTAACAGTAATTGTGTGTATCCCTTTCTATTTTTAGGTCTCGGCCTAAGTTCCCATCGTTTAAGCCCTTTCATGAGGTGGAAATGTAAGTTATGCACTTTCTTCTGTGGAAATAAGACAAGAATAATTGAACATTACAAAGACAGTCACTGACATTATGGACAAAACTGCCCACTGCCCTGCATTTATACAGACTGTGCACAATACTTCAGATCCAGGAAATCATTTCAGTCACATTTGAGAGATCATGGTGTTGTTGAAAAGCCTACTACTGGACTTGTTGGTTTTAAACTAAAATGTATATTGTGCGACTTTAACGAACCTGTCGGCCTAAAGCAGTATATCACTCATCTTGGCAAGCACCTGAGGAAGGGGGAGACGGCTACTTGTCCGTTTGATCTGTGCAATTTCAAATCACATGTGTACTCCAGCTTTACATCACACAAATGTCGTTATCACTCAAAGTGTACTGTTAAAAATTTAAAGCCTGAGCTTGTAATTCAGGAAACTGAAGTTGAAGAATGTCCTCTTGATTTGCAATTGGATCCTGTTGAAAATGAGTTCCAGTTCCAGGATGATTGTGACATTGAAACCCACACTGATGTCACTGTAAAAAGAAAAATTGAGGAAAGATTGGCTTCTTTACTTCTTCGCATGCAAGCTGTTTTGCATGTTTCCCAGTTTGCTACCCAAGAAATTATTAATGAAATTCTTGAAATAGGAGATTTGATTGAGGACCTAAATGCTCATACTGTAAAAATGTTCTAAGGGAACACAGCTGTACTGTAGATGATGAAACTGTATCTCTTGTGTTTGAGGCATTGCAGGAAGTGAGACCCCTTTGCTCAATTTCAGAAAAGGGTTCTCTTGGATCGGTGCAAAAAAGACTTTCATATTTTAAACAAAACTTTTCTTTCATTGAGCCAATTGAATATGTTTTAGACTTGCATTCTAAGAAAACATTTACATATGTATCAATTTTAAAAACTCTGCAAGTTTTGTTAAATAGAGCAGACTTCACTGATAGAGTTGGTGAACCAAACACTAATCCCAAACCTAACTGCTATTCCAGTGTGTTTGATGGGTCACATTTCAAAGACAACCCACTTTTTTCTGGTGAAGAGCAAAGCATTTCTTTGGGTCTATATATTGATGACTTTGAGATCTGCAACCCTTTAGGTACATCTAGAAAAAAACATAAAATTTGTGCAATATACTGGGTGGTTGCAAATCTACCTCTCAAATTCAGATCATCATTGTCAAGCATTTACCTTGCTCTTTTGTGCAGAAGTGTAGATGTCAAAACCTTTGGTTATGAAGCAATTGTAGATCCATTATTAAGAGATCTCAAACTTCTCGAAACTCAAGGTGTTTATGTGTCTAAGTGGGGAGCTTGTATAAAAGGAACAGTTTTGTTTGTGTCTTCTGACAATTCACTTGCTGGTTTTCAGGAGTCATTTAATGTTGATAAATTCTGTCGTTTTTGCACTGCCAGTCGTTCTGATATACAGCGTTATTCTGTGCAAAGTGGCCGTTTTCCCCTGAGAACCAAAGAATCTTACAATGCTAATATTTCCACGCTTGGAGAGAATGAGAACTTAACAAGTGCAGATGGAGTTAAAAGTGACTGTTTACTGAACAAACTCTCATTCTTCCATTGCATTACAGGATTCCCCCCTGACCTTTTACATGACCTCCTAGAAGGTATTGTTCCGTTTGAACTCTGTTTGTGTTTGAAAAAACTTATCCGAAAAAAGTACTTTACGCTACAATATTTGAATAATGTCATACAACGGTTTCCTTACAAATGTTCGGACAGAGTAAATCGTCCACAAAAGCTCCCAGAGAAAATACTTGTTAGTGAAACCATCGGAGGAAACGGGCATGAAAATTGGACCTTGTTAAGACTTCTGCCCCTTTTTGTTGCTGATGTTGTGCCTGAGGACGAGGATGTTTGGTGTGTAATCCTTGAACTCAAAGACATTGTTGAATTGCTGGCTTCTTCCACCTTCACAGAAGAAAGCCTTTGTTACTTGGAGTCAAAAATAAGAAGCCACAGGAATCTTTTACAGACAGCATTTCCTGAAGTGAAACTTAAACCCAAGCATCACTACTTAGAACATTATGCCTGGATCATTCGCTGCTTTGGACCTCTTGTAGAGTTTTGGACTATACGGTTCGAAGCCAAACATAGCTTTTTCAAGAAGGTTGTTCGGGATGTAAATAATTTCAAAAACATTTTGTTAACGTTGTCAGTTCGACACCAACTTATGCTGGCGTACTACCTGGAAACACCAAACTTGTTTAAACCGTCAGTGGAATTAAAACGATCATCAAATATTTCTGTGGACATGCTAACATCATCTGTGAAGCAAGTGATTCTAAGCAAATTTTCTGTGAGAAGCATTACATTGGCCTCAACAGCATACATGCATGGAACAATGTACTCTGATGAAATGTTTGTCTCTTATGGAAGTACCAGTGGACTGCCAGATTTTTGTAAAATTGTACACGTGTTGCTGGTATGCAACAAGCCATTCTTTGTTCTTGAACCTTTCACAGCCCTTTTCTTGGACCATCTGAGGTGCTACGAAGTCTACAAGAAGGATCGTGTTCAACTGGTGGTAGCTGAGGTAGATGAGTTGAACCACTACAGTCCATTAGCCGCATACTCTGTACAAGGAAGACTCCTGATCTCACCCAAGGCCTTTCTTTTACATACTTAAGGTATGAATACAAAGA
This sequence comes from Rhinogobius similis, assembly GCA_019453435.1. Lineage (NCBI taxonomy): Eukaryota > Metazoa > Chordata > Actinopteri > Gobiiformes > Gobiidae > Rhinogobius > Rhinogobius similis. The sequence goes on along the minus strand of CM033631.1, from coordinate 42,156,959 downwards.
ACAAGACACTTTTAGTAGGAGTGATATACAGAAGCAGTTAAAGTTAATTGTATACAAATACTCTAATCTATGCTTTCACAACTAGAATCGAGAGAGGACAGCATAATAGAATTTAATCTCCTGAAAATTATTTTTTTTGCTGTTTATCTGCAGTGTCCTGCCTTATTTGCATGAGTGTGGTGGGGGATGTTACTTTATTAAAAGTATAATATTGTACTATAAAATGATTAACAATGACAATTCCACTAGAATTTTCAATAATTCCAGTGGTATTGTCATTAGTATAAATCAGATAAAACAATTTACCTTTTGGGTCATTACATACAATATATCCTTTCCCACCATCTGGATGTATGTCGTCAAGAATACTGACACAATCAAAACCAATGGCTTCACACTCAGTTTTATTAAAATGGAAAACTTCATACATTATATCTAATTCCATACATTTTCTACAAAAACGATTTCAGCATGTTTTTCTGAATGTCCAGAACATTTTTCAAACATCAAAGAATCGCACTCAATTTATCTTAATTTATGAGCTGTTTTTTGTATGTGCAAAATGTAACTATACATTGTAATCTAATGCTGTAATTTACATTTTTAGGATCATGCTTCTCCGGATCATCCTGGGTGATGACAACATAAGGAAGCTCACTTTGGATCCCTTACCAACTACTGTTGATGAACTCATGACTTTCTTAAAGACACAATTTGGAATCAGCGGGGAAATTGTAATCCAGTATCAAGACCCCGAATTTGGCATGGAACTTTGCAACCTCAATACCATGTCAGACCTTCCTAAAGCCAAAGCAACTCTGAAGGTGCTCACAAAAGCTACAGAGTCGTATCACACAGATTCCACCCTTGACACAGCAAGTTTATCATCATCCTGTGAAGAGTCTCCCAGTAGTAGTCAGACTCGTCAGTTGCCCAATCCATTTCCAATTCCGACTTTTGCTTATGATGTGGAGTTGAGGTTGAGGTCAGCCAATGAAGCATTTGCAAAGACCGGTGAAGTATTTGAGACGCCCAAGGAGATGAAATCAGACATGCTGGATAAATTATCTGACGCCCTTTTTGTTTACACTCGATACCCATCTCGAGAAGAGATTGATGCAGTGGCTCAAGCACTTGTTGTCAAGCATCCCTGCTTGAAAGATCCAGGATCTGTATTTGGTTGGTACAGCTGGAAGTTTAGTTTAAAGTTCAAAGTTCAAAACTTAAGACAAAAGCTGCGACAAGCTGGATGCCCTGAGCTGTCTCTGAACAAGAGGTCCTCCAGTCCAACAAAATCCAAAAAAATCAAGAAAGCTAAAAAGTCAGAGGTTAATTTCTTGCCAGGATATCCAGAGGGGAGGAATGAAAATGACCTTGAAATGGAAAGATTAGCCCTGCTCAATGAGGTGAAAAAAAGAAACATTGACTGGAAGATGGTCAGTAAAATGATGGAAAACACCTTCTCACTGCGGAGAAAAGAAATTGTCAAAGATGAACCACTTGTGGCGTGTGTTCAGGAAAGATGGCCTGCCTTGTTCTTTGTGCAACAGGTGAGATTTTGTTAAACTGAAAATTTGCTGTATTAATTATATTCTGAGTTGTACTTAAACCACTTTTTTCTATTCTTCTCATTCCTCTATCCCCTTTATTAGATTGAATTGGAATTTGCACGTCTCACATCGGTCAACTTGAAGGAATCCTTCCTCTCTGGACTTGACCAGTACCTTGACCGTTTCCTGGAGCTGTTCAAAGCAAAGAGTGGCAAACCAGGGCTTTCCAGTCTCCTAAGACAGCTTGATGTAAGTGATGTTATTTCTTGTTCCTTATTCCTATTAGATTATATTAAGAATTTTGAAAGTTTTATGAATTGCACGTAGCTACCTACATTTTAGATTTAGTACTGTGCTTAGTGTTGATACTAAAATGTCAATGATAATTCAATTCAATAAATTTTTCTAACTCCCAAAATCACAACAGCAGTTGCCTCGATGGAAGACAATGAAATAGTCATTGATTAAAAGTTCAAAGGAATTTAGCAAATGGATAACTGTCCCAGAACGTGCAGATAATTAAAAAAATGCTCTTATTTAGGTCAGGGGTTAAACTATACTCATCTTTTCCACAAACAATATTAGTACTTTTGCTAAAGCTCAATATCATTCTAAAACTGTTCTGGAAGGGCCCATTTTCGTTCTGTTTCTTTTTCTTTTTTTCTTTTAAATCGATGCTTAAGTATCTAGTTTCAATACTTTTACTTTCATTAATCTATATTATATACTGGTTTGACTTTCTGAAAATGAGTGACAAGAAATATTGAGGATTTTAATAATGTTCTAATTTTGAGATGTACTTAGCTTGTGCCCCCCAAAAGTCTAGGTCAAACCTGCACGTATGTGTACATGGCGATGACTTTGTTTTGTTTTTCTTTGTTTTGAGAACTCCATCCATAAGAAGAGGTCAATTCTTCT
>CM033631.1:41995976-42154391 GCA_019453435.1 Rhinogobius similis | reverse complement strand
GCTCCAGCTCATGCTCACTCAAAAACGAATAAAAGAGAGTGGCAGTCATCCCACTTCTAAAGGCTATTTAACTAGGTTACAGATTGACCCACTTGCAGTCCACCACCTTCAGACGGAATCAGGCCTCCGAATATTGGCTGAGCATTTAAAGAAAAAAACAGTGGCCTTGTGTTTGGATGCAACAGGCGGTTGTAATAAAAATACCCAAAGAAAACGGGCATATTGTATTATGCTCTTGGTGTTACCAGGCAAAGGAAAAGATAACCCCCCCTTTGCCAGTTACAGAGCTTATCACCAGCACAATCATGCCGTCTCGTCAATAACTCATTGGCTCATGGAGTTTAAGAGGCAGCTATCATTTATCACAAAAGAAAAATCAATCAAATGAGAGACCGATTCAGTTGGGTACCACTAATTAAAGATGTGTTGATATGCTTCAACAAAGAAGTATGTGTCGACATATATAGAAAGAGGGTTCTCTATAGTACAGTAACAATGTGACATCCAGTCATTTACAGTCATCCCATCTCTGCGCAGCCCACAGCCAAACAAAAGACAAAGGAATCAAAGAATATGCAACATACTGTTTTGCCGCTCTTCAAAATGGCACTGGAGCTATTCTACCATATCTGTGTAGTGTTTCTTGCAAAGTATAAAGTACTTGGAGAGGACCTTTAGGTTGCAGAAGTCAGAAGAGGCAGCTGAGTCTATTACTGAGGGCCCTGAGGAGAAAGAGGACACTGACTTCAAAAACAAGGTTAGAGTCACCTTTCACTTTAGCCTTTAGTAAGAGGAGGGAGACATCCTTTTGAGGAGAAAAATCAGCAGGGAATTGTTACTTTTGTCCAGCTATTGTGGATGTTCTTTTAAAGAGATACACGGGTCTCTTTCCTCTTTGGAGTGGGATTTTACTTGGTGACCTGAGAAGACATGTGAAAGCCTTACAACCAGTCACAACACAACAACATAAAAGGGACACAAACTGCTATGTGGAGCTGTGGTTTGGGTTGGTAAAGAATTATATTCTGAATAAAAAAAAGCATTTTAGACCAGCCGAATTAGTATCCATTATGTTCAGCAGCCGACAGGGCCGATGTGTGGAACATATCATTCAGAACAACCTACCAATGGAAATACTATCCAAAGACTCTCATATTAAGCCCAGAGATGATCACCAGGAATCCTGGAAAAAACGCTGCAGTTCTGCTGCAACAACCAAATCAAAATATTCCAACCACCTAAAGTTTGGCCAACACCAAAGAAGCCTGCAAAGAAACTTAAAGAAGAAGAAAGTGAGGAAAATGAGGAACAGGTCAAATTGAACAAGTCATATGAAATGTTACAGTGTTCATTGCATATAATATTATTATGGTACTCCAGTGACTAAATTAAATGAAAAATATGCTAAATGGAAACACAAAATGTTTGTGTGTGTTTTTTTTACAGTTAAGTTTATTGTGGAGGAAAAAGGAGCTGAGATTGTTGTGGCAGCCGTCCCTTCACATCCTCATTGGCCATGATATGAGGACGCTCAGACCTCACGAGGTATACCAGTCACTTTGTGTATGTATGTGTAGTATATTTATATATCTTTTTATATATATAATGTAATTGAGGGGTTGTTTCTCCTTGCTGCCCACAACAAAGGTGAGCTGGATCAAATCTATTTGATGGATCACTACACGGCTTTGGAGAACAACACCAGGAAAGACATTCTTTATCAAAGGTATGTTTAATGTTTGTTTATGGAATGTATGATTACAGCCTTTGTGGATGACAAATCACAGTGTATTAAAAAAATTATAGAAATATTTTAGAACGGTGCTTATGTTGTTCAAAACTATTTATTTATGTATAAGCAAATTAGATATGTTTGTGTACATTTTTATTTTTTTTTTTACTATTGTAGGTCCATCTGGCGAGCCATGATGCAGTTCGTTCAGCTGTTCATGTAAATAATAATGTCATAATGCTTAACGGTCTGCAGTACAGTATTCTCACACATTAATACACTGCCTTGCTCTTTGTTTGTTCATGTCAAGACAAGCACAGTGTACCTAGTGGACCCAAAGTCCCAAACTGCTCCTGAGCTGCAGGAATCAAAAAGGGCTAAAGTAAATAATCATTACAATTATCATTATTAGGATTGAGATTATGTCAAAATTAAACAATAAATGTATCTCCAGGGATTACATAAACATGAGACACAAACAACACAATAGAAAGGACTGGATTCACGGGAATTGCATTGGAGGGGTCCATTACAAAGGGATGGAAACAGCCGTGGCGTTATTGTTGCCAAGGTAATTACAGTTTATTATTATCACAATCATTTATAATCATTTTAGTTAAAACACCTTCTATTAAAGAAATTATTTCTAGATGGGAAAGGAAATTATACACAATTTTCCAAAGATACCAGATGTACATTTCTGCAAATGAAAAAAGGAGAGAAATGGCTCTCGAAATGCTACAGGGATCAGGTAGTTAATATCAAATCAAATCAAATCAAATCAAATCAAATCAATTTATTTTTATAATGCCCAAAATCACAACAACAGTTGCCTCGAGGTCATTAAGCAGGTCAAAGCAGTTCAGATAACTGTGGAAGGAATGCTCTTGTCCTTGACCCTCCTTCAGGAAAACTAAAAACCCCACGACAGCATAAACCTGGGAGAGAACCCACACAGTGAAGAGATCCTCCTCCCACGGACTTTGAGCTATATTGCAGGACAGAATCATATAGATATAAATATAAATAAATGTTATAAATATGTGGTGTTTATTGTTAATACATACAATAACTGAAATTCCATTAATTTTGTAGTTTTCCAAAAGGATTCCTGGTGCGCCTCCCGTGGCTACTGCTGCTGGAAAAGACCAGGCTGGTCGGGTAAACATGACCATTTGTTTTATATTGATTTACTGATAACTTTTTTTTCTCGTATATGTCAGATTCAATGTGACAAATGTGAAGGTGGTTTCACGGAGAATGTGTTAAAATGGGACAAGAGGAAATAAGAAAGGCAGAGGGCCAGGACTGGATTTGTATGGTGTGCAAATGAATAAAAGACATTTTTTGGTTGTTAATCTGTTTTGATTTTATTGTTTCAGTAATGTTGTTTTAATTGTTGAGTGTGAAAAATAAAACAATGAATGTGAATGTTTGGTACATTCAGTCCAGAAAACTGTAAAGCACGATGCAAAGTACTAGGCTGGTCCTAAAAGTAAAAGCAGACTGACCTGGAAGCTACTGTAAAAAAATCCAAAAAGACCAAAACTGTGAAAAGAAGAGCTGTGCCCATTACTACCGGACTAGTATATACTACATAGAACTAGAATAAAACCTGAAGATGAATCCAAGATGGCCGTCCTGTTTATCCCTATGGCCTGAGCTCATTGTCACATGACCCCAAAAAAGTTTCTTACTTCCGCATTTACTTCCTGATACGGAGGCGGCCATCTTTGTTTTACTTCCTGATACGGAGGCGGCCATCTTTGCTTTAGGGCACCACGTGACCACAATCCCCCACTTCATATAAAAACGGTAATTTGTGTGATTTTATAAACGGTAGAAAAGAACATTTCCTTCTATTTTATTTAAATACTGATAATAATTCAGTCCTGTCTGTGATTATAATGTGACATTTTAGAAAAAGGCTGCAGTACCTCACACGACCACTAATCAATCTGGGACAGAGGGGGCGGGGCTTATCCAGTTCATTTAATACATCCATGATATACTATTATAAAGTGATTTGAGGTGAATTGGTCACATGACCTGGAAGCTATTGAAAAAAAAACTTGATTTAAGAGAAAAAAAACTTGATTTCTATTTTTAACTGCATATATTTTTAATTTAAACGATAAGCTTGGAAAAAAATGACATACATTAGAGCAATATGCTAACAGTATTTATTTCCAATGTCTATATACTAATAGGTATTTTTATATAAAAGCTATTTCAATTCTTTGACATACGCAATTGACAAGAGTTGTCATTTATTGTCGGTCCCTAAGTCTAATCAGAGCGGTGCGCCTGGCGTGGGCTCCCCGCCCCGGGATGGAGCAGGCGGGGTTGAGTCAGTGGGAACTGTCGGTGTTGATGTGGAGGCGAATGTCCAACGTCCAACGTGAATCTAACTTCACCGCAGTCTGTGACGTTTGTTAATTGTACTTTATGTTACCTGTTTTTAGTTCGACGGTGGAATAAGGTGGAAATAAAGTTTATTTGGAGCCATCAGTAAAAGAACTCTGACTGACCACGAGGAGGCGTGATAAGTGGAAAAGTCACATAATCGTGCTGCATCAAAGGTCCGCCACAGTGAGAGTCAAAGGTGATTTCTACTCGGCTAAATGACACTGATTTCCCAGTTTCCCGCTCGTGGTTTGGCCCATGATTCCGAGGCCCCTGAAGGCAGCACGAGGCGTTCAAGCCGCGTCATTGAACTGAAACGGACTCAGACACGACACACGTAGGTTTGTGCTAGAACATTTACAGCACTGGATATGACACTCTGACAGCAGAAGGATTCAGTTTAACAACATGATTTAAACTTGTTTTGTTTTTTTTATTGATAAAATTAAATTACAAATATAATACAATCAAAGTCATAATTAGTAGGGATTGGTTAAATTGGTTCCAAACAGAAAATATAAACAATGAATTTCGAGGCGTAGTCGAAATGATAACATGAGTTATTTACATTTATATATATTTCAATATATCAACACATATCCACACTCACATTTACATAAATATATATACATATATATATGTATATATATATATATACATATATATATATGTATACATGTATATATGTATACACACATGTTTTGCCAGTCATGGATATATTTTCAGTTGATTTGCAATATTTATGGTTTTGATGGTTTTTTATTGGATATATTCTGAATTGATTGGAGGTAATTACGCATTTCTATTATTAGTAAATTGAATGTTTATGTTTATGGAATTTGCCAATTAGTGGGAGGAGATTATTCAAATGTTTTGTTTTTATGAGTGAAATGTGTAATTATATTTTGGTAGTCCAGGTTAATTGATTGTTTTGTTGTTTGTAGTTTTGACCATAATTCTTTGGATAACGGGCGATCCATACAAATGTGGCGTATAGACTCTTCAGTGGCTGCAGAAGGAGCAGCTTCTCTCTTTGTCTGTGGCTTTAGATATAAGTGAGTTTGTATATTCTATGGATTATTTCCCAGTGTATTTCTTTTATCTTATTGTTAATGCAGTATTCTGAAGCATGAGCCAAGTATTTCTCACGTTTTAAACTTGGCCCAAACGCTTGGCTCTCTCGTGACGTCAGACGTGCTGTGAGCCAATCGGAGAGCCGCTCGTGCGCCGCTCCGGTCCAGCGGTAAGTCTCATTAAACTCTCTTTTTTCCGCACAAATGCGCGATAATTGTGCGGAAAAGTGTCGGTTTGGACGCGCACACGTGACACGCAGCCGCAGACTCGTGTTTAACGCAGCGTTTACGTCATTTAGAGCTGAATTCAGCCGTTAGCGTCAGCCGTTAGCGTCAGCCGTTAGCGTTAGCCGTTAGCGTCAGCTGTTAGCGTTAGCCGTTAACCGTTTGCGCCGCAGTGAGGTAAGAGAACGGCTGATTAAGAGTTAAAACCTAACTTTATATCAATAAATAAGGATTTGTCCCGACGACATCAGAATAATACGATCTTTGACACGTTTGATCTTCTAAAGGGATTAAACCTGCTGCTAACTATGCTAACTGACTAGCCTCACAGCTAATGAGAACTATTTACACTAAACCAGGACTAAACCAGGTCTGAACCAGGTCTAAACCAGGTCCAAACCAGGTCTAAACCAGGACTAAACCAGGACTGAACCAGGTCTGAACCAGGACTAAACCAGGACTAAACCAGGACTAAACCAGGTCTGAACCAGGACTAAACCAGGTCTGAACCAGGTCCAAATCAGGTCTAAACCAGGACTAAACCAGGACTGAACCAGGTCTGAACCAGGACTAAACCAGGACTAAACCAGGACTAAACCAGGTCTGAACCAGGACTAAACCAGGTCTGAACCAGGTCCAAATCAGGTCTAAACCAGGACTAAACCAGGACTGAACCAGGTCTGAACCAGGACTAAACCAGGTCTGAACCAGGACTAAACCAGGTCTAAAGCAGGTCTGAACCAGGTCCAAACCAGGTCTAAACCAGGACTAAACCAGGTCTAAACCAGGTCTGAACCAGGTCTGAACCAGGACTAAACCAGGTCTAAACCAGGACTAAAGCAGGACTAAACCAGGACTAAACCAGGTCTGAACCAGGTCTGAACCAGGACTAAACCAGGACTAAACCAGGTCTGAACCAGGTCTAAACCAGGTCTAAACCAGGACTAAACCAGGTCTGAACCAGGTCTGAACCAGGTCTAAACCAGGACCAAACCAGGTCTAAAGCAGGACTAAACCAGGACTAAACCAGGTCTAAACCAGGACTAAACCAGGTCCAAACCAGGTCTAAACCAGGCCTAAACCAGGACTGAACCAGGACTGAACCAGGACTAAACCAGGACTAAACCAGGTCTGAACCATTACCAAACCAGGACTAAACCAGAACTAAACCAGGTCCAAACCAGGTCTAAATCAGGACTAAACCAGGACTGAACCAGGACTAAACCAGGTCCAAACCAGGTCTAAACCAGGACTAAACCTGGACTAAACCAGGACTAAACCAGGTCCAAACCAGGTCTAAACCAGGACTAAACCTGGACTAAACCAGGCCTAAACCAGGACTAAACCAGGACTAAACCAGGTCTAAACCAGGACTAAACCAGGTCTGAACCAGGACTAAACCAGGCCTAAACCAGGCCTAAACCAGGTCTAAACCAGGACTAAACCAGGACTAAACCAGGACTAAACCAGGTCTAAACCAGGACTAAACCAGGACTAAACCAGGCCTAAACCAGGACTGAACCAGGTCTTCTTGTGCTGTTTTGCAGCTGCAGGTCCAGGATGAGCTGCAGACGCCGTAGAACCTGGTGAGTGTCTGTTTGTCACGGCCTGTCTCTGGTGTTTAAGTATTAAAGTATTAAAGTATATTTTATGTTTTGTTCTCACAGTGTGAAGAACCGTGACTTTGGTCCCAAAAGCTTTGGAGGATTTTCTAAAAGGAAACTACAGCAGCCCGGATGGACAAAACACGAGGTTCTGCTGCACACGTGCCGCTCTGGTTTTTTTTTTTTTTTTTCTTTCGTTTATTAGGACAGTGTACAGTTAAATGAAGCTCAATGGCAGAGGCTTGTACCAGACTCACAGCTCATTTGCATCTGTGGTCCTCAGGGGGCGGAGTCAACAAGAATTATTTACTTATTTACAACAATTAAAAAGCCACAGCCCTTGTTGCTTCCACATGCAGCATCTATCCAATCTCACCAACTCATACAACATATTCATACACTCATTAAACACATCTCTGTACAGTCAACATTTACATTTCAGTCATACTTAATTGTGCACATGTTTGCTTTCACCTCTGGATTAAAGGCTGGAAGACTATTTAAGCTCAACAGCTCAGATGGAGCTCGTTCCATTGTTTAACCCTAAATGAAAACGCAGATGGAGCGAAAGCAGTTCTGCATTTAGGGACGTCCCACAATCCTCTGGTGGTACCTCGGGTCACTCTTGAAGCCGTATCTGCCGACAGCTGGATGAATTCTTTGAGTGATGGAGGGGCCGGGTTATGGACTATCTTGAGGATCAGTTGGACATAGTAGAAGGAGACAATATGATCAAATTGGGTGTGATCAGACTGAAGCGGGTGTTCAAAGTCTGGACGATACGCAAAAAAGTCATGGTTTTTCTTTCCTCATATTTCCTTAGTTGATAATTGAATCAATATTATTTCATTGATATGAAAGAGTTATATGGAGTTAGCTGAAGTGTGGAGTAAATCATGAGTTTCTTGTGTCATTTTATGAATTCTTGTGCTGTGTAGTGCTTTTGTGTGTATTTATGTTATTAGTTGCTTTTTCCACTACTTTCCTTGAGCTTGTGGATACTTGATTGCTCGGTGAAGACGTGAGAATGATTTAGTTTCATCAAAAGGCTTCACAGTTCATAGAATCATTACAGTTCCGTGTTTTGTTGCAGCAGCAGCTGAAGAAACAGATGGTGGACAATCAGAGCAGACTTCATGAACACACGAGGGGTTTATGAAGTCCTGTTGAAGTAAACTCTGTCAGCTACAGTAAAGTACTGTGAGATTTGCATATGGTTACAGTCCTGCCGCCCCTCAGCCAATCACAGCACAGAGCCAAGAGTCCAGTCGAGCACAACACGCAAATACTGACACTTAACGTACAAAAGTGTGGATCACATGTTTTAGATTTGGAGCTCTGCGTTTAAACCCCGCCCACAACATGGACGCCCTGAGCGAGGCTTCGTGTCACAGAGTTTATGTCGCTGTAAACACGGACTTTGACAGACGACAGTTTAATGTGGACGTGTTGTTCAGGACGAGACGCTGCTGCGTTTGGTGAAGAAGCTGGGACCCAAGAGCTGGAGCCTGGTCAGTCTGCACTTTAAGGTCTGAACACGCCCCAACACGCTCCAACACGCTCCAAACACGCCCCAACACGCTCCAACACGCTCCAAACACGCCCCAACACGCTCCAACACGCCCCAACACGCTCCAACACGCTCCAACACGCTCCAAACACGCTCCAAACACGCCCCAACACGCTCCAACACGCTCCAAACACGCCCCAACACGCTCCAACATGCTCAAACCACCGCCCCAATACGCCTCCAACCGCTTAATACGCTTCAGGTATTGCTGATGCCCCAACACGGCTCCATGCCCCACCGTCGACCTGCGCTCAGATACGATCCTCAGACGTGCTGACGCGTCGCCTAGCCATCGTTTCGCGTAATCGGCCACGCATTGGCAGTAATCAGCCAATTTGCTTCTAACACGCCTAATACGCTGACACGCTCCAACACGCGTTAAATAGCGATCCAGGATACGCGTCCAACACGCTCCAACACGCTCCATCCAACACGTCCAAACACGTCCAACCAGCTTAACACGTCCTGACAGCAATTCCAATAAACGCGTCCAGACCAAATCCGTTGCGCTAATAAATGCGTCCCAAATACGTAGCGTCAATAACGACAAATCTGCAACACGCCAATACGCTTGGCTAAATAACGTACAACCGTTGCGATCGGCGTATCGAGCCAACACGCTTCCCATTAATATACATCAATAAATCCAACTACGCTTCGACCTCGACGCTTCCAACCGGCCTGATAGCTTCAATAGCGTCAACCAATATGACCGCAGATATGCAGCTTCCAACACGCATTTACACACGCTTGACTAGATAGCGTCAACATGGCGTCCCAAATAGCGATCGTTTACCGTCTGACACGCTCTAATACGCTCTGACGAAAGCTCAACAAAACCCAATTTTGACGCTAAACGCATTTAACACTGGCCTCCAACACGCGGTCGGCAACGCCTCAACCAGCGCCCAACACGCTCTAAACACGCTTTCCAATTGGCAGCCTCAACTACGGCACGCTCCAAATAGTCCAGCCGGCGATCGCCGCAACGACGAGCGATACGGCAACACGCTGACCAACACGCTTTAACTAACATCTGTGCGCTGACTTGCTTCCGACACGCTCAAACACGCCTCTAACCATGTCAACCGCGTCCACCGTCCCATTAGCGTCAACTAGCGCTCAAACCACGCCTAAGTAATGTATCAAAAACCAAATTGTGGAACCACGCCTCCAAACCAGAACCAGATAGACGCCTCAACCAGCAGCGCGACTTCAACCCACGCTTCCGGCCAGCAACCATTACGCTCCAGACATGTCGCAAAATGAGCATTTGACGTGTCAGACCAAGATTTGATACACACGCATCCCGGCTCATTTGAGCTAATAGCGACCATTTGACCACGTCGGTAGATATCCCAAACACGATCCCAACACACGCTGGCTCCTAACACGCGTCCTAACACGCTTCCAACATCGCTTCTTACGCCCCATCGCTCCAACCTGCGCTTAACACTGCGCCGGCCAACCTGCGGCTCCAGACACGCTTAACAGCTGGCTGGCATTTGACCAACACGCTTCAACACCGCGCTCCAAACCAGCCATACGAACATTGACGGAATACGGGCCTAACACGCTTCTACGCCAACACGCCTCCTGACCAGCGCTCCCGACGCGTCCCCGGACCAGCGCAATCTGGACGCCTTTGACCGATCTCCCAACACGCCTTCCTAATACGCCGGAATACGCCATTTGACCCAACATAGTTTGAACACGCTCCGACACAGCGTCCCCACGGGCCCAGATCGGACACGCTCCAAACACTGCCTAACCTACGCGTCCCAACGACGCTTTCCAAACACGCTCCAACGACCCAACCACGATAGCATTGTGCGTCACTGACGCTTGACCCAACGCCCTGACGGCGATCGACTAATGCGATCGACACGTCCAATAGCGTCGACTACACGCCGAACCACGAGTCAAACCAAACGATCCCGAACATGTCAGAATAAACGGCGATCAGACGCCGACCAATACGCTTCCAGAATCACGCGACCAGACGCGTCAGCGTGTCAGACCAATCGGGCGTCCAAACAATGCTCGGCAAATGCCAGTAAACATGCCCCAACACGCTTCCAAACCTACCACGCCCCAGCACGCTTTAACCAAGCTCCAACAACGCCTCCAAGGCAATATCCAGACTGTCGATCAACATGTTTCCAGAATACTGCGCTCCGAACCGATGCGCTGACGGACGCCACTACATCGCGGGCACACTTGACGCCTTAACACGGCGTTAACAGCGTTCGGCGGTCAACACGCGCTCGCAACACGCTAACACGCCCCTAACACGCCCCAACACGTCGTTGACTCCAACACGCGGCTCCAACACGCGCTCCAAACGTACGCCTAACACGCTCCCAACACGCTCCAACCACGCTCCAACACGCTCCAACACGCTCCAACACGCCCCAACACGCCCCAACACGCCCCAACACGCTCCAACACGCTCCAACAACATGCTCCAACACGCTCCCAACACGCTCCAACCACGCTCCAACACGCTCCAACCACGCTCCAACACGCTCCAACCACGCCCCAACACGCCCCAACACGCTCCAACACGCTCCAACACGCTCCAAACACGCTCCAAACACGCTCCAACACGCCTGAACACACCTGCTTGAACACTCCTGCCTGAACACGCCTGCCTGAACACGCCTGCCTGAACACGCCTGCCTGAACACGCCTGCCTGAACACGCCTGCCTGAACACGCCTGCCTGAACACGCCTGTCTGAACACATTCCTAACACGTGTGTGACTGCGGCAGCAGAGGTCGGAGCTCGAGTGTCAGCACCGATGGAACCAGGTGAAGAACCCTGAGCTGGTGAAAGGACCCTGGACCCACGAAGAGGACCAGAAGGTAACACCCCAGGACTGAACCCGGACTGAACCCGGACTGAACCCGGACTGAACCAGGACTGAACCAGGACTGAACCCGGACTGAACCCGGACTGAACCAGGACTGAACCAGGACTGAACCAGGACTGAACCCGGACTGAACCCGGACTGAACCAGGACTGAACCAGGACTGAACCCGGACTGAACCCGGACTGAACCCGGACTGAACCCGGACTGAACCAGGACTGAACCAGGACTGAACCCGGACTCAACCAGGACTGAACCCGGACTGAACCAGGACTGAACCCGGACTGAACCAGGACTGAACCCGGACTCAACCAGGACTGAACCCGGACTCAACCAGGACTGAACCCGGACTCAACCAGGACTGAACCCTGACTGAACCAGGACTGAACCCGGACTGAACCAGGACTGAACCCGGACTGAACCAGGACTGAACCCGGACTGAACCAGGACTAAACCCGGACTCAACCAGGACTAAACCCGGACTCAATCAAGACTAAACCCGGACTCAACCGGACTCAACCAGGACTGAACCCGGACTCAACCAGGACTAAACCCGGACTCAACCAGGACTAAACCCGGACTCAACCAAGACTAAACCCGGACTCAACCAGTACTGAACCCGGACTCAACCAGGACTGAACCCGGACTCAACCAAGACTAAACCCGGACTCAACCAAGACTAAACCCGGACTCAACCGGACTCAACCAGGACTGAACCCGGACTCAACCAGGACTAAACCCGGACTCAACCAGGACTAAACCCGGACTCAACCAAGACTAAACCCGGACTCAACCAGTACTGAACCCGGACTCAACCAAGACTAAACCCGGACTCAACCAAGACTAAACCCGGACTCAACCGGACTCAACCAGGACTGAACCCGGACTCAACCAGGACTAAACCCGGACTTAACCAGGACTAAACCTCGACTCAACCAGGACTGAACCCGACTCAACCAAGACTAAACCCTGACTCAACCAGGACTCAACCCGGACTCAACCAGGACTAAACCCGGACTCAACCAAGACTAAACCCGGACTCAACCGGACTCAACCAGGACTGAACCCGGACTCAACCAGGACTAAACCCGGACTCAACCAGGACTAAACCCGGACTCAACCAGGACTAAACCCGTACTCAACCAGTACTGAACCCGGACTCAACCAAGACTAAACCCGGACTCAACCAAGACTAAACCCGGACTCAACCGGACTCAACCAGGACTGAACCCGGACTCAACCAGGACTAAACCCGGACTTAACCAAGACTAAACCCGGACTCAACCAGGACTGAACCCGGACTCAACCAAGACTAAACCCGGACTCAACCAGGACTCAACCCGGACTCAACCAGGACTGAACCCGGACTCAACCAAGACTGAACCCGGACTCAACCAAGACTAAACCCGGACTCAACCAGGACTCAACCCGGACTCAACCAGGACTCAACCCGGACTCAACCAAGACTCAACCCGGACTCAACCAAGACTGAACCCGGACTCAACCAAGACTCAACCCGGACTCAACCAGGACTCAACCCGGACTCAACCAGGACTAAACCCGGACTCAACCAAGACTAAACCCGGACTGAACCAGGACTGAACCCGGACTCAACCAAGACTCAACCAGGACTCAACCCGGACTCAACCAGGACTCAACCCGGACTCAACCAGGACTCAACCAGGACTCAACCCGGACTCAACCAGGACTAAACCCGGACTCAACCAAGACTAAACCCGGACTCAACCAAGACTAACGCCTGATGCACACCGACTCCGGTCCGGCTCCGGTTCGGGACCCGCGCGGGTCCCGTGCGGGTCCGTGCGGGTCCCGCAAGACTTAGAAAGTGCTTAAAATCAATGCTTGCTGTCACACCGACCTCGGAGCTCTGCGGCCGCGGGTCCGGCAGCCGCGCGGGTCTCCGGAAAGAATCCGCAAGAAGTCTATTTTTGCCGGACGCCGCAGCGGTCTGGCGCGGCTTTCATGTCATTTGACGAGTGCTCTCGCCACAAACCACGTGAATCTACGTGGCTTTCGTCAAAAACGGACCGCAGTTAACCGGAGCTGGTGTGACAGGCGTCTGCAAGAGACCCGCGCGGGTCCCGGACCGCGACCGGACTGGACTCAGTGTACACTAGGCGTAAACCCGGACTCAACCAAGACTAAACCCGGACTCAACCAGGACTCAACCAGGACTCAACCCGGACTCAACCAAGACTCAACCCGGACTCAACCAAGACTAAACCCGGACTCAACCAGGACTAAACCTGGACTCAACCAGGACTAAACCCGGACTCAACCAGGACTCAACCCGGACTCAACCAAGACTAAACCCGGACTCAACCAGGACTCAACCAAGACTAAACCCGGACTAAACCCGGACTCAACCAGGACTCAACCAAGACTAAACCCGGACTCAACCAAGACTAAACCAAGACTAAACCCGGACTAAACCCGGACTCAACCAGGACTCAACCAAGACTAAACCCGGACTCAACCAAGACTAAACCCGGACTCAACCAGGACTAAACCCAGACTCAACCAAGACTAAACCCGGACTCAACCAAGACTAAACCCGGACTCAACCAAGACTAAACCCGGACTCAACAAAGACTAAACCCGGACTCAACCAAGACCAAACTAAGTCTAAACCAGGTTTAAACCAGTTTTAAACCGTGTCTGACCCTGGAGTAATCCAGGACTAAAGCAGGTCTAAATTGTAGCTAAAACAACATAAATCCCTGAGCTGCAGTACTTGCGCCCCCTGCAGGTGATAGAGCTGGTGAACAAGTACGGAGTGAAGCACTGGTCCATCATCGCCAAACACCTCCGGACCAGGAACGGGAAGCAGTGCCGCGAGCGCTGGCACAACCACCTCAACCCCACGGTCAACAAGAGCAGCTGGACGCCCGAAGAAGACCACATCATCTGCCGAGCCCACCGCCTGCTGGGCAACCGCTGGGCCCACATGTCCAAGCTGCTGCCGGGACGGTGAGACGCAACCGCTCTCTGTGTTTCAGGAGTGTCTGGTGTGTTTCAGCAGTCTCTGGTGTGTTTCAGGAGTGTCTGGTGTGTTTCAGGAGTGTCTGGTGTGTTTCAGGAGTGTCTGGTGTGTTTCAGGAGTCTCTGGTGTGTTTCAGGAGTCTCTGGTGTGTTTCAGGAGTCTCTGGTGTGTTTCAGGAGTGTCTGGTGTGTTTCAGGAGTGTCTGGTGTGTTTCAGCAGTCTCTGGTGTGTTTCAGGAGTGTCTGGTGTGTTTCAGGAGTCTCTGGTGTGTTTCAGGAGTGTTTGGTGTGTTTCAGGAGTGTCTGGTGTGTTTCAGGAGTGTCTGGTGTGTTTCAGGAGTCTCTGGTGTGTTTCAGGAGTGTCTGGTGTGTTTCAGGAGTGTCTGGTGTGTTTCAGGAGTCTCTGGTGTGTTTCAGGAGTGTCTGGTGTGTTTCAGGAGTGTTTGGTGTGTTTCAGGAGTGTTTGGTGTGTTTCAGGAGTGTTTGGTGTGTTTCAGGAGTGTCTGGTGTGTTTCAGGAGTCTCTGGTGTGTTTCAGGAGTGTCTGGTGTGTTTCAGGAGTCTCTGGTGTGTTTCAGGAGTCTCTGGTGTGTTTCAGGAGTGTCTGGTGTGTTTCAGGAGTCTCTGGTGTGTTTCAGGAGTGTTTGGTGTGTTTCAGGAGTGTCTGGTGTGTTTCAGGAGTGTTTGGTGTGTTTCAGGAGTGTCTGGTGTGTTTCAGGAGTCTCTGGTGTGTTTCAGGAGTCTCTGGTGTGTTTCAGGAGTGTTTGGTGTGTTTCAGGAGTGTCTGGTGTGTTTCAGGAGTGTCTGGTGTGTTTCAGGAGTGTCTGGTGTGTTTCAGGAGTGTTTGGTGTGTTTCAGGAGTGTTTGGTGTGTTTCAGGAGTGTCTGGTGTGTTTCAGGAGTCTCTGGTGTGTTTCAGGAGTGTCTGGTGTGTTTCAGGAGTCTCTGGTGTGTTTCAGGAGTCTCTGGTGTGTTTCAGGAGTGTCTGGTGTGTTTCAGGAGTCTCTGGTGTGTTTCAGGAGTGTTTGGTGTGTTTCAGGAGTGTTTGGTGTGTTTCAGGAGTCTCTGGTGTGTTTCAGGAGTCTCTGGTGTGTTTCAGGAGTCTCTGGTGTGTTTCAGGAGTGTTTGGTGTGTTTCAGGAGTGTTTGGTGTGTTTCAGGAGTCTCTGGTGTGTTTCAGGAGTCTCTGGTGTGTTTCAGGAGTGTTTGGTGTGTTTCAGGAGTCTCTGGTGTGTTTCAGGAGTCTCTGGTGTGTTTCAGGAGTGTCTGGTGTGTTTCAGGAGTGTCTGGTGTGTTTCAGGAGTCTCTGGTGTGTTTCAGGAGTCTCTGGTGTGTTTCAGGAGTCTCTGGTGTGTTTCAGGAGTCTCTGGTGTGTTTCAGGAGTCTCTGGTGTGTTTCAGGAGTGTCTGGTGTGTTTCAGGAGTGTCTGGTGTGTTTCAGGAGTCTCTGGTGTGTTTCAGGAGTCTCTGGTGTGTTTCAGGAGTCTGGTGTGTTTCAGGAGTCTCTGGTGTGTTTCAGGAGTCTCTGGTGTGTTTCAGGAGTGTTTGGTGTGTTTCAGGAGTCTCTGGTGTGTTTCAGGAGTCTCTGGTGTGTTTCAGGAGTCTCTGGTGTGTTTCAGGAGTCTCTGGTGTGTTTCAGGAGTCTCTGGTGTGTTTCAGGAGTCTCTGGTGTGTTTCAGGAGTCTCTGGTGTGTTTCAGGAGTCTCTGGTGTGTTTCAGGAGTCTCTGGTGTGTTTCAGGAGTGTCTGGTGTGTTTCAGGAGTCTCTGGTGTGTTTCAGGAGTGTCTGGTGTGTTTCAGGAGTGTCTGGTGTGTTTCAGGAGTCTCTGGTGTGTTTCAGGAGTGTCTGGTGTGTTTCAGGAGTCTCTGGTGTGTTTCAGGAGTGTTTGGTGTGTTTCAGGAGTGTCTGGTGTGTTTCAGGAGTCTCTGGTGTGTTTCAGGAGTCTCTGGTGTGTTTCAGGAGTCTCTGGTGTGTTTCAGGAGTGTCTGGTGTGTTTCAGGAGTCTCTGGTGTGTTTCAGGAGTGTCTGGTGTGTTTCAGGAGTGTCTGGTGTGTTTCAGGAGTCTCTGGTGTGTTTCAGGAGTCTCTGGTGTGTTTCAGGAGTCTCTGGTGTGTTTCAGGAGTGTCTGGTGTGTTTCAGGAGTGTCTGGTGTGTTTCAGGAGTCTCTGGTGTGTTTCAGGAGTCTCTGGTGTGTTTCAGGAGTCTCTGGTGTGTTTCAGGAGTGTCTGGTGTGTTTCAGGAGTGTCTGGTGTGTTTCAGGAGTCTCTGGTGTGTTTCAGGAGTGTTTGGTGTGTTTCAGGAGTGTTTGGTGTGTTTCAGGAGTGTCTGGTGTGTTTCAGGAGTGTTTGGTGTGTTTCAGGAGTCTCTGGTGTGTTTCAGGAGTCTCTGGTGTGTTTCAGGAGTCTCTGGTGTGTTTCAGGAGTCTCTGGTGTGTTTCAGGAGTGTTTGGTGTGTTTCAGGAGACTCAGGTGTGTTTCATGATTCTCTGGTGTTTTTCAGGAGTCTCTGGTGTGTTTCAGGAGTGTTTGGTGTGTTTCAGGAGTCTCTGGTGTGTTTCAGGAGTGTCTGGTGTGTTTCAGGAGTCTCTGGTGTGTTTCAGGAGTCTCTGGTGTGTTTCAGGAGTCTCTGGTGTGTTTCAGGAGTCTCTGGTGTGTTTCAGGAGTCTCTGGTGTGTTTCAGGAGTCTCTGGTGTGTTTCAGGAGTCTCTGGTGTGTTTCAGGAGTCTCTGGTGTGTTTCAGGAGTGTCTGGTGTGTTTCAGGAGTGTTTGGTGTGTTTCAGGAGTGTCTGGTGTGTTTCAGGAGTGTTTGGTGTGTTTCAGGAGTGTCTGGTGTGTTTCAGGAGTCTCTGGTGTGTTTCAGGAGTGTTTGGTGTGTTTCAGGAGTGTCTGGTGTGTTTCAGGAGTCTCTGGTGTGTTTCAGGAGTCTCTGGTGTGTTTCAGGAGTGTTTGGTGTGTTTCAGGAGTGTTTGGTGTGTTTCAGGAGTCTCTGGTGTGTTTCAGGAGTCTCTGGTGTGTTTCAGGAGTGTTTGGTGTGTTTCAGGAGTCTCTGGTGTGTTTCAGGAGTCTCTGGTGTGTTTCAGGAGTCTCTGGTGTGTTTCAGGAGTCTCTGGTGTGTTTCAGGAGTCTCTGGTGTGTTTCAGGAGTCTCTGGTGTGTTTCAGGAGTGTTTGGTGTGTTTCAGGAGTCTCTGGTGTGTTTCAGGAGTCTCTGGTGTGTTTCAGGAGTGTCTGGTGTGTTTCAGGAGTGTCTGGTGTGTTTCAGGAGTCTCTGGTGTGTTTCAGGAGTCTCTGGTGTGTTTCAGGAGTCTCTGGTGTGTTTCAGGAGTGTTTGGTGTGTTTCAGGACGGATAACTCCATAAAGAACCACTGGAACTCGACTCTGAAGAGGAAAGTGGACAGAGAAGGTTTCCTGAGGACGAAGCCCTTCTCCCTCAGCTCCTCCTCCTCTTCTTCTGCCTCCTCCGCCTCGTCAGTTTCACAGCGGAGCAGACTGCGCAGGGACCAGGTCAGGGGTCAGGGGTCATGGGGTCAGGGGTCATGGGGTCATTAAACCACAGGAGCATCTCTAACACGTCTGACTGTTTCAGGTTCACTCAGTGTCCACAGAGTGTAGCACCACAGGTGACCACAGCTCCCTCTGCTCCGCCTGCGCGCCCGCCTGCTCCGCCTGCGCGCCCGCCTGCTCCGCCTGCGCGCCCGCCTGCTCCGCCTGCGCGCCCGCCTGCTCCGCCTGCGCGCCCGCCTGCTCCGCCTGCGCGCCCGCCTGCTCCGCCTGCTCCGCCTGCGCGCCCTCAGACCTGGACTCGTCCCCGAGCACCTGTGACCTGATCATGCCCCTGCAGCTGATCGATTTTGTGAGGAAACACTCTCACTCCAGATCATTATTCATGACTTTTACTCTCAAGGTTCAAGGCTTTTATTGTTAAAGAAAACAACATTGCATTTAGAGCATCAAACACTGCATAGTTTAATGTGAAGTGCATCAAAAAGTGAGACTCTCACTCTGACACAGACTCAAACACGTCGGACACTCCTCAGAGTCTCACTCTGACACAGACTCAAACACGTCGGACACTCCTCAGAGTCTCACTCTGACACAGACTCAAACACGTCGGACACTCCTCAGAGTCTCACTCTGACACAGACTCAAACACGTCGGACACTCCTCAGAGTCTCACTCTGACACAGACTCAAACACGTCGGACACTCCTCAGACTCTCACTCTGACACAGACTCAAACACGTCGGACACTCCTCAGAGTCTCACTCTGACACAGACTCAAACACGTCGGACACTCCTCAGAGTCTCACTCTGACACAGACTCAAACACGTCGGACACTCCTCAGACTCTCACTCTGACACAGACTCAAACACGTCGGACACTCCTCAGAGTCTCACTCTGACAGACTCAAACACGAGGGACACACAACAGAGTCTCACTCTGACAGACTCAAACACGACGGACACTCCTCAGAGTCTCACTCTGACACAGACTCAAACACGTCGGACACTCCTCAGAGTCTCACTCTGACACAGACTCAAACACGTCGGACACTCCTCAGAGTCTCACTCTGACACAGACTCAAACACGTCGGACACTCCTCAGACTCTCACTCTGACACAGACTCAAACACGTCGGACACTCCTGAGAGTCTCACTCTGACACAGACTCAAACACGTCGGACACACCTCAGAGTCTCACTCTGACACAGACTCAAACACGTCGGACACTCCTCAGAGTCTCACTCTGACACAGACTCAAACACGTCGGACACTCCTCAGAGTCTCACTCTGACACAGACTCAAACACGTCGGACACTCCTCAGACTCTCACTCTGACACAGACTCAAACACGTCGGACACTCCTCAGACTCTCACTCTGACACAGACTCAAACACGTCGGACACTCCTCAGAGTCTCACTCTGACACAGACTCAAACACGTCGGACACTCCTCAGAGTCTCACTCTGACACAGACTCAAACACGACGGACACTCCTCAGACTCTCACTCTGACACAGACTCAAACACGTCGGACACACCTCAGAGTCTCACTCTGACACAGACTCAAACACGTCGGACACTCCTCAGAGTCTCACTCTGACACAGACTCAAACACGTCGGACACTCCTCAGAGTCTCACTCTGACACAGACTCAAACACGTCGGACACTCCTCAGACTCTCACTCTGACACGGACTCAAACACGTCGGACACTCCTCAGACTCTCACTCTGACACGGACTCAAACACGTCGGACACACCTCAGAGTCTCACTCTGACACAGACTCAAACACGTCGGACACTCCTCAGACTCTCACTCTGACACAGACTCAAACACGTCGGACACTCCTCAGAGTCTCACTCTGACACAGACTCAAACACGTCGGACACTCCTCAGAGTCTCACTCTGACAGACTCAAACACGTCGGACACTCCTGAGAGTCTCACTCTGACACAGACTCAAACACGTCGGACACACCTCAGAGTCTCACTCTGACACAGACTCAAACACGTCGGACACACCTCAGAGTCTCACTCTGACACAGACTCAAACACGTCGGACACTCCTCAGACTCTCACTCTGACACAGACTCAAACACGTCGGACACTCCTCAGACTCTCACTCTGACAGACTCAAACACGTCGGACACTCCTCAGAGTCTCACTCTGACAGACTCAAACACGTCGGACACTCCTGAGAGTCTCACTCTGACACAGACTCAAACACGTCGGACACACCTCAGAGTCTCACTCTGACACAGACTCAAACACGTCGGACACACCTCAGAGTCTCACTCTGACACAGACTCAAACACGTCGGACACTCCTCAGACTCTCACTCTGACACAGACTCAAACACGTCGGACACTCCTGAGAGTCTCACTCTGACACAGACTCAAACACGTCGGACACTCCTCAGACTCTCACTCTGACACAGACTCAAACACGTCGGACACTCCTCAGAGTCTCACTCTGACACAGACTCAAACACGTCGGACACTCCTCAGAGTCTCACTCTGACACAGACTCAAACACGTCGGACACTCCTCAGAGTCTCACTCTGACACAGACTCAAACACGTCGGACACTCCTCAGACTCTCACTCTGACACAGACTCAAACACGTCGGACACTCCTCAGAGTCTCACTCTGACACAGACTCAAACACGTCGGACACTCCTCAGAGTCTCACTCTGACACAGACTCAAACACGTCGGACACTCCTCAGACTCTCACTCTGACACAGACTCAAACACGTCGGACACTCCTCAGAGTCTCACTCTGACACAGACTCAAACACGTCGGACACTCCTCAGAGTCTCACTCTGACACAGACTCAAACACGTCGGACACTCCTCAGAGTCTCACTCTGACACAGACTCAAACACGTCGGACACTCCTCAGAGTCTCACTCTGACACAGACTCAAACACGTCGGACACTCCTCAGACTCTCACTCTGACACAGACTCAAACACGTCGGACACACCTCAGACTCTCACTCTGACACAGACTCAAACACGTCGGACACTCCTCAGAGTCTCCCAGGTGGACTCTGGTTTAAAGCTTTCTTCTCTCTCTGTCTTCTCTCTCCGTCTCGCTCGGGTCACGACCTGCAGCAAACCACAGACTGGAGCCACGCCCCCAATGGTGTGACATCACCAGTGAAGCAGCCAATGGGGCTTGGGGACTCTGACGGCTCCATCGTGGACTGGAGCCACAGCTACGTAAGAAAACAAGCACAGTGAGGAGTGAGTGAAGAGTGGTGAGTGAGTGAGTGAGTGAGTGAAGAGTGAGGAGTGAGTGAAGAGTGGTGAGTGAGTGAGTGAGGAGTGAGTGAGGAGTGGGGAGTGAGTGAGTGAGTGAGTGAGTGAGAGAGAAAGGAGTGAGTGAGTGAGTGAGTGAGTGAGGAGTGAGTGAGTGAGTGAAGAGTGAGTGAAGAGTGAGTGAAGAGTGAGGAGTGAGTGAGTGAGTGAGTGAGTGAGAGAGAAAGGAGTGAGTGAGTGAGTGAGTGAGTGAGTGAGTGAGGAGTGAGTGAGGAGTGAGTGAGGAGTGGTGAGTGAGTGAGTGAGTGAGGAGTGAGTGAGTGAGTGAAGAGTGAGTGAAGAGTGAGGAGTGAGTGAGGAGTGAGTGAGGAGTGAGTGAGGAGTGGTGAGTGAGTGAGTGATTGAGGAGTGAGTGAGGAGTGAGTGAGTGAGGAGTGAGTGAGTGAGGAGTGAGGGAGTGAGGAGTGAGTGAGTGAGGAGTGAGTGAGTGAAGAGTGGTGAGTGAGTGAGTGAGGAGTGGGGAGTGAGTGAGTGAGTGAGTGAGTGAGAGAGAAAGGAGTGAGTGAGGAGTGAGTGAGGAGTGAGTGAGGAGTGGTGAGTGAGTGAGTGATTGAGGAGTGAGTGAGTGAGTGAGTGAGTGACTGAGAGAGAAAGGAGTGAGAAAGGAGTGAGTGAAGAGTGAGTGAGGAGTGAGTGAGGAGTGGTGAGTGAGTGAGTGAGTGGTGAGTGAAGAGTGAGTGAAGAGTGAGGAGTGAGTGAGGAGTGAGTGAGGAGTGAGTGAGTGAGGAGTGAGTGAGTGAGTGAGGAGTGAGTGAGGAGTGAGTGAGTGAGTGAAGAGTGAGTGAAGAGTGGTGAGTGAGTGAGTGAGGAGTGAGTGAAGAGTGAGTGAGTGAGGAGTGAGTGAAGAGTGAGGAGTGAGTGAGTGAGGAGTGAGGAGTGAGTGAGTGAGGAAGGAGTGAGTGAGTGAGTGAGGAGTGGTGAGTGAGTGAGGAGTGGTGAGTGAGGGTGGAGTGAGGAGTGGTGAGTGAGTGAGGAGTGAGTGAGTGAAGAGTGAGTGAGTGAGGAGTGAGTGAGAAGTGAGTGAGTGAGGAGTGAGTGAGTGAGGAGTGAGTGGTGAGTGAGTGAGGAGTGAGTGAAGAGTGAGTGAGTGAGGAGTGAGTGAGTGAGTGGTGAGTGAGTGAGGAGTGAGTGAAGAGTGAGTGAGTGAGGAGTGAGTGAGTGAGTGGTGAGTGAGTGAGTGAGTGAGTGAGGAGGAGTGAGTGAGTGAGGAGTGAGTGAAGAGTGAGTGAGTGAGGAGTGAGTGAGGGGTGAGTGAGGAGTGGTGAGTGAGTGAGGAGTGGTGAGTGAGTGAAGAGTGGTGAGTGAGTGGTGGTGAGTGGCGAGTGAGTGAGTGAGGTGGTGAGTGAGGGTGGTGAGTGAGGTGAGTGAGTGAGGGTGAGTGAGTGAGGGGGTGAGTGGTGGTGAGTGAGGCGAGAGTGAGTGGCGAGGTGAGTGAGTGAGGAGTGAGTGAGGAGTGAGTGAGTGAGGAGTGAGTGAGTGAGGAGTGAGTGAGGAGTGAGTGAAGAGTGAGTGAGTGAGGAGTGAGTGAGTGAGTGAAGAGTGAGTGAGTGAGTGAGTGAAGAGTGAGTGAGTGAGTGAAGAGTGAGTGAGTGAGTGGTGAGTGAGCGAGGAGTGTCTCTGTTGCAGATCGTTGGGATCAAAGAGCAGCTCCACTCTGAGGACAAGATTGACCTGCTGGGGGCGCTCTTCTCTCCCTCTCAGGTACATTCAGAGCAGGATCAAACAACAGTGTGGGATAAGTAATGACTTTAGTCTTTTTGGACGTTTTGATCCAATAATATCACTGTGTTTGTTATAAAAGCTCTTTATGTTTCCATCTGTTTAGTCCAGACAAACATGAAACACAACCACAGGAGGGGAGGGGCCTCTGACACAGGGGGAGGGGCCTCTGACACAGGAGGAGGGGCTCTGACACAGGGAGGAGGGGCTCTGACACAGGAGGAGGGGCCTCTGACACAGGGGGAGGGGCCTCTGACACAGGGGGAGGGCCTCTGACACAGGGGGAGGGGCTCTGACACAGGGAGGAGGGGCTCTGACACAGGGAGGAGGGGCTCTGACACAGGGGGAGGGCCTCTGACACAGGGGGAGGGCCTCTGACACAGGGGAGGGCTCTGACACAGGGAGGAGGGCTCTGACACAGGGGAGGCCTCTGACACAGGGGGAGGGGCCTCTGACACAGGGGGTGGGGCCTCTGACACAGGAGGAGGGGCCTCTGACACTGGGGGTGGGGCTCTGACACTGGGGGTGGGGCCTCTGACACAGGGGGAGGGGCCTCTGACACAGGGGAAGGGCCTCTGACACAGGGGGAGGGGCTCTGACACAGGAGGAGGGGCCTCTGACACAGGAGGAGGAGCCTCTGACACAGGGGGTGGGCCACTGACACAGGAGGAGGGGCCTCTGTCACAGGAGGAGGGGCCTCTGACACTGGGGGAGGGCCTCTGACACCGGGGGAGGGGCCTCTGACACAGGAGGAGGGGCCTCTGACACAGGGGAAGGGCCTCTGACACAGGGGGAGGGGCCTCTGACACAGGGGGAGGGGCCTCTGACACTGGTGGAGGGGCTCTGACACAGGGAGGAGGGGCTCTGACACAGGGGGAGGGCCTCTGACACAGGGGGAGGGGCCTCTGACACAGGGGGAGGGGCTCTGACACAGGAGGAGGGGCCTCTGACACAGGGGGAGGGGCTCTGACACAGGGGGAGGGGCCTCTGACACAGGGGGAGGGGCCTCTGACACAGGGGGAGGGGCCTCTGACACAGGGGGAGGGCCTCTGACACAGGGGAGGGGCCTCTGACACAGGGGGAGGGGCCTCTGACACAGGGGGAGGGGCCTCTGACACAGGGGGAGGGGCCTCTGACACAGGAGGGGCCTCTGACACACTGGGGGGGGGCCTCTGACACACGGGGAGGGGCCTCTGACACAGGGGGAGGGGCCTCTGACACAGGGGGAGGGGCCTCTGACACAGGGGGAGGGGCCTCTGACACAGGGGGCTGGGCCTCTGACACAGGGAGGGGCCTCTGACACAGGGGAGGGGCCTCTGACACAGGAGGGGCCTCTGACACAGGGGAGGGGCCTCTGACACAGGGAGGGGCCTCTGACACAGGGAGGGGCCTCTGACACAGGGGAGGGGCCTCTGACACAGGGAGGGGCTCTGACACAGGAGGAGGGGCTCTGACACAGGGGGAGGGCCTCTGACACAGGGGGAGGGGCCTCTGACACAGGAGGAGGGGCTCTGACACAGGGGGAGGGCCTCTGACACAGGGGGCGGGGCCTCTGACACAGGGGGAGGGGCCTCTGACACAGGGGGAGGGGCCTCTGACACAGGGGGAGGGGCCTCTGACACAGGGGGAGGGGCCTCTGACACAGGGGGAGGGGCCTCTGACACAGGGGGAGGGGCCACTGACACAGGGTGAGGGGCCTCTGACACAGGGGGAGGGGCCTCTGACACAGGAGGAGGGGCCTCTGACACAGGGGGGAGGCCTCTGACACAGGGGGAGGGCCTCTGACACAGGGGGAGGGGCTCTGACACAGGGGGAGGGGCCTCTGACACAGGGGGAGGGGCCTCTGACACAGGGGGAGGGGCCTCTGACACAGGGGGAGGGGCTCTGACTCTTGTGTGTGCAGATGCTGAGTGGTTGCTCGGTGGATGAGCTGAAGCTGCGTCCGGCTCTGACCTCGACTCCGATCAAACAGGAGGAGCAGCAGGACACCAGCCTGGGGTGAGAGCGCCCCCTGCAGGTCACTCCATCTCTGCTCCTCCTCCTCTTCTGCTCCTCCTCCTCTTCTGCTCCTTCTCCTCTTCTGCTCCTCCTCCTCTTCTGCTCCTTCTCCTCTGCTCCTCCTCGTCTCCTCCTCCTCCTCTGCTTCTCCTCCTCCTCTGCTCCTCCTCCTCCTCTGCTCCTCCTCCTCTTCTGCTCCTTCTCCTCTGCTCCTTCTCCTCTGCTCCTCCTCCTCTGCTCCTCCTTCTCTGCTCTTCCTCCTCTCCTCCTCCTCTTCTCCTCCTCTTCTGCTCCTCCTCCTCTCCTCCTCCTCTTCTGCTTCTCCTCCTCCTCTGCTCCTCCTCCTCCTCTTCTCCTCCTCCTCTTCTGCTCCTTCTCCTCTGCCTCCTCCTCGTCTCCTCCTCCTCCTCTGCTCCTCCTTTTCTCCTCTTCTTCTCCTCCTCCTCTGCTCCTCCTCTTCTTCTCCTCTTCGGCTTCTCCTCCTCTTCTCCTGCTCCTCCTCCTCTCCTCCTCCTCTGGCTCTGAGTGACTTTTTCGTCGAGAAGAATTTGGATTTCTTGTGTCTTACGGAAACTTGGCAGCGGGAACAGGAGTACGTCCATCTGAACGAACTGTGCCCTCCAGGCTGCTCTGTATTCGGTACTAGGTGGGCTCGCACTTGTATACCGGGACTTATTCTGCTGCAGTATGATGAACACCGACGCGTTCAACTCCTTTGAACTGCAAATGAACAAGGTTGGAAACACAGACTTTTTCTACTGTGTCTTAATTTACCGTCCCCCTGGCTCTGCTCGTTTATTTCTTGAGGAGTTCTCAGAGTTCTTGTCATCTATCATTAAACTGGAAAATGTTCTAATTCTAGGCGACTTAAATCTCCATGTTGACGACCCGTCATGTCTTATGGCTGCAGAACTATTAACTCTCATGGACTCATTTAGTTTTGTGCAACACGTTACTGGTCCCACTCACAAGAAAGGACACACTTTAGATTTGGTTTTTTCTTTTGGTCTAAACATTGAGCAAATAAAAGTCGAGGAATCTCATATAAGTGACCATTGTTTTATCATATTTTCTTTATCTATTAATATTGCTTCCTCAACTTGTAAGGTAGTGACCAAAAGGCGTATTGTGAATAAGTCCACTATAAGTGAGTTTTCTGCCTTATTTGACCCCAGTTTTCTTTCTGATTGTGATGATGTTGAAGAATTTACCACAGAGCTAAATAGCCATTGCTTGACTGTTCTAAACACTGTAGCACCTGTTAAAAATACAACAGGGTCAAACACTAAGCCATGTCCCTGGATGAATGACGCCTTACGTGGTTTTAGGAGAGACTGCCGAAAAGTAGAACGTCTATGGAAAACTGCACAGACTTCACCTGAAAGACATGATGACTGAGCTAAATGAAATGTTAAATCATGCTCGTTCCACATATATTTCTAACATTGTCTTATGCAACAATAAAAATCCAAAAGTCCTTTTTGACACCATTCAAAATCTAGTTGCACCTTCAGCTCCTCCTGTGCCTGTATACTCACAAAAAGAGTGCAACAATTTTATGAATTTTTTGGTTCAGAAAGTGCAAGACATCAGGGCAAACACTGATCCTCCCCTGAATTATACAAGCCCTGTGTTCTCCCCTGTGTGCTCATGGTCCTCCTTCACCCCAGCCAACCTACGAGATGTTGAGCTTTTAGTGAGGAAGATGAAACCCTCATCCAGTCCTGTTGACATTGTCCCAACATCATTGTTCTTAAATACCTTTGACATTTTTGGTCCCTGGGTTGTAAAACGTATAAATCTCTCACTTGAAACTGGCTCAGTCCCCAGCTATTTCAAGCACGCTGTTATAAACCCTATTCTTAAAAAACCTCATCTTGATCCATTGGAGCCAAAAAACTACAGGCCCGTATCAAAACTCCCCTTTGTTTCAAAGATTTTGGACAAAGTGGTGGCAGGACAACTTACCAGTGTGATGATATTCCAGTCTGGGTTTCGAAAACTGCTTTCAACTGAGACGGCTTTACTGAAGGTTGTAAATGATGTCATGATGGCCGCTGATTCTGGTCGATACTCTGTGTTAGTCCTACTTGACTTAACGTCCGCTTTTGACTCTGTGGATCACAGGATTCTGATTGATCGCCTAGAAACTGAGATTGGATTTTCTGGGGCTGTACTCCACTGGTTCTCATCTTATTTAAAAGATCGTACTTTCAGTGTTGCCAGAAACAATGTAATGTCTGATGTATCCACCCTGTTTTGTGGAGTTGCTCAGGGATCCGTTCTTGGCCCACTTTTATTCCTGTTGTATCTGCTGCCTCTTGGTCAGATAGTTTGTGGTTTTAAAAATGTATCTTATCATTTTTATGCTGATGATATCAACTGTACTGTTCTTTTAATGATTCAGAGTTTCATGTTTTAACCATGTTCTTGGAGTGTGTGTCCTGCATCAAAAAATGGCTGTCGTCAAATTACCTCCAGATAAACCCAAAGAAGACAGAAACTGATCATTGCACCGGACCAAAAGATCCCTTTGATCAAACAACACCTGGGTTCTCTGGGCTCCTCCGTACAAACCAGCCTAAGAAACCTGGGGGTTGTGTTTGACCAGGCTATGTCTCTGGAGGGCCACTCTAAACAGTCGACAAAAAACTGTTTTTATCATCTGAGAAACATCTCAAAAGTGAGGAAACTGCTATCAAAGACTGATCTGGAGATGATCATCCATGCTTTTATCTCGTCTCGTCTTGACTATTGCAACTCTGTTTTTACTCGCTTTGATAAGTCCGCTCTTAAAAGACTTCAACTTGTGCCAAACTCTGCTGCAAGGATTTGAACAGGAATTCCCAGAACAGCCCATATAACCCCGGTTTGATCGTCCCTTCACTGTCACCAGTAAAGTATAGGTTTGATTTTAAACTCTGTGTTCTTACTTTCCGAGCTGCAGGGTCAGGCCCCTCAGGATGTTGCTGATTTGCTGTGCCCTTACACCTCCAGCCGCACTCTTCAGTCTTCAGACCAGAGTCTTCTCATGGTCCCAAAGACACGCTTCGGGGGGACCTGTCCTTTCAGGCTGTGGCCCCCAGACTCTGGAACGCCCTGCCCCTGGCTCTTCAGGCCGAGTCAGTGGACACTTTTAAGAAGCAGCTAAAGACACTCTTATTCCAAAAAGCTTTTAGTCGACTGGGTTGTTATTTTTCTGTATTTTATCCTATTTTTATGTGAAGCACTTTGTGATTTTTATCTGTGAAAAGCGCTATACAAATAAAATGTACTTACTTACTCTGCTCCCCCTCCTCTCCTCTTCTTCTCCTCCTCTTCTCCTTCTCTGCCCCTCCTCCTCCTCTTCTCCTCCTCCTCTCCTCCTTCTCTGCTCCTCCTCTGCTCCTCCTCTGCCCCTCCTCCTCTGACCCACTTCTCTTGTGCCTTTGAGCAGAACACCTCCAGAGCTCAGGGAGAAGGTCAGAGCTCTGTTGATGTCGGCACCACTGACTCCGAGCCCTCTGAAGTGCTGGTTGCAGGCCCCGCCCCCTGAGCAGGTGAGCCCCGCCCCCTGAGCTCTCAGGGAGCAGCTCTGTCACACTTGTGTCCCACAGGATTGTGAGGAGAGGAGCGTCCAGAGAGAACTGAGCAGCAGCCAACAGTCGACCGGCAGCGGCTCCGAGGTCAGAGCGCGCCACCATTACATGATTGTTATGTTAAGAAATGAGAGCACAAGGAGAGGGAGTGACGACACAAATGAGCATTTAACTAAACCAGAACAATTAGCTTAAACTAAAGGACACATCATCCATGAATCAGATCCTTCCAGTCCTGAATGTGCTTTAGTTTGAGTGAGGCCTGAGGTTTACGTCTGAACATGAGCCTGACACGGAGCAGCTTCTCTACAAAAAGAGCCTTTAGCTTAAACTTACATTTGTGTCTGTCACATAGTGATGTGATGACTGTGTTCTGTGACCTGCTCTAGAGCGCCCCCTTCAGCTGGGCTCAGATACAGTCGGATTAACACTTCTGCTGTGATTAAACCAGCCTTTGTTTGCTTTGTTCTTAGTGAGAGATCCAGACGGTAAAATGCTTCTTCTACATTTGGAGAACTCTCTTATAGATCGTGAATGACTGTTTCAGGGTCTGGGCCGTGCCGTCTGGGCCGGCCCAGTGCCGTCTGGGCCGGCCCAGTGCCGTCTGGGCCGGCCCAGTGCCGTCTGGGCCGGCCCAGTGCAGATTCCTTTTCTAACAGACAGTTGGACATCATTTATATCAATGAAGAGCATCGGTCCAAGAAAGGACCCCTGAGGGCCTCCTCTTGTCATGTTTACCTGTGGGTCGGCTCTTCCTCTGTGTGGTCCCCTCCATCTCCTGCTCTGAACTTCATTTGTTTCTGTGGATTTGTTTTTTAAGGTTTAGCATCAATTTATAAATGACATTAAAGGAACAATGATGCATTTTTCTTCTTATTATCCTTTAAACACAATGTTGTGGACCATCTCCATCTTATGTTTTGAAAACATTTTCTTTATTATGCTGTAATTAAAGTTCCTCTGCTGTTTGCCCTGAGTGTGTGCATCCAGCAGAGGGCGCCTTACACAGTTGGGTTCTGTACTTTAAGAGCTCTGGTCAGGAGTGTTCAGAGGCAGAAATGATTGAAGGACTTAAAACAGCAGCAGATTCTCAGATAAAAGATGTTTGACCTGAACAAACGTCACAGATGGAGGGAGTTCAACAGGACGTGTTTGTGACGTCGAGGGACAGGATTTTATAAAAACATTAAACAAAACAGAGTGAGGTAGATGTCACTCCAGAGTGTTTTATGAAGAACACTGTTAGGACAGGATTAAAGGAGAGAAGTGCAGCAGAATGTGTTTTCATCTGGACAAACACGGCTCGTAAACCTCACGGTGATAAACACGAGTAAATAAACCCTCTACAAAGACGCTCTCCTTCTGTGACGTCTTCTTTATTAACTCATCGTCCTCGGGAAACATCCGTCTGTAGAATCCAAACTGAATGTTCTGTCCTGAGGACTTGAACCGAACTGAACAAAAGTGCGGTTGTCCACTTTTTTCTCCAAATGTTTGATTCTGATGAAAACTGCAGCTCATTGTTTCTCAGTTAAAGTCTCAAACCCCCGAGCAGAGCAGTCAGGTGTGACCCCTCTGTGCTTCAGGTGATGGGGCTCAGTCTGCTGGGCTCAGTGCTGCTCAAGTCGGACCCCAGCCTCGGCCCCGCCCCCAGCCCAGGCTCCGCCCCCAGCCCCGGCTCTCTCCCGGCCCGCTCACAGTGGCTCTCTCTGGGCGATGAGGAGCTGGGCTGTTTCCCTCTGGAGCAGGTGGAGGTGTGGTGGTGTCAGCCTCCTGTGGGATACATGCTCTCACCGGAGTGCCCCGCCCACCAGCTCAGCCCCGCCCACCAGCTCAGCCCCATCCAGGTAAGACTCATGTCAACCTCCACATTCATCCATCCATCTTCTTCCACTTATCCAGACCTCCATGTTCACATGTTCAAATGTTCATGTGTTCACATGTTCACGTGTTCACATGTTTGAGTTCACATGTTCACATGTTCACGTGTTCACATGTTTGAGTTCACATGTTCATGTGTTCATGTGTTCACATGTTTGAGTTCACATGTTCATGTGTTCATGTGTTCACATGTTCATGTGTTCACATGTTTGAGTTCACATGTTCATGTGTTCATGTGTTCACATGTTCATGTGTTCACATGTTTGTGTTCACGTGTTCACGTGTTCACGTGTTCACGTGTTCATGTGTTCACGTGTTCACGTGTTCATGTGTTCACGTGTTCACGTGTTCATGTGTTCACATGTTCACGTGTTCATGTGTTCACATGTTCACGTGTTCACATGTTCATGTGTTCATGTGTTCACATGTTTGTGTTCACGTGTTCACGTGTTCATGTGTTCACATGTTCACGTGTTCACATGTTCACGTGTTCATGTGTTCACATGTTCATGTGTTCACATGTTTGTGTTCACATGTTCACATGTTCACGTGTTCACGTGTTCACGTGTTCACGTGTTCACATGTTCACGTGTTCATGTGTTCATGTGTTCACGTGTTCACATGTTCACGTGTTCATGTGTTCATGTGTTCACATGTTCATGTGTTCACATGTTTGTGTTCACATGTTCACATGTTCACGTGTTCACGTGTTCACATGTTCACGTGTTCATGTGTTCATGTGTTCATGTGTTCACGTGTTCACGTGTTCACGTGTTCATGTGTTCACGTGTTCACGTGTTCACGTGTTCACGTGTTCATGTGTTCAGGAGCTGCAGGTGGTCATGTTTGGTAAAACAAACGATCAGGTGAGTCTGACAGAACAGGCCCGACTTTACATCTAGACCTGGACCTGGACCTGAGCCGGACCTGGACCTGAGCCGGACCTGGACCTGAGCCGGACCTGGATCTGGACCTGAGCCGGACCTGGACCTGAGCCGGACCTGGACCTGAGCCGGACCTGGAGCTGAGCCGGACCTGGACCTGAGCCGGACCTGGACCTGGAGCTGAGCCGGACCTGGATCTGAGCCGGACCTGGACCTGAGCCGGACCTGGACCTGAGCCGGACCTGGAGCTGAGCCGGACCTGGACCTGAGCCGGACCTGGACCTGGAGCTGAGCCGGACCTGGACCTGAGCCGGACCTGGACCTGAGCCGGACCTGGAGCTGAGCCGGACCTGGACCTGAGCCGGACCTGGACCTGGAGCTGAGCCGGACCTGGATCTGAGCCGGACCTGGACCTGGACCGACCTGACCTGAGCCGACCTGGACCTGAGCTGACCTGACCTGAGCTGAGCCGACCTGGATCTGAGCCGACCTGGAGCTGAGCCGACCTGGATCTGAGCCGACCTGACCTGAGCTGACCTGACCTGGATCTGAGCCGGACCTGGATCTGAGCCGGACCTGGACCTGAGCCGGACCTGGACCTGGAGCTGAGCCGGACCTGGATCTGAGCCGGACCTGGACCTGGACCGGACCTGGACCTGAGCCGGACCTGGACCTGAGCTGGACCTGGACCTGGAGCTGAGCCGGACCTGGATCTGAGCCGGACCTGGACCTGAGCCGGACCTGGAGCTGAGCCGGACCTGGATCTGAGCCGGACCTGGACCTGAGCTGGACCTGGACCTGGATCTGAGCCGGACCTGGATCTGAGCCGGACCTGGACCTGAGCCGGACCTGGAGCTGAGCCGGACCTGGACCGGACCTGGACCTGAGCTGGAGTCACTGCCTCGTCTCTCACTTTATTTTAAAGTCATTTTTAAAGTTAATTTTAAAAAAGTTTTTAATGAAATATTTCCATTTTAATATTTTAACAAATAAGCAATGAATTTAAAAACAATTGTACAAATGAATTTTAGCACATTTTAACTCATTTATTTATTGTATTTATTTATTTATTGTATTTATGTAAAGTCTCTGCACTTGAAGCTGTGGGTCTGTCCTGTTTAGATCTGAGTGGATCGTCTGTGTTTCTGTGACCTTTGACCTCAGACGTGTTCATTCATTAAAGTTTGTGTCTGAA
This sequence comes from Rhinogobius similis, assembly GCA_019453435.1. Taxonomy (NCBI): domain Eukaryota; kingdom Metazoa; phylum Chordata; class Actinopteri; order Gobiiformes; family Gobiidae; genus Rhinogobius; species Rhinogobius similis. The sequence continues at coordinate 42,121,834 of CM033631.1, read as the reverse complement.
CCTTCTCTTCTCTTTGACTAAAGGGTGCGTGGGGAGGGGCGGGCTGTGGGGAGGGGCGGGCTGTGCTGTGGGGAGGGGCGGGCTGTGGGGAGGGGCGGGCTGTGCTGTGGGGAGGGGCTGTGGAGAGGGGGCGGGCTGTGCTGTGACGAGGGGCGGGCTGTGCTGTGGGGAGGGGCGGGCTGTGCTGTGGGGAGGGGCGGGCTGTGGGGAGGGGCGGGCTGTGGTGAGGGGCGGGCTGTGGGGAGGGCGGGCTGTGGGGTGGGGCGGGCTGTGGGGAGGGGCTGTGGGAGGGGCGGGCTGTGCTGTGGGGAGGGGCGGGCTGTGGGGAGGGGCGGGCTGTGCTGTGGTGAGGGGCGGGCTGTGGGGAGGGGCGGGTCAGGGGAGGGGCGGGCTGTGCTGTGGGAGGGGCGGGCTGTGCTGTGGGGAGGCGGGCTGTGGGGAGGGGGCTGTGCTGTGGGAGGCGGGCTGTGCTGTGGAGGGGCGGGCTGTGGGGAGGGGCGAGGCTGTGCTGTGGGAGGCGGGCTGTGGTGAGGGGCGGGCTGTGGGGAGGGGCGGGTCAGGGGAGGCGGGCTGTGCTGTGGGGAGGGGCGGGCTGTGCTGTGGGGAGGGCGGGCTGTGCTGTGGCGAGGGGCGGCTGTGGGAGGGGCGGGCTGTGGTGAGGGGCGGGCTGTGGGAGGGGCGGGCTGTGGGGAGGGGAGGCGGGCTGTGCTGTGGGGAGGGGCGGGCTGTGGGGAGGGGGCGGGCCAGGAGGGGCGGGCTGTGCTGTGGGAGGCGGGCTGTGGGGAGGAGGGGCGGGCTGTGCTGTGGGAGGGGGCGGGCTGTGGTGAGGGGCGGGCTGTGGGGAGGGCGGGCTGTGGGGAGGGGCGGGCTGTGCTGTGGGGAGGGGCGGGCTGTGCTGTGGGGAGGGGCGGGCTGTGGGGAGGGGCGGGCTGTGGGGAGGGGCTGTGGAGAGGGGCGGGCTGTGCTGTGGGGAGGGGCGGGCTGTGCTGTGGGGAGGGGCTGTGGCGAGGGGCGGGCTGTGCTGTGGGGAGGGGCGGGCTGTGCTGTGGCGAGGGGCGGGCTGTGGGGAGGGGCGGGCTGTGGCGAGGGGCGGGGTTGACCTCTGACCTCCTTTTCTGACACGAGCTCCTGTCGATCACGTCAGGCGTCCACGCTTCATCTTTTCTGTCGGTGCAGGTTCAACAGTTGTTTATTTGTGTTTTATTCATCTAATGTCGTTTATTCTTTGAAAACAAATGAAAAGCTCGGACTTTACAAATAAGGAGTTATTACAACAGACACTGAGGCGGACCGTCACAAACCTCCGACTAAAACTGTATCGAGGCAAAAGAGCCGTGAACGAGCCGAGCTGTGGGAGCGTCATGAAGAGTCCTGACTGTTCAGATGGAAAATACAGGCAAAGTGAAGCAGACGGTGATGTACTTTGTCTGTTTTTTACTCTTCTTCTTCTTTTAAACTGTGAACATGAACAAGAACGACAGAGCAGACGACACACGAGAACCAGGAAGTACCAGAACCAGGAAGTACGAGAAGCAGGAAGTAACAGAACCAGGAAGTACCAGAACCAGGAAGTACCAGAACCAGGACGAGAAGCAGGAAGTACGAGAACCAGGAGAACCAGGAAGTACCAGAACCAGGAAGTACCAGAACCAGGAAGTACGAGAACCAGGAAGTACAAGAACCAGGAAGTACAAGAACCAGGAAGTACGAGAACCAGGAAGTATTATATTACACAGGTATTACAGAGGTATTACACATATAGGAACCATACGGACCATACGGACCATAGGAACCTTACAAACCATAGGAACCATACGGACCATAGAAACCATGCGGAGCATAGTAACCATAGGAACAATAGGAACTATACAAATCATAGGTATTACACAGGTATTACCCTCCCCGTGTGTCAGGTGCCCTCCCCGTGTGTCAGGTGCCCTCCCCGTGTGTCAGGTGCGCCCCTGTGTGTGTCAGGTGCGTCCCTGTGTGTCAGGTGCCCTTCCCTGTGTGTCAGATGCCCTCCCTGTGTGTCAGGTGCGCCCCTGTGTGTCAGGTGCGGGGAGGGGAGGGGCGGGCTGTGCTGTGGGGAGGGGCGGGCTGTGGGGAGGGGCGGGCTGTGGTGAGGGGCGGGCTGTGCTGTGGGGAGGGGCGGGCTGTGGGGAGGGGAGGGGCGGGCTGTGCTGTGGGGAGGGGCGGGCTGTGGTGAGGGGCGGGCTGTGGGGAGGGGCGGGCTGTGGGGAGGGGCGGGCTGTGCTGTGGGGAGGGGCGGGCTGTGCTGTGGGGAGGGGCGGGCTGTGGGGAGGGGCGGGCTGTGGGGAGGGGCTGTGGAGAGGGGCGGGCTGTGCTGTGGCGAGGGGCGGGCTGTGCTGTGGGGAGGGGCTGTGGCGAGGGGCGGGCTGTGCTGTGGGGAGGGGCGGGCTGTGCTGTGGCGAGGGGCGGGCTGTGGGGAGGGGCGGGCTGTGGCGAGGGGCGGGGTTGACCTCTGACCTCCTTTTCTGACACGAGCTCCTGTCGATCACGTCAGGCGTCCACGCTTCATCTTTTCTGTCGGTGCAGGTTCAACAGTTGTTTATTTGTGTTTTATTCATCTAATGTCGTTTATTCTTTGAAAACAAATGAAAAGCTCGGACTTTACAAATAAGGAGTTATTACAACAGACACTGAGGCGGACCGTCACAAACCTCCGACTAAAACTGTATCGAGGCAAAAGAGCCGTGAACGAGCCGAGCTGTGGGAGCGTCATGAAGAGTCCTGACTGTTCAGACGGAAAATACAGGCAAAGTGAAGCAGACGGTGATGTACTTTGTCTGTTTTTTACTCTTCTTCTTCTTTTAAACTGTGAACATGAACAAGAACGACAGAGAGCAGACGACACACGAGAACCAGGAAGTACCAGAACCAGGAAGTACGAGAAGCAGGAAGTAACAGAACCAGGAAGTACCAGAACCAGGAAGTACAAGAACCAGGACGAGAAGCAGGAAGTACGAGAACCAGGAGAACCAGGAAGTACCAGAACCAGGAAGTACCAGAACCAGGAAGTACGAGAACCAGGAAGTACAAGAACCAGGAAGTACAAGAACCAGGAAGTACAAGAACCAGGAAGTATTATATTACACAGGTATTACAGAGGTATTACACATATAGGAACCATACGGACCATACGGACCATAGGAACCTTACAAACCATAGGAACCATACGGACCATAGAAACCATGCGGAGCATAGTAACCATAGGAACAATAGGAACTATACAAATCATAGGTATTACACAGGTATTACCCTCCCCGTGTGTCAGGTGCCCTCCCCGTGTGTCAGGTGCCCTCCCCGTGTGTCAGGTGCGCCCCTGTGTGTGTCAGGTGCGTCCCTGTGTGTCAGGTGCCCTTCCCTGTGTGTCAGATGCCCTCCCTGTGTGTCAGGTGCGCCCCTGTGTGTCAGGTGCGCCCCTGTGTGTGTCAGGTGCCCTCCCTGTGTGTCAGGTGCGCCCCTGTGTGTGTCAGGTGCCCTCCCTGTGTGTGTCAGGTGCCCTCCCTGTGTGTCAGGTGCGCCCCGTGTGTGTCAGGTGCGCCCCTGTGTGTGTCAGGTGCGCCCCTGTGTGTGTCAGGTGCGCCCCTGTGTGTGTCAGGTGCGCCCCTGTGTGTGTCAGGTGCGCCCCTGTGTGTCAGGTGCGCCCCTGTGTGTGTCAGGTGTCCTCCCTGTGTGTCAGGTGCGCCCCTGTGTGTGTCAGGTGTCCTCCCTGTGTGTCAGGTGCGCCCCTGTGTGTCAGGTGTCCTCCCTGTGTGTCAGGTGCGCCCCTGTGTGTGTCAGGTGTCATTCAAAGTAAAGTCATTGATCTTAAAGGTGTTTATTTCATCAAAACACAAAATGTCATAATTTTGATAAAAACTTCAAATCAAAGTGAAATGATCAGAATAAAAACTGCAGCTCTGAGGTAGTTCTTCCTCCGACAGAACGGCCTTCGTCCGTGAGCCTGGGGGCGTGGCCAGTGTGAGGGGGCGTGGTCAGTAGAGCTTCAGTGATTGGTGGAACAGCTCCTCGAGGTCGTCGTGGGTGTGGCTTCTGGGAGAGAGCTTCGTCACTCGTTCCTGAAACAGAGTTTCCTGATGGTTTAGAGCCACACCCCCTGACGGCCCAGAGGGGCGTGTCTGTGGGGGCGTGTCTGTGGGGGTCTGTGGGGGGTCTCACCTGTGTGTGTGGGGGGGTCTCACCTGTGGGGGTCTCACCTGTGTGGGATGGTCTCACCTGTGGGGGGGGTCTCACCTGTGTGGGATGGTCTCACCTGTGGGGGGGGTCTCGGGGGGGGTCTCACCTGTGGGGGGGGTCTCACCTGTGTGGGATGGTCTCACCTGTGGGGTCTCACCTGTGGGGGGGGGGGTCTCACCTGTGTGTGGGATGGTCTCACCTGTGGGGGGGGGGGTCACACCGGTGTGTGGGGTCTCACCTGTGTGGGATGGTCTCACCTGTGGGGGGGGGTCTCACCTGTGGGATGGTCTCACCTGTGTGTGTGGGGGGGGTCTCACCTGTGTGTGTGGGGGGGGTGGTTCTCACCTGTGGGGGGGGGGTCTCACCTGTGGGATGGTCTCACCTGTGGGGGGGGGGGGGTCTCACCTGGGGGGGGGGGTCTCACCTGTGGGGGGGGTCTCACCTGTGTGGGATGGTCTCACCTGTGGGATGGTCTCACCTGTGTGGGATGGTCTCACCTGTGGGATGGTCTCACCTGTGGGATGGTCCCTTGCACCAGAGCTGGGACGTCTTCAGAGGAAAAGCCCAGAGCCTGGAGTCCGTCCTCGACCTGAAGGTCCCACAGAAGAGTCCGAAGAGCATCAGCCAGAACTCGCCCGGCGTCTGCGAGCTTCACCGAGCCTACATCCGCCCCTGGAGACACGGGACCGGCTCAGACCGGGTCTGGACCGGCTCAGACCAGCTCAGACCGGGTTTAGTCCTGGTTTAGTCCTAGTTTAGTCCTAGTTTAGTCCTGGTTTAGTCCTGGTTTAGTCCTGGTCTGGTCCTGGTGTGGTCCTGGTCCTGGTCCTGGTCTGGTCCTGGTCTAGTCCTGGTCCTGGTCCTGGTCCTGGTCCTGGTCTGGTCCTGGTCTGGTCCTGGTCTGGTCCTGGTCTAGTCCTGGTGTGGTCCTGGTCCTGGTCCTGGTCCTGGTCTGGTCCTGGTCCTGGTCTGGTCCTGGTCCTGGTGTGGTCCTGGTCCTGGTCTGGTCCTGGTCCTGGTCTGGTCCTGGTCTGGTCCTGGTCCTGGTCTGGTCCTGGTGTGGTCCTGGTCCTGGTCTGGTCCTGGTCTAGTCCTGGTGTGGTCCTGGTCTGGTCCTGGTCTGGTCCTGGTCTAGTCCTGGTGTGGTCCTGGTCCTGGTCCTGGTGTGGTCCTGGTCTGGTCCTGGTCTGGTCCTGGTCCTGGTCCGGTCCTGGTCTTACCCAGTATCTCGGCGGCCTCCAGGTGGCGCTCTGGACACATGGAGGAGGTGAAGTTGAAGACGGCAGGAGACGTGAGGACCACAGAGAGACCATGAGGCTGAGGAGACAGACAGTCAGATGCCCCTCCCACAGACAGATGCCCCTCCCACAGACAGTCAGATGCCCCTCCCACAGTCAGATGCCCCTCCCACAGACAGATGCCCCTCCCACAGTCAGATGCCCCTCCCACAGTCAGATGCACCTCCCACAGTCAGATGCACCTCCCACAGACGGTCAGATGCCCCTCCCACAGACAGTCAGATGCCCCTCCCACAGACAGTCAGATGCCCCTCCCACAGTCAGATGCCCCTCCCACAGTCAGATGCCCCTCCCACAGTCAGATGCCCCTCCCACAGTCAGATGCCCCTCCCACAGTCAGATGCCCCTCCCACAGTCAGATGCCCCTCCCACAGTCAGATGCCCCTCCCACAGTCAGATGCCCCTCCCAGACAGTCAGATGCCCCTCCCACAGTCAGATGCCCCTCCCACAGACAGTCAGATGCCCCTCCCACAGTCAGATGCCCCTCCCACAGTCAGATGCCCCTCCCAGACAGTCAGATGCCCCTCCCACAGTCAGATGCCCCTCCCACAGTCAGATGCCCGTCCCACTGTCAGATGCCCCTCCCAGACAGTCAGATGCCCCTCCCACAGTCAGATGCCCCACCCACAGACTGTCAGATGCCCCTCCCACAGTCAGATGCCCCTCCCACAGTCAGATGCCCCTCCCAGACAGTCAGATGCCCCTCCCACAGTCAGATGCCCCTCCCACAGACAGTAAGATGCCTCTCCCTCGTCCCATAGACAGTCAGATGCCCCTCCCACAGACAGTCAGATGCCCCTCCCACAGACAGATGCCCCTCCCTCGTCCCGTCACAGATGAACAGTCCCTCCTCACCACCAGGGGGTGCTCCACACTGTAGCCCTGCGCTCGGTGCGTCTTCACGTTTCCTGCGATGGGGTACGACATGCCGTGGCTGCACACAAACACGCGGTTAGCGTGTTATGACATCAGCGTGTCGTAGATGTGGCGTGAACGCTCGGTTTGCGTTTCAATAGCGTGTTAATGTGGTGTTAGCATTTCATTAGCTTGCTGTTAGCATGGCAGTAGCATGCTGTTAGTGCATCATTAGCGTGTGGTTTATGTATCGTTAGCTTCTCATTATTGTGTCGTTAGCGTGTTGTTAGCCTCTCATTATCGTGTCGTTAGCATGGTGTTAGCATTTCCTTATCGTGTCATTCGTGTGTTGTTTGCCTCTCATTATCATGTCGTTAGCCTGACGTTAGCATCTCATTATCGTGTCAATTGTGTGTTGTTAGCCTCTCATTATCGTGTCGTTAGCCTGTCGTTAGCAAGGTGTTAGCATCTCATCATCGTGTCATTCGTGTGTTGTTAGCCTCTCATTATCGTAGCGTTAGCCTGTCGTTAGTGTGTTGTTAGCCTCTCATTATCGTGTCGTTAGCATATTGTTAGCCTCTCATTATCGTGTCATTAGCCTGTCGTTAGTGTGTTGTTAGCCTCTCATTATCGTGTCGTTAGCCTGTCGTTAGCATGGTGTTAGCATCTCCTTATCGTGTCATTCGTGTGTTGTTAGCCTCTCATTATCGTGTCGCTAGCTGTGTTAGCCTAGTGTGTGTTGTTAGCCTTTCATTATCGTGTCGTTAGCGTATTGTTAGCCTCTCATTATCGTGTCGTTAGCGTATTGTTAGCCTCTCATTATCGTGTCATTAGCCTGTCGTTAGTGTGTTGTTAGCCTCTCATTATCGTGTCGTTAGCCTGTCGTTAGCATGGTGTTAGCATCTCCTTATCGTGTCATTCGTGTGTTGTTAGCCTCTCATTATCGTGTCGTTAGCATGGTGTTAGCCTCTCATTATCGTGTCGTTAGCCTGTCGTTAGCGTGCTGTTAGCATCTCCTTATCGTGTCATTATCGTGTCGTTAGCCTCTCATCATAGTGTCGTTAGCATGGCGTTAGCCTCTCATTATCGTGTCGTTAGCCTGTCGTTAGCGTGTTGTTAGCCTCTCATTATCGTTCATCGTGTCGTTAGCCTGTCGTTAACGTGTTGTTAGCCTCTCATTATCGTGTCGTTAGCATGTTGTTAGCCTCTCATCGTGTTGTTAGCCTCTCATCATCGTGTCATTCGTGTGTTGTTAGCCTCTCATTATCGTGTCGTTAGCGTGTTGTTAGCCTCTCATCATCGTGTCGTTAGCCTCTCATCATCGTGTCGTTAGCCTGTCGTTAGCGTGTTGTTAGCCTCTCATTATCGTGTCGTTAGCGTGTTGTTAGCCTCTCATCATCGTGTTGTTAGCCTCTCATCATCGTGTCATTCGTGTGTTGTTAGCCTCTCATTATCGTGTCGTTAGCGTGTTGTTAGCCTCTCATCATCGTGTCGTTAGCGTGTTGTTAGCCTCTCATCATCGTGTCATTCGTGTGTTGTTAGCCTCTCATTATCGTGTCGTTAGCCTGTCGTTAGCCTCTCATTATCGTGTCGTTAGCCTGTCGTTAGCGTGCTGTTAGCCTCTCATTATCGTGTCGTTAGCCTGTCGTTAGCATCTCCTTATCGTGTCGTTAGCGTGTTGTTAGCCTCTCATTATCGTGTCGTTAGCGTGTTGTTAGTGTGTTGTTAGCCTCTCATTATCGTGTCGTTAGCCTGTCGTTAGCGTGCGGTTGTTAGCTCTCTATCATCGTGTCGCGCTAGCATCTCCTTATCGTATCGCAGCCTCTCATCATCGTGGTTGTTAGCCTCATCATCGTCGTTAGCCTGTCATCGCGGTCGCTAGCCTTCATCGTTAGCGTGTTGTTAGCCTCTCATTATCGTGTCGCATGCGCCTGCTCATCATCGCGTGCTGTTAGTCTCTCATTATCGTGTCGTTAGCCTGTCGTTAGCATCTCCTTATCGTGTCGGTAGTGTGTTGTTAGCCTCTCATCATCGTGTCGTTAGCGTGTTGTTAGTGTGTTGTTAGCCTCTCATTATCGTGTCGTTAGCCTGTCGTTAGCGTGCTGTTAGTCTCTCATTATCGTGTCGTTAGCCTGTCGTTAGCATCTCCTTATCGTGTCGGTAGTGTGTTGTTAGCCTCTCATCATCGTGTTGTTAGCCTCTCATCATCGTGTCGTTAGCCTGTCGTTAGCGTGCTGTTAGCCTCTCATCATCGTGTCGTTAGCCTGTCGTTAGCGTGCTGTTAGCGTGTCACAGACCACAGGTGGACTCCGGCGTTCCCAAAGCCGATCCCGGCGAAAACACTGGCCAAGTGCATCGCTGACCGCGCCTCCAGGTCCTCAGGGTCTCGCACGGCTCTGAGGGACACGCCCACTTTAGTCATAACACTACAGTAATGATGTCATAGTAGTATTTGAACACAACAGTACTACCGTTTGAAGTATTTGGACACCACTCTGAGCGCGTGCACCGCCCACACGTCGCTGATGGGGTTGGAGCCCTGATAGGCCGGACGCAGCTGAGGGCTCGGGGGACACGGCGCCCTCTGGTGGTACGGCAGAGCGGTGTACGACTCCAGAGCGTGACTGAGAGAGAGAGAGGCGGGGTGTGAGCGCCTCCTGCAGGTCGGACTGAGGTGTGAGCGCCTCCTGCAGGTCGGACTGACTCAGACTGAGGAGTGAGCGCCTCCTGCAGGTCAGACTGAGGAGTGAGCGCCTCCTGCAGGTCGTACTGAGGTGTGAGCGCCTCCTGCAGGTCGGACTGAGGTGTGAGCGCCTCCTGCAGGTCGGACTGAGGTGTGAGCGCCTCCTGCAGGTCGGACTGAGGTGTGAGCGCCTCCTGCAGGTCGGACTGAGGTGTGAGCGCCTCCTGCAGGTCGGACTGAGGTGTGAGCGCCTCCTGCAGGTCGGACTGAGGTGTGAGCGCCTCCTGCAGGTCGGACTGAGGTGTGAGCGCCTCCTGCAGGTCGGACTGACTCAGGTGAGCGCGCCTGAGGTGTGAGCGCCTGCAGGTCGTACTGAGTGTGAGCGCCTCCTGCAGGTCGCACTGAGGTGTGAGCGCCCTGCTCCTGCAGGTCGACTGAGGTGTGAGCGCCAGCAGGTCGTACTGAGGAGTGAGCGCCTCCTGCAGGTCGTACTGAGGTGTGAGCGCCTCCTGCAGGTCGTACTGAGGTGTGAGCGCCTCCTGCAGGTCGTACTGAGGTGTGAGCGCCTCCTGCAGGTCGTACTGAGGTGTGAGCGCCTCCTGCAGGTCGGACTGACTCAGACTGAGGTGTGAGCGCCTCCTGCGGGTTGGACTGAGGTGTGAGCGCCTCCTGCAGGTCGGACTGACTCAGACTGAGGTGTGAGCGCCTCCTGCAGGCCGTACTGAGGTGTGAGCGCCTCCTGCGGGTCGTACTGAGGTGTGAGCGCCTCCTGCAGGTCGGACTGAGGTGTGAGCGCCTCCTGCAGGTCGGACTGAGGTGTGAGCGCCTCCTGCGGGTCGGACTGAGGTGTGAGCGCCTCCTGTGTGACTGAGGTGTGAGCGCCTCCTGCGGGTCGTACTGAGGTGTGAGCGCCTCCTGCAGGCCGTACTGACTCAGACTGAGGTGTGAGCGCCTCCTGCAGGTCGGACTGAGGTGTGAGCGCCTCCTGCAGGTCGGACTGAGGTGTGAGCGCCTCCTGCAGGTCGGACTGAGGTGTGAGTGCCTCCTGCGGGTCGGACTGAGGTGTGAGCGCCTCCGCGGTCGGACTGAGGTGGCGCCCTGCGGGTCGGACTGAGGTGTGGAGCCTCCTGCGGTCGGACTGAGGTGTGGCGCCTCCTGGGTCGGGTCGGACTGAGGTGTGAGCGCCTCCTGCGGGTCGGACTGAGGTGTGAGCGCCTCCTGCGGGTCGGACTGAGGTGTGAGCGCCTCCTGCGGGTCGGACTGAGGTGTGAGCGCCTCCTGCGGGTCGGACTGAGGTGTGAGCGCCTCCTGCGGGTCGGACTGAGGTGTGAGCGCCTCCTGCGGGTCGGACTGAGGTGTGAGCGCCTCCTGCGGGTCGTACTGAGGTGTGAGCGCCTCCTGCGGGTCGTACTGAGGTGTGAGCGCCCGCAGGTCGGACTGAGGTGTTAGCGCCTCCTGCGGGCCGTACTGTGGTGTGAGCGCCTCCTGCGGGTCGGACTGAGGTGTGAGCGCCTCCTGCGGGTCGGACTGAGGTGTGAGCGCCTCCTGCGGGTCGGACTGAGGTGTGAGCGCCTCCTGTGTGAGCGCCTCCTGCGGGTCGTACTGAGGTGTGAGCGCCTCCTGCAGGCCGTACTGACTCAGACTGAGGTGTGAGCGCCTCCTGCAGGTCGTACTGAGGTGTGAGCGCCTCCTGCGGGCCGGACTGAGGTGTGAGCGCCTCCTGCGGGTCGGACTGAGGTGTGAGCGCCTCCTGCAGGTCGGACTGACTCAGACTGAGGTGTGAGCGCCTCCTGCAGGTCGGACTGAGGTGTGAGCGCCTCCTGCGGGTCGTACTGAGGTGTGAGCGCCCCGCAGGTCGGACTGAGGTGTGAGCGCCTCCTGCAGGTCGGACTGAGGTGTGAGCGCCTCCTGCAGGTCGGACTGAGGAGTGAGCGCCTCCTGCAGGTCGGACTGAGGTGTGAGCGCCTCCTGCAGGTCGGACTGAGGAGTGAGCGCCTCCTGCAGGTCGGACTGAGGTGTGAGCGCCTCCTGCAGGTCGGACTGAGGTGTGAGCGCCTCCTGCAGGTCGGACTGAGGTGTGAGCGCCTCCTGCAGGTCGGACTGAGGAGTGAGCGCCTCCTGCGGGCCGTACTGAGGTGTGAGCGCCTCCTGCGGGCCGTACTGAGGTGTGAGCGCCTCCTGCGGGCCGTTTGTGTGTAAGGGTGTGTTGCCGTGGTGACAGTGCTTCTGAGCGCGTGCAGAAGGTCGTGTTTCTCACCAGAGCACGTCGAAGCCGCTGTTGGCCGCGACTCTACTGGGCATGCTCAGTGTGTGCAGCGGGTCCACGATGCCCAGCAGGGGGCGGATCTCTCTGCTCGCGATGCCTGTGCACAGCCAATCAGAGGAGAGGAGGAGGAGCCAATCAGAGAGAGGAGAAGGAGCAGAGAGGAGGAGGAGCCAATCAGAGAGAGGAGAAGGAGCAGAGAGGAGGAGGAGCCAATCAGAGAGAGGAGGAGGAGCCAATCAGAGAGAGGAGGAGGAGCCAATCAGAGAGAGGAGGAGGAGCAGAGAGGAGGAGGAGCCAATCAGAGGAGAGGAGGAGGAGCAGAGAGGAGGAGGAGCCAATCAGAGAGAGGAGGAGGAGCCAATCAGAGAGAGGAGGAGGAGCCAATCAGAGAGAGGAGGAGGAGCAGAGAGGAGGAGGAGCCAATCAGAGGAGAGGAGGAGGAGCAGAGAGGAGGAGGAGCCAATCAGAGAGAGGAGGAGGAGCCAATCAGAGAGAGGAGGAGGAGCAGAGAGGAGGAGGAGCCAATCAGAGGAGAGGAGGAGGAGCCAATCAGAGAGAGGAGGAGGAGCAGAGAGGAGGAGGAGCCAATCAGAGGAGAGGAGGAGGAGCCAATCAGAGGAGGAGGAGCCAATCAGAGGAGAGGAGGAGGAGCAGAGAGGAGGAGGAGCCAATCAGAGAGAGGAGGAGGAGCAGAGAGGAGGAGGAGCCAATCAGAGGAGAGGAGGAGGAGCAGAGAGGAGGAGGAGCCAATCAGAGGAGAGGAGGAGGAGCCAATCAGAGAGAGGAGGAGGAGCAGAGAGGAGGAGGAGCCAATCAGAGAGAGGAGGAGGAGCAGAGAGGAGGAGGAGCCAATCAGAGAGAGGAGGAGGAGCAGAGAGGAGGAGGAGCCAATCAGAGAGAGGAGGAGGAGCAGAGAGGAGGAGGAGCCAATTAGAGGAGAGGAGGAGGAGCCAATCAGAGAGAGGAGGAGGAGCAGAGAGGAGGAGGAGCCAATCAGAGGAGAGGAGGAGGAGCCAATAAGAGGAGAGGAGGAGGAGCCAATCAGAGGAGGAGGAGCCAATCAGAGGAGAGGAGGAGCATCTGAGTCCAGATGGATCACCTGTCTTGGCTCTCAGCGGCTCGTAGTCAAAGATGGCGACTCCTGTGGTTTCACTTCCTGTTCCAGCCGTCGTGGGGACTGAAACAGAAGCAGGACTTAGACCAGGTCCAGACCAGGTCCAGACCCGGTCCAGAGCCAGACCCGGACCAGACCTGGTCCAGAGCCGGTCCAGACCCGGACCAGACCCGGTCCAGAGCCGGTCCAGAGCCGGACCAGACCCGAACCAGACCCGGACCAGACCCGGTCCAGACCCGGTCCAGAGCCGGACCAGACCCGGTCCAGACCCTGCTTAGACCCGGTCCAGACCCGGTTCCAGGTTTGGACTCACCGGCGATCAGAGGACGGACTTTTCCCGTCACAGGAAGTCCTTTTCCGATTGGAGCGTTGACAAAGTCCAGGAAGTCGTTTTCGGGGTGTGAAGCATAGAGATTGGCCGCTTTACAGGTGTCAATCACGGAGCCGCCGCCCACTGCCACGTACGCGTCGAAAAGCCCCGCCTTCGCAAACGAGATGGCGTCTTTGAAACTGAAACGAACAAAACCTCGTGAGTCTGACCACCTGACCCGGGCCACACCTGACCCGCGCCACCTGACCCGGGCCGCGCCACCTGACCCGCACCACCTGACCCTGCACCACCTGACCCGCGCCACCTGACCCGCGCCACCTGACCCGCGCCACCTGACCCGCACCACCTGACCCTGCACCACCTGACCCGCACCACCTGACCCTGCACCACCTGACCCGCACCACCTGACCCGCGCCACCTAACCCTGCACCACCTGACCCGCACCACCTGACCCGGGCCACACCTGACCCGCACCACCTGACCCGCGCCACCTGACCCGCACCACCTGACCCGCACCACCTGACCCGCGCCACCTAACCCTGCACCACCTGACCCGCACCACCTGACCCGGGCCACACCTGACCCGCACCACCTGACCCGCGCCACCTGACCCGCGCCACCTGACCCGCACCACCTGACCCGCACCACCTGACCCGCACCACCTGACCCGCACCACCTGATCCGCACCACCTGATCCGCGCCACCTAACCCTGCACCACCGGACCCGCACCACCTAACCCGCACCACCTGACCCGCACCACCTGACCCGGGCCACACCTGACACGCGCCACCTGACCCGGGCGCCAACTGACCCGCGCCACCTGACCCGCGCCACCTGACCCGCGCCACCTGACCCGCGCCACCTGACCCGCGCCACCTGACCCGCGCCACCTGACCCGCACCACCTGACCCGCGCCACCTAACCCTGCACCACCTGACCCGCGCCACCTGACCCGCACCACCTGATCCGCACCACCTGATCCGCGCCACCTAACCCTGCACCACCGGACCCGCACCACCTAACCCGCACCACCTGACCCGCACCACCTGACCCGGGCCACACCTGACACGCGCCACCTGACCCGGGCGCCAACTGACCCGCGCCACCTGACCCGCGCCACCTGACCCGCGCCACCTGACCCGCGTCACCTAACCCTGCACCACCTGACCCGCGCCACCTGACCCGCACCACCTGACCCGCGCCACCTAACCCTGCACCACCGGACCCGCACTACCTGACCTGCACCACCTGACCCGGGCCGCCGCACTGCCCCTGGTGTCCACGGCTGAGGCAGGAGAACCACAGAAGTGAACATTGAACTATAGTTCAAGGGTGGACCTGCGGGGGGCAGGGTGGACCTGCAGGCTGGACCTGCAGGGGGCGCTCTCACCTGCTGTCCGTGGGTTCCACTCGGACTCGGTCGAAGACTCTGAATTGGACTCGGTTCGTGGTCAGGGACTCGAGGACGGACTTGACGGGGTCCAAAGAGGCCAAAGTCTGGTCCGTCATCACACACACGTTACGAGCTCCGAGCGCCGCCACGTCCTGCAACGAGAACCAGGAACTGAGGAACTGAAGAACCAGGAGCTGAGGAACAAGGAGGAACCAGGGGCTGAGGAACCAGGAGGAACCAGGGGCTGAGGAACAAGGAGGAACCAGGGGCTGAGGAACCAGGAGGAACCAGGAGGAACCAGGAGGAACCAGGGGCTGAGGAACAAGGAGGAACCAGGAGGAACCAGGGGCTGAGGAACCAGGAGGAACCAGGGGCTAAGGAACCAGGAGGAACCAGGGGCTGAGGAACCAGGAGGAACCAGGGGCTGAGGAATCAGGAGGAACCAGGAGGAACCAGGGGCTGAGGAACCAGGAGGAACCAGGGGCTGAGGAACCAGGAGGAACCAGGGGCTGAGGAACCAGGAGGAACCAGGGGCTGAGGAACCAGGAGGAACCAGGGGCTGAGGAACCAGGAGGAACCAGGGGCTGAGGAACCAGGAGGAACCAGGAGGAACCAGGGGCTGAGGAACCAGGAGGAACCAGGGGCTGAGGAACCAGGAGGAACCAGGGGCTGAGGAACCAGGAGGAACCAGGGGCTGAGGAACCAGGAGGAACCAGGAGGAACCAGGGGCTGAGGAACCAGGAGGAACCAGGGGCTGAGGAACCAGGAGGAACCAGGGGCTGAGGAACCAGGAGGAATCAGGAGGAACCAGGAGGAACCAGGGGCTGAGGAACCAGGAGGAACCAGGGGCTGAGGAACCAGGAGGAACCAGGGGCTGAGGAACCAGGAGGAACCAGGGGCTGAGGAACCAGGAGGAACCAGGGGCTGAGGAACCAGGAGGAACCAGGGGCTGAGGAACCAGGAGGAACCAGGGGCTGAGGAACCAGGAGGAACCAGGAGGAGGAACCAGGGGCTGAGGAACCAGGAGGAACCAGGGGCTGAGGAACCAGGAGGAACCAGGGGCTGAGGAACCAGGAGGAACCAGGGGCTGAGGAACCAGGAGGAACCAGGAGGAACCAGGGGCTGAGGAACCAGGAGGAACCAGGGGCTGAGGAACCAGGAGGAACCAGGGGCTGAGGAACCAGGAGGAACCAGGAGCTGAGGAACCAGGAGGAACCAGGGGCTGAGGAACCAGGAGGAACCAGGGGCTGAGGAACCAGGAGGAACCAGGGGCTGAGGAACCAGGAGGAACCAGGGGCTGAGGAACCAGGAGGAACCAGGGGCTGAGGAACCAGGAGGAACCAGGGGCTGAGGAACCAGGAGGAACCAGGGGCTGAGGAACCAGGGGCTGAGGAACCAGGAGGAACCAGGGGCTGAGGAACCAGGAGGAACCAGGGGCTGAGGAACCAGGAGGAACCAGGGGCTGAGGAACCAGGAGGAACCAGGGGCTGAGGAACCAGGAGGAACCAGGAGGAACCAGGAGGAACCAGGGGCTGAGGAACCAGGAGGAACCAGGGGCTGAGGAACCAGGAGGAACCAGGGGCTGAGGAACCAGGAGGAACCAGGAGCTGAGGAACCAGGAGGAACCAGGGGCTGAGGAACCAGGAGGAACCAGGGGCTGAGGAACCAGGAGGAACCAGGGGCTGAGGAACCAGGAGGAACCAGGGGCTGAGGAACCAGGAGGAACCAGGGGCTGAGGAACCAGGAGGAACCAGGAGCTGAGGAACCAGGAGGAACCAGGGGCTGAGGAACCAGGGGCTGAGGAACCAGGGGCTGAGGAACCAGGAGGAACCAGGGGCTGAGGAACCAGGAGGAACCAGGGGCTGAGGAACCAGGGGCTGAGGAACCAGGAGGAACCAGGGGCTGAGGAACCAGGAGGAACCAGGGGCTGAGGAACCAGGGGCTGAGGAACCAGGAGGAACCAGGGACCGGCCTCCGGCTGGTGCCAGAACCAGAACACAAACTCCAGAACATCAGAAGAACAAGAACTCAGTGAAAAATGTGTGAAGATCTGACCATTCCGATCTCTCTGGACACTCCAGGCCCATATCTGATGTTTGAGCTCGCCATCTGCAACAGAACCAGCAGAACCGGGTCAGAACCAGGACTAAACCAGGTCTAAACCAGGACTAAACCAGGTCTAAACCAGGACTGAACCAGGACTAAACCAGGTCTAAACCAGGACTGAACCAGGTCTAAACCAGGACTAAACCAGGACTAAATCAGGTCTAAACCAGGACTGAACCAGGTCTAAACCAGGTCTAAACCAGGTCTAAATCAGGACTAAACCAGGTCAGAACCAGGACTAAACCAGGACTAAACCAGGACTAAACCAGGTCAGAACCAGGACTAAACCAGGTCAGAACCAGGACTAAACCGGGTCAGAACCAGGTCTAAACCAGGTCTAAACCAGGACTAAACCAGGTCTAAACCAGGACTAAACCAGGACTAAACCAGGACTAAACCAGGTCTAAACCAGGACTAAACCAGGTCTAAACCAGGACTAAACCAGGACTAAACCAGGTCTAAACCAGGACTAAACCAGGTCTAAATCAGGACTAAACCAGGACTAAACCAGGACTAAACCAGGACTAAACCAGGTCAGAACCAGGTCTAAACCAGGACTAAACCAGGTCTAAACCAGGACTAAACCAGGACTAAACCAGGACTAAACCAGGTCTAAACCAGGACTAAACCAGGTCTAAACCAGGACTAAACCAGGACTAAACCAGGTCTAAACCAGGACTAAACCAGGACTAAACCAGGACTAAACCAGGTCTAAATCAGGACTAAACCAGGACTAAACCAGGTCTAAACCAGGTCTAAACCAGGTCAGAACCAGGTCTAAACCAGGTCTAAACCAGGACTAAACCAGGACTAAACCAGGACTGAACCAGGACTAAACCAGGTCTCACCTCAAAGGCGTAGTCTGTCTTCCTGACGGTGCAGGGAGCAGCAGCAGCTCCTGAACAAAACCACAGGGTTTTATTTACTTTTCTTCAGTTTTACAAGATTACTGCAGTATTATATACAGTACATATAGTACATGTAGTATATGTAGTATATGTAGTATATGTAGTACTCGTAGTACTCGTAGTACATATAGTACTTGTAGTACATGTAGTACTCGTACCTCGGTGGAAGCCGTTGGCGTGAGCTGGACATCTGCATCTGAAACATGAAACATTCAAATGAGTCCAGAGTCCAGACTGGACCATAAACCAGGACTGAACCAGGTCTAAACCAGGTCTAAACCAGGACTGAACCAGGTCTAAACCAGGACTGAACCAGGTCTAAACCAGGACTAAACCAGGTCTAACCCTCGGCCCTGACCCCAGTGACCTCCAGATACGACAGGGGCCCCTGTCACCTGTGGCCCTGTCACCTGTGGCCCTGTCACCTGTGGCCCCTGTCGTATCTGGATCAGCCACAGGAAACCTGTGGGCCCTCCGTGGGTCCCCTGTGGGCCCTCCTTGGGCCCCCCGTGGGCCCTCCTTGGGCCCCCCGTGGGCCCCCTGTGGGCCCTCCGTGGGCCCTCCTGTGGGCCCCCCGTGGGCCCCCCGTGGGCCCTCCTTGGGCCCCCTGTGGGCCCCCCGTGGGCCCTCCGTGGGCCCCCCGTGGGCCCTCCGTGGGCCCCCCGTGGGCCCCCCGTGGGCCCCCCGTGGGCCCTCTCTGGTGCCCAATGACCTTTCACCCCGCGTCTGTTACGAAACACACTGAATGCGCATGCGCCTCATGTGTTTTCGTGTCTAAATCTGTTGTAACTTGTGTTTGATGCGGATGAAACGCACAAAGTGAAAACGACGGTTTGAAACAGAAAAATCACATCAAACGGATTAAAGCTCCGCACGTGACTGTTTGGGTCAAACACGTGACTGTTTGGGTCAAACACGTGACTGTTTGGGTCAAACACGTGACTGTTTGGGTCAAAGCTTCAGCTGAAGTTTAACGGGTCCGGGTTTGTTGTTTCTGAACACTTTACGCCTCTAGATCTACGGAACATTCCCACGTTTGACACGGACTACGTCATCACGCACGTCCGCGCGGTACTCACGCCGCACGCTCCAGCTGCCGCAGCAGCTGCACGATCCGGTCCCGTCCCGCCATCGGTGCAGTCCGCACGAGCTCCGGTGAGCGCTGCACCTGGGCACGAGACACGGACACTTCCGGCTCCGGAGTTTCACAATAAAAGCCCCGCCCTTCAGTCACACCGAGCCTTCGCGTCTCGGACGTTTAACGTCTGAGCACCACGTGGACATTACGTCTGTTTTATGCCGTTATTTTTAACCAAACGTCTCCATGGAAACAGGGGCTCCTCCGGGTCACAGTCAGGTCTGTGGAGAGGCGGCTCAATGTGTCCAGTTTGCCTCACGGGTCTGTTACTACGGCAACAGAACAAACCACATGGAGCTTTAGTTTATTTAAGTTGAATCTGAGCTCAAAGTTTATGAAAACAACATTTAACAAAATAAAACGTCCAGAGCCTGACCTTTGACCTTTATGACCAGAACAACAAGGATGCCCTGCCACTGTGTCAGGTGCGCCCCTGTGTGTCAGGTGCCCTTCCCTGTGTGTCAGGTGCCCTCCTTGTGTGTCAGGTGCCCTCTGTGTGTGTCAGGTGCCCTCCCTGTGTGTGTCAGGTGCCCTCTGTGTGTGTCAGGTGCCCTCCCTGTGTGTGTCAGGTGCGCACCTGTGTGTGCCAGGTGCCCTCCCTGTGTGTCAGGTGCCCTCCCTGTGTGTCAGGTGCCCTTCCCTGTGTGTCAGATGCCCTCTCTGTGTGTCAGGTGCCCTCCCTGTGTGTCAGGTGCCCTCCCTGTGTGTGTCAGGTGCCCTCCCTGTGTGTGTCAGGTGCGCCCCTGTGTGTCAGGTGCCCTCCCTGTGTGTGTCAGGTGCGCCCCTGTGTGTCAGGTGCACCCCTGTGTGTCAGGTGCGCCCCTGTGTGTGTCAGGTGCCCTCTCTGTGTGTGTCAGGTGCGCCCCTGTGTGTGTCAGGTGCCCTCTCTGTGTGTCAGGTGCCCTCCCTGTGTGTCAGGTGCGCCCCTGTATGTCAGGTGCGTCCCTGTGTGTCAGGTGACCTCCCTGTGTGTCAGGTGCGCCCCTGTATGTCAGGTGCGCCCTGTGTGTGTCAGGTGCCCTCCCTGTGTGTGTCAGGTGCCCTCCCTGTGTGTGTCAGGTGCGCCCCTGTGTGTGTCAGGTGCGCCCCTGTGTGTCAGGTGCCCTCCCTGTGTGTGTCAGGTGCGCCCCTGTGTGTGTCAGGTGCGCCCCTGTGTGTGTCAGGTGCGCCCCTGTGTGTGTCAGGTGCGTCCCTGTGTGTCAGGTGCCCTCCCTGTGTGTGTCAGGTGCCCCTGTGTGTGTCAGGTGCGCCCCTGTGTGTCAGGTGCCCTCTCTGTGTGTGTCAGGTGCCCTCTCTGTGTGTGTCAGGTGCGCCCCTGTGTGTCAGGTGCCCTCCCTGTGTGTGTCAGGTGCGCCCCTGTGTGTGTCAGGTGCATCCCTGTGTGTCAGGTGCGCCCCTGTGTGTGTCAGGTGCGCCCCTGTGTGCCAGGTGCCCTCCCTGTGTGTGTCAGGTGCGCCCCTGTGTGTCAGGTGCCCTCCCTGTGTGTGTCAGGTGCGCCCCTGTGTGTCAGGTGCGCCCCTGTATGGATGAAAATGAGACAAAGTGATAAATAAACAATTTAATAGAATTTGTCTCAAACAGGTTCATTTCTGTCAAAGTTGAATTCCGAGCTGAGGGAGCAGCGTTAGCTTTAGCTCTGACACATTTTAACGTCTCGTCTTTGAAAACAACTTAAAGAGTTAAAAACGAGAAACAGAAGCAGGTCTCTGTGTCGATGAAACACGCCCCGGCGCCTGCTGCAGACGTCTCGGTAAAGCTAACATCTACTAGCGCGCTAACGGCACACTTCCTGGTTTCTTGGAGTAAAACGCTCTGTGATTGGACGCAGAACTCTGTGGCCTGCTCCGACTCCGACTGTGCACGGCATGCTAGGTTTAGCTTAGCATCTGCACAAACTTAAACTGAGGGGGTTTGAGCTTTAAAGCGAGACACTTCAGGCCAAACTCATTTTTTGTGTTTTGTTCACTTTTCTCTCTCGTTTCTGTCCAATCTGCTTTGATTCTTCCATTGAATCCACTTCATCCATAGATTTCTCTGACATTGTTTTCTTCAAATGCATTTTTGTCCCTCGAGACATAAAGATCAGCCTTAAAGGGTTAAAGGGCCCTTTGACCTGTCACGGGCCCTTTAACCTGTCACGGGCCCTTTAACCTGTCACGGGCCCTTTAACCTGTCACGGGCCCTTTAACCTGTCAAAACTAGAAAATCATAAAAACCTGTCATAGGCCCTTTAAACGTCGTCTCGCTTTAAAGCATTATTTGTGTCATTATCCTTTAAATCTCCTGAAAACACAAAAAAAAAAAAAGAGAAACTGTTCATTAGAAAAAGCTAAATGACTTGGCGGGAGGTTTGTGGTTCATGGGACTCGTGTAATTCCCTCTGCGGTCGGCAGGTGGCGCCACAAGTCGTTTAGTGCCGCGTGACGCCCGGGGTTTAAGGCAGAAACGCTCAGAGTCCGACGTCCTGCTGCGTGTTCTTCGTGAAACCCCGGAGCCACAGCTTCGTTCTCTGTTTCGATCAAGCCCCGCCCCTCGTCACGCACACGTCCTGCTGAACTCCCTCCAGCCGTGACGCTTGTTCGAACGCGTCGTTTATCTGAGACTCTTCTGTTTTAAATCGACTCTGAACGCACCAGAGCCGACGCTAACGCTAGCCAGCAGGGGGCGCCTAAACTCAGTGAGCGCAGGGCAAACGGGACCGGACACAGACGGTCATTTTGTTTTTTTGTTCTAAAACGCGAGACGCAAATCAAGAGCAGGTTTAAAGGAGAATAACAAAATTAAAAATGCAAACTACTTTTCCGTTGACGGTTGCCTCAGTTTGGTGGGAGGGCACCTGTGGTAAACATTTATCACAGTTTTACATTTGTGTAAAAAGTTAAAGGGCCTATGACAGGTTTTTAACATTTTCTAATTTTTACTTTATTTGGTGCATTAGTTCCTGTTGTAAATATAAATGATAGTTTTACATCAATCAAGTCGCTGTTTGTGGAAAAAAATGGAAAACATTTGTTGAAAATGACAGGAAGTAAACACACTGATGACATCACACTGGGGAGACAGAGGTTATGCATAATTTACGCAAAAGAGACGACTTTTTTGACCCTTTAAACATTAATTCAACGAAATAAAGGCGTTTGTGTGGATTTTTATTTGTCAAATTAAAAAAATCTCTAACATTAGATCAGTTTTCGCCCAATGTACTTTCTTATTTCCCAGCGTGATGTCATCATTCACAACCAGGAAGTGAAATTAAAACCTGAAAAATTGCTTAATGGGGATAAAATTTGAACAGCATTTTAGCAAACAGTGAAATATATTTATCTTAACTACGTTTGAGTCAAATGTGTAGTCCAACCTGTCATAGGCCCTTTAATGTGTAAAATGACAGGAAGTGGAGCTGAATCCCTCTGTGATGTCATCAAGAGGCGCCGCACCAGTGAACGTGTCATTGGACAAAAGAAAGTCCCGTCGGGGATCGTTTGTGTCGGCTCTGACTGTCGTGTCGTGGGCGCGGGCCTTGTTTACAGTCCGGTTGCTACGGTAACGGCTGTGGAACTACCTCTGCTGTGTCCTACCCGCGTGTCCTACCCGTGTCCAAACAGGAAGTGACATCACAAACTGGACACGAACCAGGGACAAATCGACAGACTGTCAAATCTTAAAGGGCCTGCGCCTGGTACGACCTCCTTTCAGCCAATCGGGCGCGCGGCACGCTAAGAATCATGGGTAAACCCCGCGCGACACCGGGCTGTGTGCTTCTGTCACGACGGCGTTCAGAAGCGCCGAACGCCGATCCGGGTTTGAGTGACAGGAGGGACCGCGTGGGCGGGGCTAACGGCTCAGAACCAGGTGCAGGCCCTTTAAATGTGGTCCTGTTCACAACGTTTTAGTGAAAGTGTCGTCTCGGCTCAGGCTAACGAGGCTCGGGCTAACGAGGCTCGGGCTAACGAGGCTCAGGCTAACGAGGCTCGGGCTAACGAGGCTCAGGCTAACGAGGCTCGGGCTAACGAGGCTCGGGCTAACGAGGCTCGGGCTAACGACTCTAACGGGGTTCAGGAAAAGAAAAACACTACTTGTTATTGTCCTTTAAACCTGCTCGAGGGCCTTCTTTAATGTTTAAAACAAAAGAACAGTCTCTTGTTCATTCTCTGACCTGTCATCGGTCACTACGAAACGACACTCCAGCAGATGGCGCCTGCGCTACACACGATCCAGTTCGTGTGGCGCGGCCGCAGCGGCGCTCGCGCTCAGAGGCAGAAACGCTCAGAGTTTAACGATGATTTACTGAAAAGACCCTCTGATAAACGACGTATGAAGTCTGAAAGCACGTCCCGGACAGAAGGAGCTCAACAGGACGTGTGTTTGACGTCAGACAGGAACACTGACCACAGACTCTGAGGGTTTGAAGAGTCAGCAGAACGTTCTCCTTCAAACACAGGATTTGTCCAAATGAGTTTCTGTCCAGACTCGACTTTGGGCCCGGTCCGGTCCGGTCCGGTCCCGGTCCGGTCCCGGCCCGGTCCGGCCCGGCTCAGCGGCGGTACACTCCGAAGGCCACGAGGCTCAGCAGAACCGTGAGTCCGGCCAACGTGGCGGTGGCAGGAGCGGTGAAGAACTGCCGGTACTGGACCTGGCAGTACCACAGCACCAGCAGCATGAGCACGAGCAGAGGGACCATGAGCCCGCCCACGTTCACCGCCACGGCCACCTGCTCCGGCCCCGCCCCCCGCCCCGCCTGCCCCGGGGCGGGCTGCTGCGAGATGTGGCAGTGCAGGACGCAGTTGTGCGACAGGTTCAGGGCCGAGACGGTGGCGGCGTCGTCCTGAAGGAGCTGCCCCTGGAAGATGAGGCGCACTCGAGACTCCTCCCCCGAGAAGAACGTCCTGAAACAGAGGCACATGGGTCAGAGGCGGGAAGGAGGCGGGACAGAGCGGGACAGAGGCGGGTCAGAGGCGGGTCAGAGTCAGAGGCGGGTCAGAGGCGGGTCAGAGGCGGGTCAGAGTCAGAGGCGGGTCAGAGGCGGGTCAGAGGCGGGTCAGAGTCAGAGGCGGGTCAGAGTGAGGTCAGAGGTGGGTCAGAGTCAGAGGCGGGTCAGAGTGAGGTCAGAGGTGGGTCAGAGTCAGAGGTGGGTCAGAGTCAGAGGCGGGTCAGAGTCAGAGGCGGGTCAGAGTCAGAGGTGGGTCAGAGTCAGAGGCGGGACAGAGTCAGAGGTGGGTCAGAGTCAGAGGTGGGTCAGAGGCGGGTCAGAGGACTAAACCAGGTCTAAACCAGGTCTAAACCAGGACTAAACCAGATCTAAACCAGGACTAAACCAGGACTAAACCAGGACTAAACCAGGTCTAAACCAGGTCTAAACCAGGACTAAACCAGGTCTAAACCAGGTCTAAACCAGGACTAAACCAGGACTAAACCAGGACTAAACCAGGACTAAACCAGGTCTAAACCAGGTCTAAACCAGGTCTAAACCAGGTCTAAACCAGGACTAAACCAGATCTAAACCAGGACTAAACCAGAACTAAACCAGGACTAAACCAGGTCTAAACCAGGACTAAACCAGGACTAAACCAGGTCTAAACCAGGACTAAACCAGATCTAAACCAGGACTAAACCAGAACTAAACCAGGTCTAAACCAGGACTAAACCAGGACTAAACCAGGTCTAAACCAGGTCTAAACCAGGACTAAACCAGGTCTAAACCAGGTCTAATCCAGGACTAATCCAGGACTAATCCAGGTCTAAACCGGTCTAAACCAGGACTAAACCAGGTCTAAACCAGGACTAAACCAGGTCTAATCCAGAACTAAACCAGGACTAAACCAGGTCTAAACAGGGTCTAAACCAGGACTAATCCAGGTCTAATCCAGGTCTAAACCAGGTCTAATCCGGGCCTAATCCAGGTCTAAACAAGGCCTAATCTAGGTTTAAATCAGGACTAATCCAGGTTTAAACCAGGACTAAACCAGGTCTAATCCGGGCCTAATCCAGGCCTGACCCGGGCCTCACCGTTTGATGTGTCCGACCGTGTCCTGAGGGTGGACTGTGGCGGTTCGTTCCGTGTCGTTCAGAAACTTGAGTCTCAGGACGAGGCTGTTGCGTTCGTCCCGCCCTCTGCTCCTAAGCCCCTCCCCCGGCTTGTCCCCGCCCACCGCGGCCCGCGGCGACGCTTCGGTGGAGGCGGCCCCGGCGGGCGAGGAGGCGGATGAGGTGGGCGTGTCCTCCTGTAACGACAGTCGCCATTTTAGACCGAACCGGCCACGACGATACAAACGTCTGAGCTCAACTGAAATAATCCTGAGGCCAAGTCTAAATCATACAGAAGGACCAGAGCAGGAGCTGTGTGGAAGGACCAGAGCAGGAGCTGTGTGGAAGGAGCAGAGCAGGAGCTGTGTGGAAGGACCAGAGGAGGAGCTGTGTGGAAGGACCAGAGCAGGAGCTGTGTGGAAGGAGAGCAGGAGCTGTGTGGAAGGAGCAGAGGAGGAGCTGTGTGGAAGGACCAGAGCAGGAGCTGTGTGGAAGGACCAGAGCAGGAGCTGTGTGGAAGGACCAGAGCAGGAGCTGTGTGCTGGAAGGACCAGAGGAGGAGCTGTGTGGAAGGACCAGAGCAGGAGCTGTGTGGAAGGACCAGAGCAGGAGCTGTGTGGAAGGAGCAGAGCAGGAGCTGTGTGGAAGGACCAGAGCAGGAGCTGTGTGGAAGGACCAGAGCAGGAGCTGTGTGGAAGGACCAGAGGAGGAGCTGTGTGGAAGGAGCAGAGGAGGAGCTGTGTGGAAGGACCAGAGCAGGAGCTGTGTGGAAGGACCAGAGCAGGAGCTGTGTGGAAGGACCAGAGCGGGAGCTGTGTGGAAGGAGAGCAGGAGCTGTGTGGAAGGACCAGAGCAGGAGCTGTGTGGAAGGACCAGAGCAGGAGCTGTGTGGAAGGACCAGAGCAGGAGCTGTGTGGAAGGACCAGAGCAGGAGCTGTGTGGAAGGACCAGAGCAGGAGCTGTGTGGAAGGAGCAGAGCAGGAGCTGTGTGGAAGGACCAGAGCAGGAGCTGTGTGGAACGGACCAGAGGAGGAGCTGTGTGGAAGGACCAGAGCAGGAGCTGTGTGGAAGGACCAGAGGAGGAGCTGTGTGGAAGGACCAGAGGAGGAGCTGTGTGGAAGGACCAGAGCAGGAGCTGTGTGGAAGGACCAGAGGAGGAGCTGTGTGGAAGGACCAGAGCAGGAGCTGTGTGGAAGGAGAGCAGGAGCTGTGTGGAAGGACCAGAGCAGGAGCTGTGTGGAAGGACCAGAGCAGGAGCTGTGTGGAAGGAGAGCAGGAGCTGTGTGGAAGGACCAGAGGAGGAGCTGTGTGGAAGGAGAGCAGGAGCTGTGTGGAAGGACCAGAGCAGGAGCTGTGTGGAAGGACCAGAGCAGGAGCTGTGTGGAAGGACCAGAGCGGGAGCTGTGTGGAAGGACCAGAGCAGGAGCTGTGTGGAAGGACCAGAGCAGGAGCTGTGTGGAAGGACCAGAGCAGGAGCTGTGTGGAAGGACCAGAGCAGGAGCTGTGTGGAAGGACCAGAGCAGGAGCTGTGTGGAAGGACCAGAGCAGGAGCTGTGTGGAAGGAGCAGAGGAGGAGCTGTGTGGAAGGACCAGAGCGGGAGCTGTGTGGAAGGACCAGAGCAGGAGCTGTGTGGAAGGACCAGAGCAGGAGCTGTGTGGAAGGAGCAGAGGAGGAGCTGTGTGGAAGGAGCAGAGGAGGAGCTGTGTGGAAGGAGCAGAGCGGGAGCTGTGTGGAAGGAGCAGAGGAGGAGCTGTGTGGAAGGAGCAGAGGAGGAGCTGTGTGGAAGGACCAGAGGAGGAGCTGTGTGGAAGGACCAGAGCAGGAGCTGTGTGGAAGGACCAGAGCAGGAGCTGTGTGGAAGGACCAGAGCAGGAGCTGTGTGGAAGGACCAGAGCAGGAGCTGTGTGGAAGGACCAGAGCAGGAGCTGTGTGGAAGGACCAGAGCAGGAGCTGTGTGGAAGGAGAGCAGGAGCTGTGTGGAAGGACCAGAGCAGGAGCTGTGTGGAAGGACCAGAGCAGGAGCTGTGTGGAAGGACCAGAGCAGGAGCTGTGTGGAAGGACCAGAGCAGGAGCTGTGTGGAAGGACCAGAGCAGGAGCTGTGTGGAAGGACCAGAGCAGGAGCTGTGTGGAAGGACCAGAGCAGGAGCTGTGTGGAAGGAGAGCAGGAGCTGTGTGGAAGGACCAGAGCAGGAGCTGTGTGGAAGGACCAGAGCAGGAGCTGTGTGGAAGGAGCAGAGGAGGAGCTGTGTGGAAGGACCAGAGCAGGAGCTGTGTGGAAGGAGCAGAGGAGGAGCTGTGTGGAAGGACCAGAGCAGGAGCTGTGTGGAAGGACCAGAGCAGGAGCTGTGTGGAAGGACCAGAGGAGGAGCTGTGTGGAAGGACCAGAGCAGGAGCTGTGTGGAAGGACCAGAGCAGGAGCTGTGTGGAAGGACCAGAGGAGGAGCTGTGTGGAAGGACCAGAGCAGGAGCTGTGTGGAAGGACCAGAGGAGGAGCTGTGTGGAAGGACCAGAGCAGGAGCTGTGTGGAAGGACCAGAGCAGGAGCTGTGTGGAAGGAGCAGAGGAGGAGCTGTGTGGAAGGACCAGAGCAGGAGCTGTGTGCTGGAAGGACCAGAGCAGGAGCTGTGTGGAAGGACCAGAGCAGGAGCTGTGTGGAAGGACCAGAGGAGGAGCTGTGTGGAAGGACCAGAGCAGGAGCTGTGTGGAAGGACCAGAGGAGGAGCTGTGTGGAAGGACCAGAGCAGGAGCTGTGTGGAAGGACCAGAGCAGGAGCTGTGTGGAAGGAGCAGAGGAGGAGCTGTGTGGAAGGACCAGAGCAGGAGCTGTGTGGAAGGACCAGAGGAGGAGCTGTGTGGAAGGAGCAGAGGAGGAGCTGTGTGGAAGGAGAGCAGGAGCTGTGTGGAAGGACCAGAGCAGGAGCTGTGTGCTGGAAGGACCAGAGCAGGAGCTGTGTGGAAGGACCAGAGGAGGAGCTGTGTCCTGGAGGGATCCACACAAAGTCACTGTTTGAGAAACCAAAAGGGGTAAAGTCCAGGCTGGTGTTAAAGGGCAGACGGGGGTCGGGGCAGAAGGGTCTGATGTTTGGTCTGGTTCTCGTGTCCTTCTGGAGCCTCCGTTTCATGTCGTTCCTTGATGGTTCCTCCTTCTTGTGTCAGAGCCTAACCCCCCGCAGCAGCTCGCTGGGCCCCTCTCTGTGACACTCACCTGGGGGCCCCTCTCTGTGGGGCCCCTCTCTGTGACACTCACCTGGGCTCTCTGTGACACTCACCTCGGGGCCCCTCTCTGTGGGGCCCCTCTCTGTGACACTCACCTCGGGGCCCCTCTCTGTGGGGCCCCTCTCTGTGACACTCACCTCGGGGCCCCTCTCTGTGGGGCCCCTCTCTGTGACACTCACCTGGGCTCTCTGTGACACTCACCTGGGCTCTCTGTGACACTCACCTCGGGGCCCCTCTCTGTGGGGCCCCTCTCTGTGACACTCACCTCGGGGCCCCTCTCTGTGGGGCCCCTCTCTGTGACACTCACCTGAGGTCTCTCGGGGCCCCTCTCTGTGACACTCACCTCGGGGCCCCTCTCTGTGACACTCACCTCGGGGCCCCTCTCTGTGACACTCACCTGAGGTCTCTCGGGGCCCCTCTCGGGCTCCGGGGCCGGGTCTTGGGTCCTGGTGGAGACCCAGGCCAGCAGCAGGACCCCGAGCACCAGCAGGACCCCGAGCAGGAGGGTCACCTCGTCCCCCACGCCCTCGATCACCGCCATGACCTCTGACCTCTGACCTCTGACCTCTGGACGCTCAAGGCAAACGCGGCGTCAGGCACCTGCAAACACACCCACACTTAGCATGGCGGCTAGTCCGGTTTAGCATGGCGGCTAGCCCGTAGCACTTAGCATGGCGGCTAGTCCGGTTTAGCATGGCGGCTAGTCCGGTTTAGCATGGCGGCTAGTCCGGTTTAGCATGGCGGCTAGTCCGGTTTAGCATGGCGGCTAGTCCGGTAGCACTTAGCATAACGGCTAGTCCGGTAACACTTAGCATAACGGCTAGCCCGGTAGCACTTAGCATAGCGGCTAGCCCGGTAGCACTTAGCATGGCGGCTGGTCCACCACGGTAAGAGCCACCGAAGAGCCGCACTTTGACGAAGCAGACTTTGTCGACATGTTTTACCCACAATTCATTGCTGCGTGTGACGTTTTGACAAAAAAGGCGGAGCATGGCGTTGTCCGGTGGTCGGTCCAATCAGAGCGCGGGAAAAAAGTATTTTTAAATGTAAGTGAAGTCAATTATCTTTTATTATGTTGTACAAACACTACAGACGTTTGGGGAAACATGCTGTAAACCTTTAACAAACCATTCTGTTTTTTATTGTGTCATGTTTTCATGTTTGGGGGAAAATGGCGCGACAGCGCCACCTACAAAAATCAAAATACATTGCGCCTGTGGGAGGCGTCCCGTCGTCGACTTTGTCGTCCAGCCACGAAATTCGGAACATGCATTCCTCAAAAAAAATATTATTATGGCCACGCCCCCTGACACAGCGTATGGCCGCCATCTTGGATTTAAAGTTCCGAAACGCCGAGTCAGTGTTTTCGCTCACGTTGAACTTTAATGAACTCGTCCGAGGACGAGGAAATGTGGTGACGATCATCCTGAGGACTGGGGCCTCCAAAGTTATAAAACATTTCAGGACAGGTGGTACGGTCTCCCTGCGGCGGAGCCACAACAATCGGCCAATTTTTTCTCGTTCATAACAGCAGCAGTTTTGGGACACGGCTTTGTTCCAGCACAAAGCCCCAGTAAAGGTGAGGGCCCCTCAGCGCCATGTGCAGCGAGAGCGGAGTACGACGAGCGCGGCCCGCGAGGGCCGTTCGATGCCGCTTGTGGCTTTAATTTCACATCATTTTGGCAAATGTTTTTCTGTTTAACAGCAAACATGGGGGGTTTCCAGGGTAAATGGTGTTTGCTACGGCTTTATGAGGATTTTCAGCAGCGAAACTGTGAAAACAGCGCCGCAGTTTTGGATGTGGCTGTAATGACGCGCCGGCGCAGATCGATGACGTAGATTCTGATATTTTTGCAGCTCGTCTCCAAAGAGCCCTTGGGCCCTTCACAGAGCGGGGCGTGTACTGCGGGTCTGGGACAGGGCCTTTAAGAACCCACGATCACAGACCTGTCGCCGGTGATGACGTCACTATGTTCAGGACTCTGCTCCGCCTGAAATGAACACTTTTTACTTCAAGTTCTTCACAAAATGTGACTTTAACTGGAGTAAAATCATGATCAGTATTTACCAGAATCAACCAAACACAAACCTGAGGCGCTGAAACAGCACAAGGATCAGGCCCAGACACTTTAGAACAAATGGAACATAATTAAACTTCACCCGCGTGAACCCGCGGACACGGGCGGCGCTCACCCTCCGGAGCCGGAGCGAGTCCCGGACCCAGCGCCTTTGACCCGCTCCAGCGCCAAACAAACGACCCAAACTCCACAAACTCTGCTGTCGGAGCCGGAAGTGGCGGGGCTAACGGCTAATGCTAACGCCGCTGCGTTTTAAACCCGTACAATCCCGTCGAACCCGGAGCCCGGCCCCGGGGCGCTCTGACCCGGGGGACACTTACTGTTCGGCGGGGCGAGCCCACATGAGCCCGCGGGGAGCTGCTGCTGTGCCCGGGCTAACGCTGGAGCTAACGAGGCTAACGAGGCTAACACAAACACAGCGCTCCCACTGCGCCTGCGCCGAGCTGTGCGCGCCCCCTAAAGGACGGGCGCGTTCACGCGCGTCTCAACCAGCCCCAGGATTATTATAAATGTAATATTTAAAGAACAATCAGTGAGTCCAGTGTGGTTTGTGAGTCAAAGAAATGACTATTTGACAAATAAAAACATAAGAAGACAGATTTATTGCGTTTGTTGTCATTTGTGCCAAACTTCTGTCATTTTACACAGATTTTTACATTTTTATTCACAAACTGACACTTGATGAGCGAAAAATATAATTTACATTTACAACAGATTTGATCCACCAAAGAAAGTCAAACTAGAAAAGTATTATTTTTTATGACAGTTATGTCGTATTATTTTTTTTTAATTTATTTTCTGCGCGTGTAAGTTTAGGCTCCTCCTCCTCAGCAGGTGGCGCCCTCCACATCAATCAGACCCGGATCACCTGTTCGAGCCGCGTTCGAACCCCAGACCGGGTCCGGACCTCGGGCTCTGGTCCCGGAGCCTCCGGGAGCCCGGTGTCATGAGGCCCCACACCTCCTGCTCCTCCGGGCCCTGTGTGACAGGTGAGGCGCACCTGTCAGCGCTCCGGAGCTCCGGGGCAGGTGCCGCCTCTGCCCGCCCTCCGGAGCCCGTGTGCGGCGGAGAGAGGGCTCCGGGGCCGCGGCGGAGCGCCGTGCGCCGGAGCAGAGAGCGCCGGGAGCGGGCGGGATGCCACGGGGATGCGGGCAGCTGTGCGAGGAGTCCGGGGCCACCGGGCCGAGCTGCTCCTCCGGTGAACCGCACACACTCCCGTTAGACATTTACCCCCGAGAGAGCGCCTTCTCCGGCGGACTGAAGACGGAGGAGACACCGGCCCGGCGCCTCACCTCAGCCGGCCTCGGGTCTCCGAGCCCCGCTGCTCCGGAGCATCTGGCCCCGGACCAGGGGCGCTTCAGCGGGACACGCGCGACACCGGGCTCTGGAACAAAACGGCGAGGCGTTTAAAACTTTAATTCTCGCCGTGAAGCTCGCGGCTGGAGGTGTATTTTGAGCGGCGCTCGGCTGGAATTTTGGCCGCTGTCTCTGGTTTCATCCTCCGCCTTTGCTCATGTTTTCCCCCGGAGTTCCTCCCCCTGCGGCGCGGGGCGGAGTTTCATACCGGACTAGACGCTCCTTTTGTCGGATCCGTTTCGAACTGACTCCCCGGGGTTTTCGGTGGATAAAACCCCACTTTGAAAGCCCCGAATCGGTCCACACGACCGCGGTGCTGCGCAGAAGCTCCCGGCGCTTCTGCCTGACCCCGGAGGTGAGTAGATGGTTGTGATTTTACGGACATTTTGGGTGTTTTTCGGCGGCTCGTCGCCGCGGCCTCGGAGCCTTCATGGCGGCGTCGTGGTGGAGGCTTCTGGGGCAGAGGCGGCTCCGCGCCCCGCGCAGACCCGCACCACCCGCTAAACCGGAGCCTCCCGCGGGGCTCGGACGGAGGGACACCCGGAGGGACCCGGAGGGACCCGGAGGGACCCCCGCGACAGGACACACGAGGGAGGGTGTTTTACGGGGATTATTGAACAGAAGTGCGGCTCTCGTTAGCCGTTAGCCGTTAGCTCAAAGCACAAACAGCACACTGTGGTTTCCATAGAATTCAACTAAAATGACACATTAGAGCTTTAAGTCTCGGGTCTGTGACGGCGGAAGCCAGTGCTGACTCCTGCCGGGGAAGGCGCGCCATTGCCCGGGCAGCGGCGGAGCTTTGGCCCCGGTCCCTTCCCCCTTGTCCCCTGCCCCTGTCCTCTGCCCCTGTCCCCGGTCCTCTGTCCCCGGTCCTCTGCTCCTGCCCCCGTCCTCTGTCCCCTGCCCCCTGTCCCCTGTCCTCCGTCCCTGTCCCAGTCACAGTTCACTCTGGACCAGGACATGATTCTGACACAAACACAACATAAGAATCAATAGTTAACAATATAATAATAGAATAATCAATAGTTAACAATAGAATAATAGAATAATCAATAGTTAACAATAGAATAATAGAATAATCAATAGTTAACAATAGAATAATAGAATAATGAATAGTTAACAATATAATAATAGAATAATCAATAATCTAACAGAGTCTTGTTTGTTTGTGGCTTCAGTCCTTTGCAGCTCAGACAGAACCAGGACCAGGACCAGGACCAGGACCAGGACCAGGACCAGGACCAGGACCAGGACCGAGCTGTGCACCACCAGGGGGCGCCGTCTGACACTGATCCTCTGTGTCCAGGTGAAGGGGGCGGAGCCTGCTGTGTCCAGGTGAAGGGGGCGGAGCCTGCTGCAGGTGAACATGAACGGCAGCAGCAGTGTCTCTGCGACCAGCAGCACAGGTGAGCACCTGGCACAGGGGCGCACCTGACACAGAGGGAGGCAGAGGGGCGCACCTGACACAGAGGGAGGCACAGGGGCGCACCTGACACAGAGGGAGGCACAGGGGCGCACCTGACACAGAGGGAGGGCACAGGGGCGCACCTGACACAGAGGCGCACCTGACACAGGGGCGCACCTGACACAGAGGGAGGGCACAGGGGCACACCTGACACAGAGGGAGGCACCTGACACAGAGGGAGGCACCTGACACAGAGGGAGGCACCTGACACACAGGGAGGCACCTGACACAGAGGGAGGCACCTGACACAGAGGGAGGCACCTGACACACAGGGAGGCACCTGACACACAGGGAGGCACCTGACGCTCCTTGTGTTGCAGACGACTGGACCCGGGACGACTGCCTGATGCTCCTGGACCGGATCCGGGCCCAGATCCCGGACGGAGACTCCATGAAGTACAAAACCACCGAGTCTCACTTCGACTGGAGCCGCGTGAGCTTCGGACGCTTCAGCCCCGACATGTGCAAGAGCAAGTGGAGCAAAGTGTCCACAGAGGTCAGGGGTCAGCCGGGGGTCAGCCGGGGTCAGGGGTCAGCCGGGGTCAGGGGTCAGCCGGGGGGAGCAAAGTGTCCGCAGAGGTCAGGGATCAGCCGGGGTCAGGGGTCAGCCGGGGTCAGGGGTCAGCTGGAGGGAGCAAAGTGTCCGCAGAGGTCAGGGGTCAGCCGGGGGTCAGGGGTCAGCCGGGGTCAGGGGTCAGCTGGGAGCAATGTGTCCGCAGCGGTCAGGGGTCAGCCGGGGGTCAGCCGGGGTCAGGGGTCAGCCGGGGGGAGCAAAGTGTCCGCAGAGGTCAGGGATCAGCCGGGGTCAGGGGTCAGCCGGAGGGAGCAAAGTGTCCGCAGAGGTCGGGTCAGCCGGGGGTCAGGGGTCAGCCGGGGTCAGCTGGAGGGAGCAAAGTGTCCACAGAAGTCAGGGGTCAGCCGGGGTCAGGGGTCAGCCGGGGTCAGCTGGAGGGAGCAAAGTGTCCACAGAGGTCAGGGGTCAGCCGGGGTCAGGGGTCAGCCGGGGTCAGCTGGAGGGAGCAAAGTGTCCACAGAGGTCAGGGGTCAGCCGGGGGTCAGGGGTCAGCCGGGGTCAGGGGTCAGCTGGAGGGAGCAAAGTGTCCACAGAGGTCAGGGGTCAGCCGGGGTCAGGGGTCAGCTGGAGGGAGCAAAGTGTCCACAGAGGTCGGGTCAGCCGGGGGTCAGGGGTCAGCCGGGGGTCAGGGGTCAGCCGGGGTCAGCCGGCGGTCAGCCGGGGGGAGCAAAGTGTCCGCAGAGGTCAGGGGTCAGCCGGGGGGAGCAAAGTGTCCGCAGAGGTCGGGGGTCAGCCGGGGGTCAGGGGTCAGCCGAGGGGAGCAAAGTGTCCGCAGAGGTCAGGGGTCAGCCGGGGTCAGGGGTCAGCTGGAGGGAGCAAAGTGTCCACAGAGGTCGGGTCAGCCGGGGGTCAGGGGTCACAGGGGCCGGGGGGAGCAAAGTGTCCGCAGAGGTCAGGGGTCAGCCGGGGGGAGCAAAGTGTCCGCAGAGGTCAGGGGTCAGCCGGGGGGAGCAAAGTGTCCGCAGAGGTCAGGGGTCAGCCGGGGGGAGCAAAGTGTCCGCAGAGGTCAGGGGTCAGCCGGGGGTCAGGGGTCAGCCGGGGGTCAGGGGTCAGCCGGGGGTCAGCCGGGGTCAGGGGTCAGCCGGGGGTCAGGGGTCAGCTGGAGGGAGCAAAGTGTCCGCAGAGGTCAGGGGTCAGGGGTCAGCCGGGGTCAGGGGTCAGCCGGGGGGAGCAAAGTGTCCGCAGAGGTCAGAGGTCAGGGGTCAGGGGTCAGCTCTAAATGAAGCTCTGTCCAAGTCGTTTCTACAAAGTGAAATAACTGTGTTCCTCAGGTTCGTAAATACAGAACGATGACGGAGCTCCTCATCGACGCCATCGAGTTCGTCAAGAACCCGTACAAAGGCAAGAAGCTCAAGGTGAGACCTGACCGGGACCAGGACCAGGACCGGGACTAAACCCGCTCTGAACCAGGTGTTTGTGTCCAGACTCACCCGGACTTCCCGAAGAAGCCGCTGACGCCGTATTTCCGGTTCTTTATGGAGAAACGAGCCAAATACGCCAAGATCCACCCAGAGATGAGCAACCTGGACCTGACCAAGATCCTGTCCAAGAAGTACAAGGAGCTGCCGGAGAAGAAGAAGGTCTGGGCCGGGACGGGGGCCGGGCCGAGGGCGAGGAAGGGCCAGAAGGGCCGGGGGCGGGGCGGGCAGGGCGGGGCGGCAGAACGGCGGGGCCGGACCAGAACGGGCGGCAGGGCTGGGGCAGGATGGGCGGACCGTGGACCAGGGACCGGACGGGGGCAGGGCCAGAACGACGGGGCCGGGCGGGACGGGAGCGGGACGGGGGGATGGGGGCCGGGCCAGAACGGGACGGGGGCAGGGCCGGACCAGGGACTGGACGGGGACGGGGGCAGGGCCGGGACGGGGGCCGGGATGGACCAGGGACAGGACGGGGGCTGGGCTGGGACGGGATGGGGGCGGGACCGGGGAGGACCAGGGACCGACGGGCAGACCAGAACGGGACGGGGCAGGGCGGGACGGGGCAGGATGGACCAGGGACAGGACGGGGCTGGGCTGGGACGGATGGGGCGGGACCGGAGACCAGGGACGGACGGGACCGGACGGACGGGGCAGGGCGGGGGCAGGGCGGGGCAGCGGGAGGGAGCGGAGGGCAGGGCCGGGCAGAGACGGAGACAGGGGCCGGGCCAGAGCGCAGGAGGGCAGAGCAAACGGGACAGAGCAGGGGCCGGGACCAGGGCCGGGGACGGGATAGAGCGGGACGGTGGACCAGGGACCGGACGGGGGCAGGGCCAGAACGGGACGGGGGCCGGGCCGGGGACGGGGGCCGGGCCGGGGATGGGGGCCGGGCCAGAACGGGACGGGGGCAGGGCCGGACCAGGGACGGGACGGGGGCAGGGGGGACGGGGGCCGGGATGGACCAGGGACAGGACGGGGGCTGGGCTGGGACGGGATGGGGGCGGGACCGGGGTGGACCAGGGACCGGACGGGGGCAGGGCCAGAAACGGGCCAGGGAGCAGGGCAGGAGGGCAGGGGCGAGGGCGGGCGGGACGGGCAGGAGCCAGAAACGGGGCAGAGGCAGGGGGCGGACCAAGGGCAGGGGGAGGGGGGCAGGGGGACGAGGGATGAGGGCAGACCGGAGACGAGGCAGGGCGGACCAGGGGCAGACGGGGCAGGGGGCCGGGGCAGGATGGACCAGGGACAGGACGGGGGCAGGGCTGGGACGGGATGGGGGCGGGACCGGGGTGGACCAGGGACCGGACGGGGGCAGGGCCAGAACGGGACGGGGGCAGGGCCAGAACGGGACGGGGGCAGGGCCAGAACGGGACGGGGGCAGGGCCAGAACGGGACGGGGGCAGGGCCGGGGACGGGGGCCGGGATGGACCAGGGACGAGACGGGGGCAGGGCTGAGACGGGATGGGGGCGGGACCGGGGTGGACCAGGGACCGGACGGGGGCAGGGCCGGGACGGGGGCCGGGGCGGGGTCAGAATCACCTGGTTGTAAACATTTCTTTTTGTGTTTCGTTTTCAGCAAAAATACATCACTGAGTTCCAGAAAGAAAAGGAAGAATTTGAAAAGAACATGACCCGCTTCAAGTGAGTCCAGAACCAGGACTAGACCAGGACTAGACCAGGACTGGACCAGGACTAGACCAGGACTAAACCAGGACTGAACCAGGACCAGGACTATCCTGTGCAGTCAGTGTTAATTCACTCGGCCACAGTTCAGTCGATGTAAAGGAGCTTTCCCTCCGAGAACGGTGCGTTTGTCCCGTGCCCCAAGACTCTGCAGGGTCAGGGTCAGGTGTAGTACTAGTACACTGTAGTACTTGTACGCTGTAGTACTAGTACGCTGTAGTACTAGTACACTGTAGTACTTGTACGCTGTAGTACTAGTACGCTGTAGTACTTGTACGCTGTAGTACTAGTACACTGTAGTACTTGTACGCTGTAGTACTAGTACGCTGTAGTACTTGTACACTGTAGTACTAGTACGCTGTAGTAAAAGTACTGTGTTTCAGGGAGGATCACCCGGAGCTGATGGAGGAGCGGAAAAAGTCTGAACTTCCAGAGAAACCAAAGACGCCTCAACAGCTTTGGTACAACCACGAGAAGAAGGGCTACGCCAAACTGCACCCACAGGTACTACTGCAAGTACTGCTGCAAGTACTACTACAAGTACTGCTGCAAGTACTGCTGCAAGTACTGCTCCTCCTCCTCTGCTCCTCCTCCTGCAGACTCTCACTCCTCTTTCTCCTTCAGGTGAGTCAGAAGGAGCTGAAGGAGGCGCTGAGGAGACAGTGGTCTCAGCTCTCAGACAAACGCAGACTCAAGTGGATCAGCAAAGCCCTGGAGCTGCAGAAGGACTACGAGGTACAAGTACTACATGCACTACATGTACTTCATGTACTACAAGTACTACATGTACTACATCTACTTCATGTACTATAAGTACTACATGCACTACATGTACTTCATGTACTATAAGTACTACATGCACTACATGTACTTCATGTACTATAAGTACTACAATACTACACATACTTTACTTTTTGGTTGTATTTATTACTTGTACAGTTGAAATCCTAAAAGGCGTCACCAGATCTTGACCTTTGACCCCTTCATAATAAAAGTGCACAGCTGTGTTACTCTAAGTCTTATATATAAGTACAATAAGTATACGTAAATATAAGTACAGTAGGTAATTGTCCTTCAGGGGAGTTTTCCTTTAAATGGATCAATAAACGGCTCAAAATCCAAACCAAACCGTGGTTTATCGAGTCACACTTTGAGAGCATTTCACATGAAGTCAATCACCCGGAACATGTCACATGTTACATTGTGCGTGTTTATGTTTGTGTTACGTGTTACATGAAATCAACGTTAACATTTAAGTTTACGCTCGAGGTTTTATTTTGAGAATAAATGATTTTCAGAAAACAGAAGTTTTACTTTTTATTGAATTGAAATATTAATGCCCACTTGTTTCAGAGTTCAGGCATGTTACCTGAATGTTTCCTGAATGTTCCCTGAATGTTCCCTGAATGTTACCTGAATGTTTCCTGAATGTTACCTGAATGTTTCCTGTATGTTACCTGTATGTTTCCTGAATGTTATCTCAATGTTATCTGTATGTTTCCTGTGTGTTACCTGTAAGTTTCCTGTATGTTACCTGTGTGTTACCTGAATGTTTCCTGTATGTTACCTGTATGTTTCCTGTATGTTTCCTGTATCTTACCTGTATGTTTCCTGTGTGTTTCCTGTATGTTTCCTGTATGTTTCCTGTATCTTACCTGTATGTTTCCTGTATGTTTCCTGTATGTTTCCTGTATGTTTCCTGTATGTTTCCTGTGTGTTTCCTGTATGTTTCCTGTGTGTTTCCTGTATCTTACCTGTGTGTTTCCTGTGTGTTTCCTGTATCTTACCTGTGTGTTTCCTGTGTGTTTCCTGTATGTTTCCTGTATGTTTCCTGTATGTTTCCTGTGTGTTTCCTGTATCTTACCTGTGTGTTTCCTGTGTGTTTCCTGTGTGTTTCCTGTATGTTTCCTGTAAGTTTCCTGTGTGTTACCTGTATGTTTCCTGTGTGTTACCTGTATGTTTCCTGTATGTTTCCTGTATGTTACCTGTAAGTTTCCTGTATGTTTCCTGTATGGTTCCTGTATGTTTCCTGTATCTTACCTGTATGTTTCCTGTATGTTTCCTGTATGTTTCCTGTATGTTTCCTGTATGTTACCCGTATGTTTCCTCTATCTTACCTGTATGTTTCCTGTATCTTACCTGTATGGTTCCTGTATGTTACCTGTATGTTTCCTGTATGTTACCTGTATGTTTCCTGTATGTTACCTGTATGTTACCTGTATGTTTCCTGTATGTTTCCTGTATGTTTCCTGTATGTTTCCTGTATGTTTCCTGTATCTTACCTGTATCTTACCTGTAAGTTTCCTGTATGTTTCAGGGCAGTATGCGTGCGTACCTGGAGGCTCATCCCGACCTGAGCGCAGATGAACACGTGCGCTCTGTTCTCACCAAAGCAGAACGACAGCTCAAAGACAAGTTTGACGGACGACCGACAAAACCCCCGCCGTAAGTCACGTGACCCCCCCCCCTCCCCCCCGAGTCACGTGACCCTCCCCCGAGTCACGTGACCCTCCCCCGAGTCACGTGACCCTCCCCCGAGTCACGTGACCCCACCCCCGAGTCACGTGACCCCTCCCAGTCACGTGACCCTCCCCCGAGTCACGTGACCCCTCCCCCGAGTCACGTGACCCCTCCCCCGAGTCACGTGACCCCTCCCCCGAGTCACGTTGCAGTACTTGAGTACTCTGTGTTGCAATAGCAGGCACTCTGTGTTGCAATGTGGTACTCTGTGTTGCAGTAACGGGTACTCTGTGTTGCAGTAACGGGTACTCTGTGTTGCAGTAACGGGTACTCTGTGTTGCAGTAAAGGGTACTCTGTGTTGCAGTAAAGGGTACTCTGTGTTGCAGTAACGGGTACTCTGTGTTGCAGTAACGGGTACTCTGTGTTGCAGTAAAGGGTACTCTGTGTTGCAGTAAAGGGTACTCTGTGTTGCAGTAACGGGTACTCTGTGTTGCAGTAAAGGGTACTCTGTGTTGCAGTAACGGGTACTCTGTGTTGCAGTAAAGGGTACTCTGTGTTGCAGTAAAGGGTACTCTGTGTTGCAGTAACTGGTACTCTGTGTTGCAGTAAAGGGTACTCTGTGTTGCAATGGGTACTCTGTGTTGCAGTAAAGGTACTCTGTGTTGCAGTAACGGGTACTCTGTGTTGCAGTAACGGGTACTCTGTGTTGCAGTAACGGGTACTCTGTGTTGCAGTAAAGGGTACTCTGTGTTGCAGTAACGGGTACTCTGTGTTGCAGTAACGGGTACTCTCTGTACTGCGCTGAGCTGATGGTGAACATGAAGGACGTCCCGAGCACAGAGCGGATGGTTCTCTGCAGCAAACAGTGGAAACTGATGAACCAGAAGGAGAAGGACATGTTCCAGAAGCGCTGTGAGCAGGTACGGCTACGCTAGCACCACACGCTAATGGGGCTATGTTAATACATTGGCGCGGTAACAC
Source organism: Rhinogobius similis (assembly GCA_019453435.1). Lineage (NCBI taxonomy): Eukaryota > Metazoa > Chordata > Actinopteri > Gobiiformes > Gobiidae > Rhinogobius > Rhinogobius similis. The sequence continues at coordinate 42,082,290 of CM033631.1, read as the reverse complement.
TCAGGTGCTAACAGACACCCGGATACACTGACACCGCTATGCTAACATGTGCATGGCTAGGCTAACATGGCTGTGCTAATATGCACACGGCTAGGCTAACAGGGCTATGCTAACATGCACATGGCTAAGCTAACACAGCTATGCTAACACACACACAGCTAGGCTAACACAGCTATGCTAACATGCACACGGCTAGGCTAACACAGCTATACTAACATGCATAGAGATGGGCTAACATGGCTAGGCTAACACGGCTATGCTAACATGCACAGGGCTAGGCTAACACAGCTATGCTAACATGCACAGGGCTAGGCTAACACAGCTATGCTAACACACACACAGCTAGGCTAACACAGCTATGCTAACATGCACACGGCTAGGCTAACACAGCTATGCTAACATGCACAGGGCTAGGCTAACACAGCTATGCTAACATGCACACGGCTAGGCTAACACAGCTATGCTAACATGCACAGGGCTAGGCTAACACGGCTATGCTAACATGCACATGGCTAAGCTAACACAGCTATGCTAACACGCACACAGCTAGGCTAACACAGCTATGCTAACATGCACAGGGCTAGGCTAACACGGCTATGCTAACATGCACAGGGCTAGGCTAACACAGCTATGCTAACATGCACAGGGCTAGGCTAACACGGTCGGGTGAAGGAGCTTTAGTTTAAACTGCAGACGGCACACGGTGGTCTCCTTTTGTCACAAACGATTGAACAAACTGTGGCTGGACGTGTAGTGACTTTGAGTTTGTGTTTCTGCAGCGAAAGAAGCAGTACGACGTGGACCTGCAGCGCTTCCTGGAGGTAACAGCCCGTCGTGTTGAAGGCTCACTCTGCCGTTCAGACCAGTGGTTCTCAAACTAGGGCTCGGGTCCCCAGATGATGGAAAAAACGGATAAAATGGAGTTAAACAAGGCGCCTTCAAATGCAGTGGTGAACGTAGAGTCCTATTTGTGGCCCATTAAAGTCATGTTTCTAGGTCTTTATTCTCAAAATAAAATCAGTTCTTTGGAAGTCGCCACTGAAAACGTTTGAGAACCACAGGTTTAGACTCTCGAGACTCGGAACGACTTTGTCAAAACGCTCTGGTGTTTGCAGAGTTTGCCGGACGAGGAGCGAGACCGTGTGATGTCAGAGGAGAAGCTGGGCGGGGCCAAACTGACCGTGGGCGTGGCCTCCAGCCCTCACCGTGCCTCACCTGCCGCCAAGGTCACCGGCTCTTGTGACGATTGTGTGACTGGATTAATCCCGACTCCATCAGCTCAAAGTTCTCCTCAAACGTTTCAGGAGCGAAGCCGGGAGCCCGACGCCGAGTGGGTGGCCCCCAAAGAGCGCCGAGAAGCCAAGAAGGCCGCCAAACTCCCCGAGACGCCCAAGACCGCCGAGGAAATGTGGCAGAGCAGCGTGATCGGAGACTACCTCGCCAAGTACAGGGTCAGCGCCGAAACACGCCCAAACACGCCCCAAACACGCCCCAAACATGCCCAAACACGCTCAAACACGCTCAAAACATGCCCAAACACGCCCCAAACACGCCCCAAACACGTTCAAACATGCCCAAACATGCCCAAACACGCTCAAACACGCTCAAACACGCTCAAACACGCTCAAACACGCTCAAACACGCTCAAACACGCTCAAACACGCTCAAACACGCCCCAAACACGCCCCAAACACGCTCAAACATGCCCAAACATGCCCAAACACGCTCAAACACGCTCAAACATGCTCAAACACGCCCCAAACACGCCCCAAACACGCTCAAACATGCCCAAACACGCTCAAACACGCTCAAACACGCTCAAACATGCCCAAACACGCCCCAACACGCCAAAACACGCTCAAACATGCCCAAACATGCCCAAACACGCCAAACACGCCAAACATGCTCAAACACGCTCAAACACGCCCAAACACGCTCAAACATGCCCAAACACGCTCAAACACGCCCCAAACATGCCCAAACACGCTCAAACACGCTCAAACACGCTCAAACATGCCCAAAACATGCCCAAACACGCCCAAAACACGCCCCAAACATGCCCAAACACGCGTAAACACGCCCCAAAACATGCCCAAACACGCCCCAAACATGCCCAAACACGCTCAAACACGCTCAAACACGCCCAAAACACGCCCCAAACATGCCCCAAACACGCCAAACACGCCAAACACACTTAAACACACCTAAACACGCCAATCACGCCAAACATGCCTAAACACGCTCAAACACGCCCAAAACATGCCCAAACACGCTCAAACATGCCCAAACACGCTCAAACATGCCCAAACACGCTCAAACACGCTCAAACACGCTCAAACACGCTCAAACACGCTCAAACACGCTCAAAACATGCCCAAAACATGCCAAACACACCCAAAACATGCCCAAAACACGCCACAAACACGCCACAAACACGCTCAAACATGCCCAATCACGCTCAAACATGCCCAAACACGCTCAAACATGCCCAATCACGCTCAAACATGCCCAAACACGCTCAAACACGCTCAAACACGCTCAAACGCTCAAACACGCTCAAACACGCTCAAACACGCTCAAACATGCCCAAACACGCTCAAACATGCCCAAACATGCTCAAACACGCCCAATCACGCCAAACATGCCTAAACACGCCAAACACGCCAAACACGCCAAACACGCCAAACACGCCAAACACGCCAAACACGCCAAACACGCCAAACACGCCAAACACGCCCCAAACACGCTCAAACACGCCCAAACACTCCCAAACACGCTCAAACACGCTCAAACACGCTCAAACACGCCCCAAACACGCCCCAAACACACTCAAAACTTGCCCACAACACGTCAAAACACGGCCAAAACACGGCAAACACGCCCAAAACACACCCCAAACACGCAACATGCCCAAACACGCCAAAACATGCTCAAACATGCCCAAACACGCCCCAAACATAAACACGCTCAAACACGCTCAAACACGCTCAAACATGCCCAAACACGCCCAAACACGCTCAAACATGCCCAAACAAGGCCAAAACACGCTCAAACACGCTCAAACACGCCCAAAACATGCCCAAACACGCCCCAAACATGCCCAAAACACGCCAAAACACGCTCAAACATGCTCAAACATGCCCAAACACGCCCCAAACATGCCCAAAACACGCCAAAACACGCTCAAACATGCTCAAACATGCCCAAACACGCCCCAAACACGCTCAAACATGCCCAAACACGCCCCAAACACGCTCAAACACGCTCAAACACGCCCAAAACATGCCCAAACACGCCCCAAACATGCCCAAAACACGCCAAAACACGCTCAAACATGCCCAAACACACCCAAACACGCCCAAACATGCTCAAACACACAGTCAGTGCCAGAACAAGGCTCCGCCCCCTTTGCGTGTCTAAACTCCAAACGTGTCTGAACGCCTCAGAGCGACCGCAGGAAGGCGCAGGCGGCGATGGAGGCGTCCTGGAAGTCGATGGAGAAAAAGGAGAAGATTCCATGGATCAAAAAGGCGGCGGAGGATCAGAAGAGATACGAGGTGAGGCCAGCAGGGGGCGCCTGGGAGGAGCCTTTGTTTGTCACATGGTGAAGTATTTCTATCACGATGAACAAACACCTGAAACAGGGAGGATCCCACTAAAATATTGTCTAAATGTTAAGTATTGTTGATAAAATATGAATTTCATCATTAGCAGAAAAACAGAAGTTACTTATTTGACTCAAATCTGATCGTGCACAGTCGACTTAGTCACGTTTAAGTCGGGTTTGGTCGCTCTTAGTTGCGTTTTTGATATTGACAGTTTGTTGCTTTTAGTCGCATTTAGGCCATTTGTTTCTAAAGATCTTTAAACAAATCTAAACTACAGGGTTTGCCGTTTTTAAGCTGAATAAAACCGGACATTTTGTTGTTTGGAGGAAACGATTGTGTGTCCTGCAGAGGGCGCTGTGTGTGTGTGTGTCCTGCAGAGGGCGCTGTGTGTGTCCTGCAGAGGGCGCTGTGTGTGTCCTGCAGAGGGCGCTGTGTGTGTCCTGCAGAGGGCGCTGTGTGTGTCCTGCAGAGGGTGCTGTGTGTGTGTGTGTGTGTGTGTGTGTGTCCTGCAGAGGGCGCTGTGCCTCTGTGTGTCCTGCAGAGGGCGCTGTGGGAGTGTACTTAAGCCTCTTGTTGCTGTCCTGTGTGTGTCCTGCAGAGGGCGCTGTGTGTTTGTGTGTCCTGCAGAGGGCGCTGTGTGTGTGTCCTGCAGAGGGCGCTGTGTGTGTGTCCTGCAGAGGGCGCTGTGTGTGTGTCCTGCAGAGGGCGCTGTGTGTGTCCTGCAGAGGGCGCTGTGGGAGTGTACTTAAGCCTCTTGTTGCTGTCCTGTGTGTGTCCTGCAGAGGGCGCTGTGGGAGTGTACTTAAGCCTCTTGTTGCTGTCCTGTGTGTGTCCTGCAGAGGGAGCTGTTGGAGATGCGGGGCACTGCTGTTGCCGTGGCGACGCCGGGGCAGACGCAGAGGAAGCCAAAGTTCGACGGCGAGCCCAAGAAACCCCCCGTGTGAGTGTCCGAGCAAAAACGCGACTAACAGCAACAAACGAGACTAAAAAGGACAAAACTACAACTTAGAGCAACAAGAACTCGACTGAGACTCGACCAACGGGACAAAAACTCCACAAAAAGAGACAAAAACATGACTCAGAGCAACAAAATATGTCTAAAAGTGACAGAGACACTTCATGACTCCAACTCTGACTTGATCTTGTGATAAAGCGCTGTGTTTCACTGATCTGATATGTTTAGCCGTTAGCAAAACACAGCTAGCAAAGTACATTAGCATCAGCCGTTTCCTGTTTCTCTGATGTTTCCAGCTCATAATCATCACACGATCCACATGTGACGTGAAGAGGGTCAAACGGCTTTGAAGGAAACAAAAGCAGAACAAGACAAACAGGAAGTAGTTTCCTGTTTGTAGCTTTAGCCACGTCTCAGAAACAAACTCTGAATTATTAATCGTCTTTTTATAGACATTGTCTCTTGTGCCAGTGGTACCTGACCCCCTCTGTGTTGCAGGAGCGGGTACCTGACCCCCTCTGTGCAGGAGCGGGTACCTGACCCCCTCTGTGTAGGAGCGGGTACCTGACCCCCTCTGTGTAGGAGCGGGTACCTGACCCCCTCTGTGTTGTAGGAGCGGGTACCTGACCCCCTCTGTGTTGCAGGAGCGGGTACCTGACCCCCTCTGTGTTGCAGGAGCGGGTACCTGACCCCCTCTGTGTTGCAGGAGCGGGTACCTGACCCCCTCTGTGTTGTAGGAGCGGGTACCTGACCCCCTCTGTGTAGGAGCGGGTACCTGACCCCCTCTGTGTAGGAGCGGGTACCTGACCCCCTCTGTGTTGCAGGAGCGGGTACCTGACCCCCTTTGTGTTGCAGGAGCGGGTACCTGACCCCCTCTGTGTAGGAGCGGGTACCTGACCCTCTCTTCTGTGTAGGAGCGGGTACCTGACCCTCTCTGTGTAGGAGCGGGTACCTGACCCTCTCTGTGTTGCAGGAGCAGGTACCTGACCCTCTCTGTGTTGCAGGAGCGGTACCTGACCCTCTCTGTGTTGTTGCAGGAGCGGGTACCTGACCCTCTCTGTGTAGGAGCGGGTACCTGACCCTCTCTGTGTAGGAGCGGGTACCTGACACTCTGTGTGTTTCAGGAGCGGGTATCTTACGCTCTCTGTGTTGCAGGAGCGGGTACCTGACACTCTCTGTGTTTCAGGAGCGGGTACCTTACGCTCTGTGTTGCAGGAGCGGGTACCTGACGCTCTCTGTGTTGCAGGAGCGGGTACCTGACGCTCTCTTCTGTGTAGGAGCAGGTACCTGACCCTCTCTTCTGTGTAGGAGCAGGTACCTGACCCTTTCTTCTGTGTAGGAGCGGGTACCTGACCCTCTGTGTTGTAGGAGCGGGTACCTGACCCTCTCTGTGTTGCAGGAGCAGGTACCTGACCCTCTCTGTGTTGCAGGAGCGGGTACCTTACGCTCTGTGTTGCAGGAGCGGGTACCTGACCCTCTGTGTGTTGCAGGAGCGGGTACCTGACCCTCTGTGTGTTGCAGGAGCAGGTACCTGACGCTCTCTGTGTACCTGACGCTGTCTGTGTTGCAGGAGCGGGTACCTGACTCTCTCTGTGTTGTAGGAGCGGGTACCTGACCCTCTCTGTGTTGCAGGAGCGGGTACCTGACGCTCTCTGTGTTGCAGGAGCGGGTACCTGACCCTCTCTGTGTAAGAGCGGGTACCTGACCCTCTCTGTGTTGCAGGAGCGGGTACCTGACGCTGTCTGTGTTGCAGGAGCGGGTACCTGACGCTCTCTGTGTTGCAGGAGCGGGTACCTGACGCTCTCTGTGTTGCAGGAGCGGGTACCTGACGCTCTCTGTGTTGCAGGAGCGGGTACCTGACCCTCTGTGTTGCAGGAGCGGATACCTGACCCTCTGTGTGTTGCAGGAGCGGGTACCTGACTCTCTCTGTGTACCTGACGCTGTCTGTGTTGCAGGAGCGGGTACCTGACCCTCTCTTAGGTGTAGGAGCGGGTACCTTACGCTCTCTGTGTTGCAGGAGCGGGTACCTGACACTCTGTGTTGCAGGAGCGGGTACCTGACCCTCTCTGTGTAGGAGCGGGTACCTGACCCTCTCTTCTTTGTAGGAGCGGGTACCTGACCCTCTCTGTGTTGCAGGAGCGGGTACCTGACCCTCTCTGTGTTGCAGGAGCGGGTACCTGACCCTCTCTTCTGTGTAGGAGCAGGTACCTGACCCTCTCTTCTGTGTAGGAGCAGGTACCTGACCCTCTCTTCTGTGTAGGAGCAGGTACCTGACCCCCTCTGTGCAGGAGCGGGTACCTGACCCCCTCTGTGTAGGAGCGGGTACCTGACCCCCTCTGTGTAGGAGCGGGTACCTGACCCCCTCTGTGCAGGAGCGGGTACCTGACACTCTCTGTGTTGCAGGAGCGGATACCTGACCCCCTCTGTGTAGGAGCGGGTACCTGACCCACTCTGTGTTGCAGGTGCGGGTACCTGACCCCCTCTGTGTTGCAGGAGCGGTACCTGACCCTCTGTGTTGCAGGAGCGGGTACCTGACACTCTGTGTTGCAGGAGCGGGTACCTGACCCTCTGTGTTGCAGGAGCGGTACCTGACCCTCTGTGTTGCAGGAGCGGTACCTGACCCCTCTGTGTTGCAGGAGCGGGTACCTGACCCCTCTGTCTTGCAGGAGCGGGTACCTGACCCTCTCTGTGTTGCAGGAGCGGCTACCTGACCCCCTCTGTGTTGCAGGAGCGGGTACCTGACCCCCTCTGTGTTGCAGGAGCGGGTACCTGACCCCCTCTGTGTTGCAGGAGCGGGTACCTGACCCCCTCTGTGTTGCAGGAGCGGGTACCTGACCCCCTCTGTGTTGTAGGAGCGGGTACCTGACGCTCTGTGTTGCAGGAGCGGTACCTGACCCCCTCTGTGTTGCAGGAGCGGGTACCTGACCCTCTGTGTTGCAGGAGCGGTACCTGACTCTCTGTGTTGCAGGAGCGGGTACCTGACCCTCTCTGTGTAGGAGCGGGTACCTGACCCCCTCTGTGTTGCAGGAGCGGGTACCTGACCCCCTCTGTGTTGCAGGAGCGGGTACCTGACCCCCTCTGTGTTGCAGGAGCGGGTACCTGACCCCCTCTGTGTTGCAGGAGCGGGACCTGACCCTCTGTGGTGCAGGAGCGGGTACCTGACCCCCTCTGTGTAGGAGCGGGTACCTGACCCCCTCTGTGTTGCAGGAGCGGGTACCTGACCCCCTCTGTGTTGTAGGAGCGGGTACCTGACCCCCTCTGTGTTGCAGGAGCGGGTACCTGACCCCCTCTGTGTTGCAGGAGCGGGTACCTGACCCCCTCTGTGTTGCAGGAGCGGGTACCTGACCCCCTCTGTGTTGCAGGAGCGGGTACCTGACCCCCTCTGTGTTGCAGGAGCGGGTACCTGACCCCCTCTGTGTTGCAGGAGCGGGTACCAGATGTTCTCTCAGGAGCTGCTGACCAATGGGGAGCTGAACCACTTCAGTCTGAAGGAGCGGATGGTGGAGATCGGCAAACGATGGCAGCGACTGAGCCAGAGCCTGAAGGACCAGTACAAGAGACAAGTGGACGAGCAGCAGGCGGAGTACAGGGACCGGGTCCAGGCCTGGGTCCAGGTGAGTCCAGGGGCCGGGGGCCGGGGCCAGGTGAGTCCAGGGGCCGGGGGCCGGGGCTGGGTCCAGGTGAGTACAGGGACCGGGTCCAGGCCTGGGTCCAGGTGAGTCCAGGGGCCGGGCCGGGGCCGGGTCCAGGTGAGTCCAGGGGCCGGGGCTGGGTCCAGGTGAGTCCAGGTGAGTCCAGGGGCTGGGTCCAGGTGAGTCCAGGGGCCAGGGCCGGGTCCAGGTGAGTCCAGGGGCCGGGGCCGGGTCCAGGTGAGTCCAGGGGCCGGGCCGGGGCTGGGTCCAGGTGAGTCCAGGTGAGTCCAGGGGCCGGGCCGGGGCTGGGTCCAGGTGAGTCCAGGGGCCGGGGCCGTGGCTGGACCGGGTCTGACTGTTGCTGTCGTTGCAGACGCTGTCGCCTCAGGATCGAGCCGTTTACACGACGTCCACAGTGAGTCTCCTTTAAACTCTGTCAAACCAGGACTAAACCAGGACTAAACCAGGACTAAACCAGGACTAAACCAGGACTAAACCAGGACTAAACCGGGTCTAAACCAGGACTAAAGCAGGACTAAACCGGGTCTAAACCAGGACTAAACCAGGACTAAACCGGGTCTAAACCAGGACTAAAGCAGGACTAAACCGGGTCTAAACCAGGACTAAACCAGGACTAAACCAGGACTAAACCAGGACTAAACCAGGTCTAAACCAGGACTAAAGCAGGACTAAACCAGGACTAAACCAGGACTAAACCAGGTCTAAACCAGGACTAAACCAGGACTAAAGCAGGACTAAACCAGGACTAAACCAGGACTAAAGCAGGACTAAACCAAGACTGAACCGGGACTGAACCGGGACTGAACCGGGTCTAAACCGGGACTGAACCGGGACTGAACCGGGACTGAACCGGGACTGAACCGGGTCTAAACCAGGTCTAAACCGGGACTGAACCAGGTCTTAACCAGGACTAAACCAGGTCTAAACCGGGTCTAAACCGGGACTGAACCGGGACTAAACCAGGACTAAACCAGGTCTTAACCAGGACTAAACCAGGTCTAAACCGGGTCTAAACCGGGACTAAACCAGGACTAAACCAAGACTGAACCGGGACTAAACCAGGACTAAACCAAGACTGAACCGGGACTGAACCGGGACTAAACCAAGACTGAACCGGGACTGAACCGGGACTAAACCAAGACTGAACCGGGACTGAACCGGGACTGAACCGGGTCTAAACCGGGACTGAACCGGGACTGAACCGGGACTGAACCGGGACTTAACCAGGTCTTAACCAGGACTAAACCAGGTCTAAACCGGGTCTAAACCGGGACTAAACCGACTAAACCGACTGAACCGACTAAACCGACTAAACCAGGACTAAACCAGGACTAAACCAGGACTAAACCAGGTCTAAACCAGGACTAAACCAGGTCTAAACCAGGACTAAACCAGGACTAAACCAGGACTAAACCAGGTCTAAACCAGGACTAAACCAGGACTAAACCAGGACTAAAGCAGGACTAAACCAGGTCTAAACCAGGACTAAACCAGGTCTAAACCAGAACTAAACCAGGTCTAAACCAGGACTAAACCAGGACTAAACCAGGACTAAACCAGGTCTAAACCAGAACTAAACCAGGTCTAAACCAGGACTAAACCAGGACTAAACCAGGACTAAACCAGGTCTAAACCAGAACTAAACCAGGTCTAAACCAGGACTAAAGCAGGACTAAACCGGGACTAAACCGGGACTAAACCAGGACTAAACCAGGACTAAACCAGGACTAAACCAGGACTAAACCAGGACTAAACCAGGTCTAAACCAGAACTAAACCAGGTCTAAACCAGGACTAAACCAGGACTAAACCAGGACTAAACCAGGTCTAAACCAGAACTAAACCAGGTCTAAACCGGGTCTAAACCGGGTCTAAACCAGGACTAAACCAGGACTAAACCAGGACTAAACCAGGACTAAACCAGGACTAAACCAGGACTAAACCAGGACTAAAGCAGGACTAAAGCAGGACTAAACCGGGACTAAACCGGGACTAAACCGGGACTAAACCGGGTCTAAACCAGGACTAAACCAGGACTAAACCAGGACTAAACCAGGACTAAACCAGGACTAAACCAGGACTAAACCAGGACTAAACCAGGACTAAAGCTTGGGGTGTTTTGCAGAAGCGGCGCAGCTCGACTAAAGTCCGGTCTCCAGTCGCCAAAGTCCGAGTCACGGCCAAAACCAAGACCCAAGGATCGAAGATCACAGCAGCAGAACACAAGCGCAGCATGGCCTACAGGGCCAAGGTAAGACCTGGACTGGACCAGGACCAGGACCAGGACCAGGCCTACAGGGCCAAGGTAAGACCTGGACTGGACCAGGACCAGGACCAGGACCAGGCCTACAGGGCCAAGGTAAGACCTGGACTGGGACCAGGACCAGGACCAGGCCTACAGGGCCAAGGTAAGACCTGGACTGGACTAGACCAGGACCAGGACCAGGCCTACAGGGCCAAGGTAAGACCTGGACCAGGACCAGGACGCTCTGTGTGTGTACAGTGTGTGTGACGTGCATAGACTGTAGATATCAGTGGAAAGCCAAATGAAGCCCATCGTGGCTAGCAGTTATAGCGGCTAAAGCGGAGCTAGCAGTTATAGCGGCTAAAGTGGAGCCAGACTCCATATTTAAATCCGAGTGCGTATCGTGGCAACCACACGGACTAATCAGGAGCGCGGTTACTAACGGTATCCGCCTCGGTGAGAGGAGACGGCGGTAACGCGGCGGCGCTTAGCTGTCAATCAAACCTGTTGCTAACACGAGCGAAAACGGCCCCTGGAAAAGGAAGCACCTGATTGGTCAGTTATTATTGTAATAACTTGATTTATGAACAACCAACGAGAAAAAAACACCAGGATCATGTAGAGTGTGTCAAAACAGACATTTTAGTTTCAAGATGGTGAGCTTGACAGAAACAGTCACAGAGTAAAGGCTCCAGTGTCACAATAGAAAGTGAATGGAGCTCGGCTTCATGGAGCCAGGAGCCTCCAGAGCTGCTTCCTATTTGGAACGCGGCGGCTAGCATGCTAACATGGTCCACTGATATCTACAGTCTATGGTGACGTGTGTGTTTTCTCAGCAGGACGTGTCAGACTCAGACTCTGATCGGAGCGACTCGTCCGACTCTGACGACGACGACGAGACGAGCAGCGACAGCGACGACGAGGTCAGCGCCTGCGTCTCATTGGTCAGACACACGAGCGCCTGCGTCTCATTGGTCAGACACACACGAGCGCCTGCGTCTCATTGGTCAGACACACGAGCGCCATGCCTCATTGGTCAGGACACACGAGCGCCGCGCCTCATTGGTCAGACACACGAGCGCCTGCGTCTCATTGGTCAGACACACGAGCGCCATGCCTCATTGGTCAGACACACGAGCGCCATGCCTCATTGGTCAGACACACGAAGCGCCGCGCCTCATTGGTCAGACACACAAGCGCCATGCCTCATTGGTCAAACACACACGAAGCGCCATGCCTCATTGGTCAGACACACGAGCGCCATGCCTCATTGGTCAGACACACGAGCGCCATGCCTCATTGGTCAGACACACGAGCGCCTGCGTCTCATTGGTCAGACACACACGAGCGCCTGCGTCTCATTGGTCAAACACACACGAGCGCCTGCGTCTCATTGGTCAGACACACGAAGCGCCAGGTTCTCATTGGTCGGACACACACGAGCGCCTGCGTCTCATTGGTCAAACACACGAGCGCCTGCATCTCATTGGTCGGACACACGAGCGCCTGCGTCTCATTGGTCAGACACACACGAGCGCCGGCGTCTCATTGGACGGACACACACGAAGCGCCGCGCCTCATTGGTCAGACACACACGAGCGCCATGCCTCATTGGTCAGACACACGAGCGCCATGCCTCATTGGTCAGACACACGAGCGCCGCGCCTCATTGGTCGGACACACACGAAGCGCCATGCCTCATTGGTCAGACACACGAGCGCCTGCGTCTCATTGGTCAGACACACTAGCGCCTGCGTCTCATCGCTAACGTTAGCCGCGGTCATGAATAAACCGCTCTGAAATGAACCGTTAGCTGTGAAGTGTTAGCGTTAGCCACAGAGTTCACAGTTTTAGTGACACGCCTCTTCACTTCCTGTTTGCTTCAGAACGACGACGACGACGAAGAGGACGACGAAGAAGCAACGTCTAGCGAAGAATCCAGCCAATCAGAGTCCGACTGAGGCCCAGGAGCCAATCAAAGAGCAGCTCAGAGTCCCATTGACCGCCACTTTGCTCCTCATCTCTAAATGGACGTTCTCTCGGCTCCTCGTCTCTGATTGGATGCTCCTCGTCTCTGATTGGACGTCCTCTCGGCTCCTCGTCTCTGATTGGATGCTCCTCGTCTCTGATTGGACGTCCTCTCGGCTCCTCGTCTCTGATTGGACGTCCTCTCGGCTCCTCGTCTCTGATTGGACGCCCTCTCGCCTCGCTCCTGATTGACGCTGCTCCTCGCCCTTCTGATTGGACGCCCTCTTCTGCTCCTCGCCTCCTGATTGATGCTCCTCTCTGCTCCTCGTCTCTGATTGGACGTCCTCTCTGCTCCTCGTCTCTGATTGGATGCTCGCCCTGATTGACGCCCTCTGCCCTCGCTCTGATTGACGCTCCTCGCTCTGATTGACGCCCTCGCCTCGCTCTGATTGGATGCTCCTCGTCTCTGATTGACGCCCTTCCTGCTCCTCGCCTTCTGATTGACGCCCTCTCTGCTCCTCGCTCTGATTGACGCCTCTCTGCTCCTCGCCTCTGATTGACGCCCTCTGCTCCTCGTCTCTGATTGGATGCTCCTCTCTGCTCATCGCCTCTGATTGACGCCCTCTCTGCTCATCGCCTCTGATTGACGCCCTCTCGCTCCTCGCTCCTGATTGGACGCCCTCTCGCTCGCTCTGATTGGACGCCCTCTGCTCCTCGTTTCCTGATTGGACGCCCTCTGCTCCTCGCTCTTCTGATTGACGCCTCTTGGCTCCATCGCCTCTGATTGGACGCCCTCTCTGCCTCGCTCTGATTGACGCCTCCTCTCTGCTCCTCGCCTCTGATTGACGCTTCCTCTGCCTCGCCTCTGATTGACGCCCTCTCTGCTCCTCGTCTCTGATTGACGCCCTCTGCTCCACTTCTCTGATTGACGCTCCTCTCTGCTCCTCGCCTCTGATTGGATGCTCGCCTCTGATTGACGCCCTTCTCGCCTCGTCTCTGATTGGACGCTCCTCTCTGCTCCTCGTCTCTGATTGGACGCTCCTCTCGGCTCCTCGTCTCTGATTGGATGCTCCTCTCTGCTCCTCGTCTCTGATTGGACAGTTGTTTGAGTTTCATGGCGTTTTATTGTGTTTTTTCTCGTTTTGATTGACAGGGGGCGGGGTTTGTACAGTGGAACAGGAAGTTGTCATCAGTTGTTGCCGTTGGTAAAAATGCACAGCTGAAATAAATGCACTTTTCTCACTCGGTGTCTTTTCTCTGCTCTAATCCCATGAAATGTTCCGCGTCGGGGCTTTAAAGGTCCCATATTCTGCTATTTTGCCCTTTACACAGTCTATTCTAAGGGCTTTGTTGATAAAATTTTGCGTTGTGCAATATCCATAACATAACAGTTTCCAAAAAACACCCATTTCTTGGACTGGCCCCCCTCCTCACTCTGAGATCTGACCCCCCCGAACAGAGAGCGGCACAAAGTGAGGCCTCACTTCCCACCGGCCACGTGACTGGTTTAGTCTGCGTGTCACTTTTGAAAATAAAAGCTAATGGTACAGATATGGCTCTCTGCGTGGCCTACATCTGGGCCAAATGGTTCACTGAATTACAGTACAGTACAGATTTACATCTGCACTTATGGTACAGATGTAATTTACATGGGAATTTGTACCATAAGTGGGTCACAAGTTCACCAGGCACAAACACCTGAATTACATAAATATCTGTTGGATCATTATTATTATAATAGCGCACAAATGCTGTTCACTTACTACAGTAGCTCGGAGTATAAGTTGCACTAGGTAAAAAATGCATAATTAGGTAGAAAAAAAAAAACATATATAAGTCGCATTCTAGCGGGTAATTTATTTTACAAACTACTTGACCAAAAACAGACATTACATCATCTTGGAATGCAAGTTATAACATTAATAAAAGAACAGAGAACAGGCTGAATAGGTGTAAGATATGAACACAATGAAGGTTATTCAGCTACACCAAAAATAAACAAACAGAAAAGGTGTCCACGTTCATGTAACGTAACAGTTTTACGTAACTATAGCCTAAAGAACAAAACAAGTGTACCTTTACTGTAATTAATAAAACGCAATCTCACTCCACATCACTAAATCCATTCAATTCTTCGTCCTCGGTGTCACTTCTGAACAACTCCGCCAACTCCGGAGGAAGACGAAGCAGAGCTTCCTCTTAGGCATGGCTGTAATTGTTCATGTGCGTGGTTCATGGCTCAAAAGGTCTTCAGATCGTGCGCTCTCTCTCTGACGCCTCTCCTCTCTCTCCCTTCTTCCTCCTCTCTGTCTGTGGCAAGGTGAAGCCACTTTTTCATGAACAGTTCAATCTCCTGGTTGGTTGCCAGAGATGTAACCTTGTTTCTTCGGACAGTGGCTACAAGTCATAAAAGTAGGAAAAAAATAAACTAATTATTAACATATATTAACATAAATGTCCACAGTTTAACAGGGAGTTTAAAATTAGGCTGATCCGTCTGTCTCACCCGTCTCCTCTCTGTCTCCTCCTTATATCCTCTCTGTTTCCTCGTCTCCACTCTATCTCCTCCCTATCTCTGCTCTGTTTCCTCCTCTGCCTGCTCCATGTCTCCTCTCACTGTCTCCTCCTTGTCTCCACTCTATCTCCTCCTTATCTCTGCTCTGTTTCCTCCTCTGTCTCCTCCCTTTCACCTCCATATCTCCTCTCACTGTCTCCTCCTTGTCTCCACTCTATCTCCTCCTTATCTCTGCTCTGTTTCCTCCTCTGTCTCCTCCCTTTCACCTCCATGTCTCCTCTCGCTGTCTCCTCCTTGTCTCCACTCTATCTCCTCCTTATCTCTGCTCTGTTTCCTCCTCCATGTCTCCTCTCGCTGTCTCCTCCTTGTCTCCACTCTATCTCCTCCTTATCTCTGCTCTGTTTCCTCCTCTGTCTCCTCCCTTTCACCTCCATGTCTCCTCTCGCTGTCTCCTCCTTGTCTCCACTCTATCTCCTCCTTATCTCTGCTCTGTTTCCTCCTCTGTCTCCTCCTCTTTCACCTCCATGTCTCCTCTCACTGTCTCCTCCTTTGTCTCCACTCTATCTCCTCCTTATCTCTGCCTCTGTTTCCTCTCCTCTGTCTCCTCCCTTTCACCTCCATGTCTCCTCTCGCTGTCTCCTCCTTGTCTCCACTCTATCTCCTCCTTATCTCTGCTCTGTTTCCTCCTCTGTCTCCTCCCTTTCACCTCCATGTCTCCTCTCGCTGTCTCCTCCTTGTCTCCACTCTATCTCCTCCTTATCTCTGCTCTGTTTCCTCCTCTGTCTCCTCCCTTTCACCTCCATGTCTCCTCTCGCTGTCTCCTCCTTTTCTTCACTCTATCTCCTCCTTATCTCTGCTCTGTCTCCTCCCTTTCACCTCCATGTCTCCTCTCGCTGTCTCCTCCTTTTCTCCACTCTATCTCCTCCTTATCTCTGCTCTGTTTCCTCCTCTGTCTCCTCCCTTTCACCTCCATATCTCCTCTCGCTGTCTCCTCCTTGTCTCCACTCTATCTCCTCCTTATCTCTGCTCTGTTTCCTCCTCTGTCTCCTCCCTTTCACCTCCATGTCTCCTCTCACTGTCTCCTCCTTGTCTCCACTCTATCTCCTCCTTATCTCTGCTCTGTTTCCTCCTCTGTCTCCTCCCTTTCACCTCCATGTCTCCTCTCACTGTCTCCTCCTTTTCTCCACTCTATCTCCTCCTTATCTCTGCTCTGTTTCCTCCTCTGTCTCCCTCCCTTTCACCTCCATGTCTCCTCTCGCTGTCTCCCTCCTTTTGTCTCCACTCTATCTCCTCCTTTTCTCGTCTCTTTTTCCTCCTTTGTCTCGCTCCTTTCACTTCCATGTCTCCTCTCTCTGTCTCCTCCTTGTCTCCACTCTATCTCCTCCTTATCTCTGCTCTGTTTCCTCCTCTGTCTCCTCCCTTTCACCTCCATGTCTCCTCTCGCTGTCTCCTCCTTTTCTCCACTCTATCTCCTCCTTATCTCTGCTCTGTTTCCTCCTCTGTCTCCTCCCTTTCACCTCCATGTCTCCTCTCGCTGTCTCCTCCTTGTCTCCACTCTATCTCCTCCTTATCTCTGCTCTGTTTCCTCCTCTGTCTCCTCCCTTTCACCTCCATGTCTCCCTCTCGCTGTCTCCTCCTTTGTCTCCACTCTATCTCCTCCTTATCTCTGCTCTGTTTCCTCCTCTGTCTCCTCCCTTTCACCTCCATGTCTCCTCTCGCTGTCTCCTCCTTGTCTCCACTCTATCTCCTCCTTATCTCTGCTCTGTCTCCTCCCTTTCACCTCCATGTCTCCTCTCGCTGTCTCCTCCTTGTCTCCACTCTATCTCCTCCTTATCTCTGCTCTGTTTCCTCCTCTGTCTCCTCCCTTTCACCTCCATGTCTCCTCTCGCTGTCTCCTCCTTGTCTCCACTCTAGCTCCTCCTTATCTCTGCTCTGTTCCCTCCCTCTGTCTCCTCTCTATCTCCCCCTTGTCACCTCTCTGTCTCCTCTCTCAGTCTCCGCTCTCTGTCTCCTCCTTGTCTCCACTCTATCTCCTCCTTATCTCTGCTCTGTTTCCTCCTCTGTCTCCTCCCTTTCACCTCCATGTCTCCTCTCGCTGTCTCCTCCTTGTCTCCACTCTATCTCCTCCTTATCTCTGCTCTGTTCCCTCCCTCTGTCTCCTCCCCTTTCACCTCCATGTCTCCTCTCGCTGTCTCCTCCTTGTCTCCACTCTATCTCCTCCTATCTCTGCTCTGTTTCCTCCTCTGTCTCCCTCTCCTCCCCCCTTTCACCTCTCATGTCTCCTCTCCTCTCAGTCTCCTCCTTGTCTCCACTCTATCTCCACTCCTATCTCTGCTCTGTAACCTCCCTCTGTCTCCTCCCTTTCACCTCCATGTCTCCTCTCGCTGTCTCCTCCTTGTCTCCTCATATATTAAGTAACAAATATCCACAATTTAACAGGGAGGTTGGAGTCACATGTCAACACAACATTCTAAAACTCCTAGTTTAAAATGGAGCTGGATGGCAGATCTGTCTGTCTCACACATCTCCTCTCTCCCACTCTCATCTCCCATATCCTCCTTGTCTCCTGTCTACTCTCTACCCCCTCTCTTTTTGTCTCCTCTCTATCTCCTCCTTGTGTCCTCGTTGTCTCCTCTATGTCTTCTCGGATAATTTATTTTAGTGACTAGACTCTTTAACTTCTTAAAATCTGCATTCTAACTATTCATTTTAGCTGCCCTCCATCTGTATTAAATATTATTGGTCTTTAGAATGTTGTGATGTCATTCGTAGCTTCCAGAGCTTATGTAACTCTATGGGAAATTTATTGAAATGAAATCCTAAATAGAAATCCACAAATGTTTCCCATTAGCGATCAGCTCCACAAACATGTCATATTACGGTAATATGATGTCTTAAAGTCTTTTAATTGACAACAATCACACCTTTGGAGTTGAATAATAGCGTCACTCTCTTAGGCTGTTGAATGAATACATAATTTCACTTTTGTTTCATGTGGATAGGCCAAGTAATCACAGAGATAATCAAAATGTATATATATATATATATATAATTATTACTCACTTGTTATAACATCACGCAGAATTGTGTTTTCCAGCCCGACTTTCCCGTTGATTCCCCTCCAATTCATTTTTTTTGCCAGACTGTTTGTAAAGACACCGAGTCCTTCACATCTATGCCTCCATTCACACTGATGTATCTTATCTAAAAATACAAGACAAAGTAAGAAAAATTATGAATTTTTTTTTAGCAGTAATCTAATAAGATCTGACCCCAAGTGGACATAGTTTATGAATGTTACTAAACTGGGATAAAATCAGGTCTAAATCATCAATTCAAAACTCATTTTGCCCTGGCTTTGATATTGCACTCAAAGAGTTTCTGAGCCGCTCTTGGTCGGACCCATCACCTAGCTCAAATCCCTCCACCATTTTAAGGTCATTAAAAAAAATGTAAAAAATCAACTATAAACGGGGTCAAACTATTCAAACAAGGACTAAACTAGGAACAAAACTAGAGGACTAGACTAAACCAACTCTCGACTAAGGATTAAACCAGAATTAAACCAGGCCAACAATGGACTAAACAAGGACCCCCATACTAGATTTAAACCAGGATTTATGAGGGTTAAAAGGGATCTATCATATTGGGATATATTTACCAATGTCTCTTTAAAGTTGGTCTCCTCTCTTAGGCGTTTTTCTAACAAGATGAGGGAGGGGACATCCTTCACTGGAAGGTCAATGTTGAATGTTTCCTCTTCTGCTGGCAGTGAGACATTTTGAGTTGCTACCTGGATGATTTTTAATTGGTCCATAATCATTTCCTGATTAATCAGGAGTCTGTGCATCAAGCCTAAAAAAATAGGACAGACACAAATTAAGATTAATGTATAATATATATATATAGTCATGTGAAATTGTCAATTATCTGGTGGGGGTTTTGAATCGAAAGGTCCATGGACATGTGTTTTGGAGCAGAAGTCAGACTATGGAGGAAGAAATTTAATTTTTTTTTGTGTTCAAGAGGTTCACAGATTAAAGTCTCAAAGTTTATGTTCATGAAGTAATTACTAAAAGCACCTGTTGTTTTGTTTTTGAAAAGACAAAATAAAATCAAATTGAAAATAGAGATCAATCAATATGAGGGGAAAAAATATTCTAAACTATAATATCAGCTGAGTATCACCATCTGAATATTCAAAGAAGAGATATTAATTTGTGTCAATATCACCCAACCCTAGTAACTGTATCATTTTAGAAGTTTACTTGTTAATTGTTACTTACGGTAAAGGCCACTACCAGATGTAGACGATCTCGGTGTTTCCACTGGGCTTTGGTTGGAGTTGTAGTTCTGGCCTTGTTTTCTCCTGTAGAACTGCTGGTTTCTTTATTTTAGGTGGACTTGCCATTTTCTTTTTAGAGGGAGGGCTTGGATCCTCTTCTTCACTTTCGCTTTCAAATCTACTTTTAGCACTGATTGAAACAGAAAAGTGATTTATAACACAAGTCATAGAATGAATAAGAAACTTATATATATATATATACATACATATATACATATATATACATACATATATATATATATATATATATATATATATATATATATATATATATATATATATATATATATATATATATATATATATATATATATATATATATATATATATATATATATATATATATATGTATATATGTATATATATATTATTGCTGTTAATCTTTAAACATGCTCTTGAGTACCTAATTTGCCATCTCATGTTTTGGGAAAAAAAAAAAAAAAAGTTTATGTTCTTACTAAAAGGGATTGATTGCACGGTTCACTGACACGCACTGAGTTCAACCAGCCACTAGATGGCGCCTTGCTGGACAGCAATATACACCTTATTCCGCCTCGCCCCCTTTTGCTTTCTTTTGCCACAGATCCGCGCTTTTGTAGTAAACGCACTTCCGGTTTGACAAAAATCCTGTTCACGCAAATGGCGCACGAGGGAAAAGTCTCGCCGTTAAAACATCATGTAAAGTAGATTGAATTGTGTAAAATGTTTAGTGTACACAAGCAACAACAAGTCACACTGCACCGATTTCGTGAGCGGTCTGAAAACGTTTTTTTTAGTCCGTGTAGAACTTATTTTTCGTTGAGCTCATCTGCCCCACGTAAACTAATATAACGGAAAGAAAGAAAAAAGCTACTTCAGGTATGTTTTTGATGACGGAACATTGTTCGAACATGGTTTAACACTCAAAAAAGTCACTGTAGCAGAATATGTTCCCTGTCTCCCTAATCAGGGACAGAAGTGGAATTCAACCATTGTGAATACAATGTTAACGTTCATCTTATCTTCAGGTTTGATATACTCACATCCTTTTTCGTTTCTTCTTTGGCTGAGTTTCTTCATCTTCTGTCTGTAGGTCTGTGTGCATTTCAGCCTGAGGGAGCTTCAGCCGGGCTGTTTGATAATTAGCTTGAAAAGAAGAGTAATTGTTTATTTTATTTTTCAACTCCAGTGAATTATACATTTATGTTTTTTGTTAAGTTTTTTTTTTAAATAAAGAAATAGAAATGTAATATATCAGCTTCACAGTGAATGTGCTCCATGATGGTCCTGGTAAGTCCTGATGTCTAATTGTTTTGGAAAGCTCATCTTTTTTTAAGTGGGATGGCCATTGACATTTGTCATTTGTTACCCACAGAGCTGGTACCACCTCAACCTCTTTGGACTGCACAAATTCAACAATATAAAACATGACCTACAGAGAGGAAGAGGTAAAAAATAGTTACTACTAGTTAATTACATTTTAAAGATAAAAAACATTAATAATACTTATACACACCTTATAACTACGTCAAAATGTAAAAAGGGTGTCTGTTGCCAACAGCTTTGAACTATTTACCTATATTTATATACATATTTTTAAGTTGATTGATTTAATGGTTAATAATCTATTTAAAACTGAAAACGTTTAAAAATCTCAAAATGTACAACTAATTTACAACAGAAACTTTATCACAAACTGACAATTTAGGATGGGTCTACATGAAGAAGTGGAATAACAACAAAGCCATTCTCCAGCGGTAAGCGAATGCACTTCTGCACTTGTGAGTTTATGTTTAACAAATGCAGATCTGCAGACAACCCCAAGACAAAAAAAATTCCAAGATCTCTGGAATCAAGCGGATAGTCAAAAAACTTCTCTAACTGTTGACATTCTTTGCAGACAATGTATTCATTTGACCCAAAGATGATAATATTCTGAACAAGAAATATCCTTTTTTCTAACTTGACACAACTATCTCTCTGGGACAGACCAATAACTGTGTCACCCAAAACCATTTGTTTAAACTGTAAGAGATCTCCTGATAACCCATGTGGCAATGGACCTTCTGAGTGCGGCATTTTCATCTGTTTTTTTTTTCCCTTTTCAGCAATTTCATCGAAAGATGGTAAATGAAGCTCTGAAATCCGACGGACAACCTGTTGTAATGGATGTGAAGGTTTCCTGATCATTCTTTTGATTTGTTTAAGGTAGTTTTCATAGGGGAAGCCAGAAATTAAGTCCAAGTGTCCATGCAACTTCACATCATCACTGAGATGAACTAATCCATGGACATTGTACACAATGAACTCACTGCCATACAGTTTCCCAAAATGCTCCACAAATGAAACAAGCAGTGTCTTTGCAAAGTCATTTAAAACGAAAGCGTATGAAGGGCTTGCCAAAATGTATATACCAACAGACAAAAGCAAAACATTTTGGTACACCTCAGGGGCAAGCACATCTCGCAAAACAACTGGACCAGTGTAAAGCAGAAACTGCCTGAGCTCAGTTGCTTTCCATCGTAACCTCTCTTCAAGTGACCTGGGTCTTTTAGCAAATTCTGATGGTATACTTTCTCTCAGAGCCAACAGTTTCTCGGAAATAACTGACACCTGTCTGGCTGGAATACGGTAGCACAGTTTACCACAAGTGCCCATCCATAAATCAAGAAGACGACGCACAACTCCCAAACAGACTAAATGCATGTAGTCATGTGGGAAACTGCTGACCATTGAAACTGAGGCTTCAAGTGGGGAATGGGCAACATGATGATCACTGTCTACGTTCATGTAAAAAGAGTCATCAGTCCTTAGTTTGGCATTCATTTCAGGAAAAGTCATGCGGTTACCAATGTACAGGCCTGATTGTTCACATTTGTCACACCCGCTGTAGCCATTGTGTGATTTGATGCCTTTAATAAAAGCTCTCGCAGGTGCATCACATATCACTGAGCTAACAGTTAGAAAGTAAGTCTTGCCCTTCACAAAAAATCCACCCTTCATTGATTTTAGCTCACAAACCAAATCTGCCAAATATTCAGAAAGAGATTTAGGCTTTGAGGGTCCACAAAATAGACCAAGTAGAACAGGTCTAAGACTGTATCCTTGTAACATTCCTAAAATAGGCCAAAACTGTGTATTAGAACTTCTGAATATAGGAAGCCCATCAATGTTAAGTTGTAACCTAAAAGTATGAAGGTTTGGGATCACGGAAGCAACATTTTGAAAGAATTTGCCAAACATGTTCTGTAGCGGCCAAACTTGCCCTGTGCAAGGTCCGCTATGGATGCAGCGTGTGTGGCGTCTCGGACGCGTGTCTTCCACAGAATAAAGCTCAGAAAAAGCTGTGTTCCACTGGTTTATTGGCATTACCTTTCAGCCATCCACAAATACACAGAAATCCAGAACTCACGATACATAGAACACGATAGGACACGGTCGGACACGGTCAAAAGACTGTTTGCCTCCACACTGCAACACCTGAGAGCACCTTTCTCCCCCTTTATATAGGGCAGGTAATTGCAGGACAAAAATACAGTGCGCCACCCAGTGGCAGGAGGAACAACAGACCATATGGCTCCAACACACCGGCCCCTTAATTGTGAAAGCCAGGAGCGAAACAATTACATGAAATGCAGTTTATACTTGGAGCCATTAATTAACTTAGCTGGTCTATAAACATTTCAACATATTTTGCTAGGAACAGTTTACACATTTATCAAATCCGCATATCCAAAAATCAATATTCATTATTCAAAACAATTCAATATTTAATTCCATCCTGTTACGCAGTAAAACATTTTCCACCTTTTTCTTTTGAAGGCCTTGTACTGTTTGAGTTGAAACAGCTTTTGGGCTTGACAAACAAGCAGATACAAAACAAACGACACAATGGCAATAGAACATTCTTCAAAATGAGAGTCAGTCAAGACACCATTAAAGTTCATGGGCTCATCGAACCACAGAGGAGGCTGCACAACAACGTCCCTTACTCTGTTCACTGCAAAGGAGAAGTCACTCATGCCTGGTGTATCCTTTGATGAGCCGCTCCTCACCGGCTCCAGCAGCTGAAGCATTTCCTCAACAGGCCACTCAACGGCCTCAGGAACAGGAACCACAGTCTTCTCCTGCTCCTCTGTGCCACCGACCATCTCAGTCAGAGGCTGGTCAGCACGTGACGCACTTGCTCCTTGCAAAGTACTGTCCCGTTTGATCTTCAGGGGTGCTTCTTGTGTCTCAATGGCAGGGACCTCAGTGTCCTGCTGAAGTTCCTGGGATTCAGTTGAGAGAACAGGTGGAGATTCAATGTGTGAAGAACACGTTTCAGTGGCGGTACCGGCCCCTGTTGGGTTGAAAGGACCCACCAATGTGGCACATATCTTCGGCTCCTCCCAGTTAATTTCATCCCAATAATCATTTGACCCCGTTTCCTCTTTAAGCAAAACAGGAACAGTTTTAGTCTGATTCAAAGAACACAATCTGGAAACCGGTGTCAATGCAAGTGTGCTTGATTTGGGCTCCTCTGGCTGTAACTTGGACTTATCAGTTTTATGCTTATGTTTCTTTGAGGCATTCAATACTGCTAGCTTTGCATTTACCTCAACTAGCTTAGCTTTAAGTTCCAGTTCTTCTAATTTTCTTCTGATAGCACTCTGCTTCGCTTCAAGCACATGCATCTCCTCCAAATATGAAGCTTTAACCAAAAGTGCAGCCTTTTCTGCTTTAATTTTAATCAGAGATGACGCAACAGAAGCCTTCGTATTCCTCACACTACCCTGACTGGCTTTATGTGTCCTTTCACAGCTTGTTTTTCCATTTTTATCAGTTTTCTGTTCATACCCAAGGTGCACATTTTTTACAGTGTTCATATTTACAGTGTACCCACGTCCATGAGCGCTGCGTGCCCAAACGTCACAGTTTTGTCCGTGCGCCATTTGATTGCGCGTGGATACTTTTAGCATACCAGGTGGATGGTCTGCCTTTCCACGTGTAGCCTTCTCCAAACGCGTGGCGTGGCTCCACGGCGACCGCTCCGCGCTGCACGGCCTCCGCTGCCGATCAAGAGGACGCCGGTGCTCTCCGGTGCCTTCCGTCCCCTTCCTCCTTCTTTCCCCGCCAACAGTCCGCCGGTTCGCCGCACACCTGTTGTGACGAGTCACCGCTACGGTAGTTGGAGGGCCCACTCCACTCCAGGAAACCGCGCTGTGCCAAACACAGCCGACGCAATCTTTACGTCCAGACGGCACCTGAGGAAGTCTTTTGACAATGTAGCGGCCAAACTTGCCCTGTGCAAGGTCCGCTATGGATGCAGCGTGTGTGGCGTCTCGGACGCGTGTCTTCCACAGAATAAAGCTCAGAAAAAGCTGTGTTCCACTGGTTTATTGGCATTACCTTTCAGCCATCCACAAATACACAGAAATCCAGAACTCACGATACATAGAACACGATAGGACACGGTCGGACACGGTCAAAAGACTGTTTGCCTCCACACTGCAACACCTGAGAGCACCTTTTTTCCCCCTTTATATAGGGCAGGTAATTGCAGGACAAAAATACAGTGCGCCACCCAGTGGCAGGAGGAACAACAGACCATATGGCTCCAACATGTTCTGAATTCCAAAATAATAGAATGACCCACCTGCTAAAGAAGCCACCTTGTGTTTGACCTGAGTTTTAAGCAAAGTTCTTCCATCCACAGGCAAAAGTGGGTGAAAAGGTTTCAAAATGGACAGAAGCGCAGACAAAGCAATCAGTGAGACACCAAACTGAGTTGCCCACTTTCGCAAAGAACTACCTAAATTATTGTCAGCGTCAGCATCACTCAGCTCATTTTCAGTCAAGACCTCATGCTCATCACTATCATATTCATCAGAGTCAAGCTCAGCTGTAGTATCAGGGTCATCAGAGTCACTACACCTGGGTTCATCATAATCATGTGCAGCACCAAAGTTATGTTCATGACCACCAAAATCTTCATCAAAACCATCCTCATTAACAACAGTCTGAAAGACTTGATTAACTTTTTTAATGGCCCTTTTTCTAAAATTGTTTCGAGAGGTGCTCCATTTTTTTTTGTCCATGACAAAGTACCTTGCAGTTGTCTGTCAACAGAGAGAAAGATGAATCAATAAAGGGTAAATTATATATAAAAAATTATTTATTCATTCCTTACCTTTTATTTTGCTGTTTTGACCAGTCTGCCCTGAAATAAAAATAAAAGGTTAAAAAAGTCAACATACAAAAGAATAGGAGATAGACCAATAATGATAATAATAATAATAATAATAAAAGTTTGATTATTAATATCTATTTTTGTATTTATTATTCTGTTTTAATGATGTCGAACATTTCTTTTGTCAGATTAATCATATTTTGAAATTATGAATCCTAATTAATCACATTGCCCAATGATTTTAAAGTCTATATTTAAAAACGGAAAACATATTAAATTGCTTCATAAAAGCCCAACAGGCTTTTTGGCGCATGTGTATTGAGGATCACACCGGGCTTACACAGTAATGAACATAGAACTATAATAAAACCTGGAAGATGAATCCAAGATGGCCGTCCTGTTTATCCCTATGGAGAGTGCTCATTGGCGCATGACCCCAAAAAAGTTTCTTACTTCCGCATTTACTTCCTGATACGGCGGCTGACATCTTTGTTTTACTTCCTGAAACGATGGCTGCCATCTTTGTTTTAGGGCGCCACGTGACGACAATCCCCAACTTCATATAAAAACGGTAATTTCGGGGATTTTAGAAACGGTCGAAAAGAACATTTCCTTCTATTTTATTTAAATACCGATAATAATTCAGTACTGTCTGTGATTATAATTAGCAATTTTAGAAAAAGGCTGGTTCCAAGAGGCTGCAGTACCTCGTACGGCCACAAATCAATCTGGGACCACAGTCAGAGGGGGCATACCTTATCCAGTTCATTTAATACATCCATGGTAATGAAGGGCTGAAGTACAACCACAAACGTCTTGTGCGCCTGGACACGAACTGAGCATGTGCGGCAGGACGTCAACAACAGCGCAAACTTTCAACAACTAGCTTTAGCATAAAGGCTCCGTTCACGTTTGCAATGATTAGATGCTAGTCAGAAGAACAGGCTGTCTTTAATCACACAGGTGACTCATGGATCTATTGACGGTGACCGGAGGACTTTTACAGAAGAATGAGTGGATCTGTGGCTGTTTTGGACAAACTGCACTTTCGGGGAAATACACACATTTCTTCAGGATAAACGTGGCTTACATTTGCATCATGGACAGTGACAGGTGAGTTTTGTCGCGTCTGGCTTGACTGTTTTTAAAGTGACGTTTCTGGCATTTGAGGCTGTATCTTACGTGCATCTGTCTGACCAGTGCTGTTATTGTGAGTATTTCTGCATAAATGTGCGTTTTGTGTCGTAAAAGCGTTACACACCTGTAGTAGAGCTGTCATGTTTCACTTCAAATGTGTTTTTGTGCACAAATGATAAAATAAATGACAAAAGTTGCCTAATGCTGGTTCTGCTGCATAAATAAGGCGAATAGGAGAAATTTGTGAAGAAACAAACGTTGCCCACAGATTTTGCTCCTACAGCAAAATACTAATAAACTTAGGTCTAGGCTTGTCTCACTCCAAAATAGTTTAATTAGTAAATTAGTAACTATATGCGTTTAATATGTCAGGAAATAACCTACAAAGTTGCAATGCAAGTTGTAAAAAAAAAAATATATATATATATATATATTTAGTTGTTTTCGACTAAAATATTGCTGAATGCCTCAAGTCTGCTTGCCTGCTCATAACTGTCATCGCACGCTACTGGTTCTGAGGTTTACGTTTATCCGTGGCGGACTGTGAATCCACTCGGAGCTGGCGGAGCGCTCGGCCCGCCTGGCCCGCCCGGCCCGCCCGGCGCCTGCGGACGGACGCGGGACTGAGAGAGACATGCCCGGGCTCCACTGCTTTACATGCAGAAGCCTCCGTCTCTCTCCAAGCGCAGTTTAGAGTGAAATGCCGTGTTTATGGCATATACTCAACAATAAAAAGGAAAACTTAGCCAAAGTAATGATGAGACAGTCTGTACTATTTTGAACCGTAACCGTTTAAGTTTAGCTAGATAGTTTTAAGTTAACATTATATAGACATATAGATTCAAAACGGATTCATATGACAATAATATATATGAGGGTGTGTATAAAATAGACTAAAACTTACCAATATATATGAGGGTGTGTATAAAATAGACTAAAACTTACCAATATATATGAGGGTGTGTATAAAATAGACTAAAACTTACCAATATATATGAGGTGAGTATAAAATAGACTAAAACTTACCAATATATATGAGGGTGTGTATAAAATAGACTAAAACTTACCAATATATGACTAAAACTTACCAATATATATGAGGGTGTGTATAAAATAGACTAAAACTTACCAATAGTCCGGTTTCAGAAAGAAGACAGCAACTGTAGATTTCCGCGTTGTATTTCAAACTTCGCGCTCTTTCTTCACTGCCGTACCCAAAGAAAACAATGATGGAAGTGCCACGTCTTTGCCATATAGTGGGCCATATGTATTCTGCCAAATTGGGGCCACAATTACCACTTTGTATGTGGACCACATTTGGCTGACTTCTGGTTACTCAAAGAAACCAATGATGGAAGTGCCACGTCTTTGCCATATAGTGGGCCACTTTTGGTTGACAATTGTTTCTTCGGGCCGGACTAATGCCACAAGTGCCATAACTTGGCCAAATGTGGGCCACATTAGCTTGCTATCTGGGTCACTACTTGTTGGAGCATATAAGACCAAGTTCCCAGACCAGCTCTCTGATTGACAATGACTTTTGGATAAAAGTCGAAACGTCTCGATCTACAAACGGCGTCCGGATGACGACCCTGAACCCCTTTCTACGATAGATCACTGATAGAATGTTTGTTTGTAATGTGTAATGGACGCTGTTCTTCTTTAAGGTCAGATCTGGTTCTCAGAGTCTCAGGACCCTGTGTACCACTTTATAAATGAGTCCAAGTCGTGGCCTGAAGCTCAGACGTTCTGCAGAAAGTTCTACACAGACCTGGCCACAGTGAGAAACATGAAGGACCTGGAGAGACTGAGAGCTGCTGCAGACGGAAGAACAGACGCATGGATCGGACTTCATCAAACCAGTAACAATCTCACAGACAGGAAGTGGCACTGGTCTCAGCCCGAGGTCCAGTACAAAGAAGGAGAGTCTGTTTGGGGGCCAGGGGAGCCTAATGATTGGGAAGGAATAGCTGAAAACTGTGTTGTAATTGAGCTTGGTAACAAGTGGAATGACATACCCTGTGAGAAGAAGGACTTTTGTTTCATTTGCTACGATGGTAAGGATTTACGGTTTTACTTTGAATACACTTAAAAATGAAGTCATATTTATTTTAACTTACTTTATCTTCAACATTAAGTGTTTCTCATTAATACATTAGTTCATTGTCTTATAATAAACATGTGTGCACCTGGTGCTCAAACAAAAGCGTCCGATTCATGACCTAAACTTCAGTTGTAGTAGATATCAGCTTTGCTCGTATCTCATGGACATATTCAACCTTTAGAGCATTCACTAAAGCCCACGTGTCTTTTGTGGTGGTTTTTCTTGTCGAGGAGGAGGATCAAGCCCAGGGGGCGCTCTGGTACTTTTACTAAATTCCTTTGAACGTTGTTTATTCAAACTGCTCTTCTACTTGTCGTCCATCGAGGCGACTGGGCTCCACAAAAATAAACTGAACTGTATTGAATGTGTTGTGGACTGATGCAGACGAGTAACACGGTTCTGATCTCTTGTTCCAGAGTCATCCAACACTACTGTCTTCATCAGTGGATCAAAAACCTGGTTAGAGGCTCAGCAGTTCTGCACAACACACCACACTGACCTGATGAGTGGACGGGACCAGCAGAGACTGTTTGAGCCCAAATACCCAAACCGGTCTGTCCCGGGACAACTGGGGCTGGTCAGACGGAAGTGACTCCTCCTTCAGAAACTGGAACACATCCGTAAATCCACTGACAAAGAAATGTGCCACACTGACAGCTCAGGGTCGATGGGAGAGCGAGGACTGTGGCCTAAAGAAATACTTTCTCTGTCATGGAGGTGAGTGTTCAGGAACAAAGACATTCTGCACTCTACATTGTAATGTCAAAATATTTGTTTGTCTATATTTGAGTAGATTTGACGTGTCATTAACCTGTTAAAACCCACCGTCCCTGATCAGGGACACTTTCGGAGTTTTTACACACATGCGTCATTCATTAAAAACAAATGTTTTCAATACAGACATGTTATATGTCATTTGAAAGCTTAGAGTCACCACTAAACGTCTAAAATGTTCAATCCTCGCTAAAACTCCTCCCAGAAAACTTGTAAACTATCACACTGTAACATAACCAAACTGTTCATCTCTCATTTCTTACCTTTCGTTGGCTCCTCCAGACACAAACAAAATCCAATCCAGAAGTGTGTGCACTCTTTCTGCCCATCACAGTCCACAAAATAAGAATATCCAGTTGTTTTTTCAAATAATAGAATCCATTTGTTGATATCCACCCGTAAACGCATCTTCTTCATTTGACAGTAACACAAAAGCAATAAAAACATAACTTTTGCGCATCACTTTGTGAAGATTACGTCGGCTTCCGCGGTTCGGCTTGGGTATGTTCGTTTTCCTCTCAGTCTTGTCTTCAAAACGAGCCTATCCCATAGAGTCTATGGTCTATCCCATAGAGTCTATGGCCTATCCGTGCAATTTTCCGTCGAGTACTTCTAGAGGGAGAGCCCTCTGAACAAAGCGAACGGATCCATTTTGACACGAGAGGAGCCGCCAGTCTGCAGCGTAATGGCGTCACAGCCTGCAATGCCATTGGTGATTCAGTAAGTCAATCACATATTCTTCTAGCCAATCACCACAGCTTTCAGATGAGGGGCGGGACTTGCAGGTTCATTGAGTGCAAGAGCTGATTTGTCCGTGCGTAAAGAGATGAAGGCACCATTTTACGCATCATTTACGCAGCGGAACGTCTTTACGCACGACCTGCCTTTGATTTGAGGAAATTTATGAAAAAAATCATCTATAATATATATTTATAGTCACCAAAATGACCAAATGTGGTTTTCAGGGTCATTAGAGTAGCAAAGTGCATGGAAAGCAGTTTGGCACATTTGGCACAGAGAAGGACCTCTTGTTCGGATTAGGGTTATTTCATACAAAAAGCTGCTCAACATCAGAATGGTTGTATCTAGAAGTCTGAAATTTCACACAGTTGTTGTCAACAAGGTGGACAACTGCTGTGGGGAGTGTCAATAGCACAGCATGAAGTATGTCTTCAGGAAGACATTTTTATTTTCTCTTTTTTTTTTCGAGACCAAAAAAACAACTTTTGGGGTGTGTTTGAACAGGTGTACTGCCGGTTGTGTTTCACTCAGACAAATCTAATGCTCAGCTTCTGAAACTAGAAGGTCTTAGCTTTCAAATGACACATCATACAAGTCTATAGACTGTAAGTTAGCCATACAATAAGCTTTTTCATTTGGGTATGTACTTTTCGAGAAAAACTGCCAAAATGAGGTGGGTCTTGTAGAAAAGGGAAAATAGCAGTTTGCCTCATTATATTGCAGAATTATAAATACTGAATTTTTGGCTAAACTTTGGCTAAAAAAGTAATAACTCTTTTGGACCAATCCCTCCTGTTTATTTCAAATAGAAGGGAAAAAAACCCGAAAGACAAGAGAGAATAATGAAGTAGAGAAAATGTTTTTTAACTGTAAATTATTGCAGGTTTGAAGACTCGAAAGACTTTGTTCAAAATAAGAATGTCCTCAGCTGCAGATCTCAACTCACTCAACCAGTCAATAATAGACAAGGTACGTGGAGTTATTTGTGTTGTGAAGTGAGAAGGTAAACTCTGGGAAGGAATAAAGACAGACAGATGAGTCTTGAGCATCATTTGACCGCAGGGTTTGTTCTGCCTCTCGGTGTCTTAACTCCTGCTGCCGGTGCGCCCCCTTGTGACACTCCAAAGTATTGCATTACACAGTGACTCCAGACACTGATATTAAAAAAATAGTGGGGTGTCTGTTTTTAATTACTCATAATAACACAGCTTTTTTTAAACCCTTTTTAAGCATAGCATATTTTACATTTGCAGTTAGATATATTTGAGCCAAACAATCAAACCTTTTTAGAACAGTTTATGTTTGCATCCCAGGATTTAGTTCAGAGCACATTATAGACTTGTCCAGGAGCATTAACACTTGAGAGAAGACTGAAATATGAACTGATAAACTAACACAAGAATCCCATTCATTCAGAACATGTTTGTAAAGGTCCAAACTGCACTGTCAGCAAGAAAAAAACAGTAAATGTTGTTGTTTATGGATTGAATGTGAGACTTAAACAGTTGCAGCCTTTGGGATGTGATGTCTGTAAGGCTTCAGATGATTGTGATTAGATTTAATTTGTGATTTACTGAGCAGTGTTCAGGTGTGATTGGCACAACAAAACCTACAAGTGCTGGATTTATTTGAGACTTTTGACCTAAACACTCAAATGTGCAAAAATGAAAGTCAAAGAATGTACGTTCTACAAAGAGCGAGCAATTGTAATGTGGAAGAGACACATCTGTTTTGTTTCTAGACAAAGATGTTTATTTGTCTTAACTAAATTTATGGTAAGCTTTCTGTGGTGGGTTTTAAATGAAACCTGAAAAATAGAATATCTGTGCAGTGGATCTTTAAGTTTAGCGTATCATGTTTTCCTTCAGTTCTGTTCCTGTCTGTGTTTATTATTGTCAGTTTCACACTTATTTCTCTGTCTCAGAATAACTTTCTCCCTCTTTTTCTTCAGCTGCACGAGCAGTTCAGAGCAAACAACCTGCAGAACGTCAAACTGAGCTGGAAAAAAGTCCCCGAAAAAGAAGGATGAGCTGTGATGAAGAGGAGGATTTATATTATTGATACATGAGTCCAATCAAAGTGGTCCGTCTGTGGGACTGGGCGACTGTATAATATGAAGAGCTTCAACATCTGCTCTGTAACTCCAACAAACCTGGTTAACACACAACTCTCCAGATTCATTGGTAACTATGCCGGAGTATAATGTCTATAGGAATGACAGGGCACATGGGAGGGGTGGAGGTGTTCTACTCTATGTTAAAAGCACTTTAAAATGTAGACAGATAAATTGGCCAGAAGATATCCAGCTTGAGTGTGTTGGTGTCTCACCTGCAATGTCTTTTATTGTCATTTGTTTGTATCGTAAACCATCTGCTAAATTGGATTTTTATGACAAATTAAAAATTCTTCTTAATCACTGTGATTTAAACAAAGAAATTATAATTATTGGAGATTTTAATGTAAACTGGAATGATAAGAAAGCCCGAAAGAACCTGAAACAAGTCACTGAACATTTTAATTTTAAACAGCTAATAGAACAACCCACTCGAATAACTTCACGCTCAAAAACATTGATAGACTTGCTTTTTGTAAATAAACCTGAAAGAATTATCAAAACCTTTAACTTTGTGACTGGGTTGTCTGACCACAATGCCATCTTCTTCTCAAGAAAACTTACAAAAAAAACGTTTTAAAGATTCATTTAGGTCAAATGTTAAAGTCTCACCCAAATAAATAATCCCCAAAAATGTACTACCAAATCTTATAGCAGCTGCAAAGTGCTGATTGGAATGAAATTATTCAAAGTAAAGATGTTGTAAATAGCAGCTCTCTATTTCACAAGAAAATGAATGCAGTAATGTTAAATGTTACGAAAAAAGGAAGCCACAACAAAAGAAAGAGAAATCTATTACCGTGGATAAATGACGAATGCAAGAAATGGATGAGAGACAGAGATGAACAACTAAAAAAATATCTCACATCCCGTCTCATCACAGACCGGTATAAATTCACCTCACTGAGAAATAAGGTCACTCAAATTATGCGAAAGGTCAAAGCAACATTTTTCATGACTATTATCTCTGAAGCAAATGGAAACCCCAAAAAGATCTGGCAAAATATAAATAAATTAACTGGGAAGGATAAAAAAGCAAAACAAGAAATAGAGTTAAAAATAAACAATATTATAGTGTCTGATCCAGATCTACTGACAAATGAATTTGTTAAGGAAATAAGTGAGCGATTTCCATCTCCTGATCCATTGATCTCACACAACCTGTTTTTAATTTACGTGAAATAACACGATGGAAGTGTCCAAAATGATTGGTTCATTAAAAAATTCAAAAGCCAAAGACATTCATGGACTGGACACTCATCTCCTAAAATTATGCAAAGAGTCTCTCATTGCACCAATAACACACAGGGTTCATTTATCACTTAAACAGAGGGTTGTCCCATCATCCTGGAAACTGGCCACAGTCTCCCCAATTTTTAAATCTGGTGACAGATCAAATATATCCAATTATCGACCAATCTGTATACTTCCAGTTGTTTCCAAGGTTGTTGAGAGATGGGTAGCAAATATTATAAATGATCATTTAAATAAAAGTCCCTTTAACTTAAATGCCATGCAGTTTGGTTTTAGAGCAAACCATTCCACTGAATCCGCAAACAGCTTCTTTATAGAAATGGTCAAGAGTAAACTGGATGTATATCCCTGTGTTGGTGCAGTGTTTCTCGATCTTAAAAAGGCTTTCGACACTGTCAACCATGAAATTCTTCTAACAAAATTAATAGACTTCAACTTCTCTCCAGAGACAATTCAGTGGATTAAATCATATTTAACTTCAAGAAAACAATGTGTACAAATTGACAGTGTAAAATCATCGGTTTTGGATGTTTCTGTCGGTGTTCCGCAAGGATCAATACTTGGTCCTCTGTTATTTTCACTGAACATAAATGATCTTCCAAACATGTTAACGTTAATTTTCAAATGTTTGTAGATGACGCTGTCATTTATACAGAGTGTTAAAGAGGCTTCCATTCTGACCTCAGCCATGGAGCAAGTAAATGACTGGCTTTTTAAATCGTGTTTGCTTCTGAATTCCAAAAAAACGGTCTGTATGATGTTCTCAAAACAATCCAAAGAGATGAACAGTTCCAGAGTTTACTTGAGAGGAGAAGAATTACAACTTGTCACAGAATTCAAGTGTCTTGGTGTGACACTTGATTCCACTCTGTCTTTCAAAAATCATATTAAAAAACTTGCCAATACTGTCAAATTTAACCTAAAACATTTTAAACAAATACGGCCTTTTTTAACACTCGGTGCTGCTAGAATGTTTCTCCATTCAATGATCTTATCCCATATCGAATATTGCATTACAAGCTGGTCTCTAACCACTGTCACCAATTTGAAAATAATTGAATCATTGTATAAAAAATCTCTTAAACTTTTTGACCAAAAACCTAATTCATTTCATGTATGTCATATTTTAAACAAGTTTTAAGTATGTTTCATCTACAAAGCTCTACATGGACTAGCCCCGCCTCCCTTGTCTGCCTTTTTCAAACCTAAGACTTCAGGAGGAGAACCAGAGCCTCCTCCAGAGGAGACTGTGAGGGCCCCCTTTGGACAGAACACTCTCTCTGTGAGGGCCCCTGACCTCTGAACAGTCTTCCTCTGCACACACGGAGAGCCCTGCACTGATCAGCTTTAAAACTCAACACAAACCATGAACACAAAGCAGTCATGTGACCATTAGACTCTTAACTTTTCCTTGTGCTGTTTGTGTTGCATGTTGTCATTTTTGATGTGTTTTCCTGCCCTAGGACTACGGATGAAAAGCAGCTTTGGAGCTATAATCCGGCACATTTACATCTGTTTTATCCTGATGTTCATTAATGTGCATTGTCCCCGTCAAATAAATAAATAAATAAATCAAATAAAAATAAAACAGATGAATCTTGCCTGGAAAGTCCAGGATGATAACTGTGTGTCTTTTAAACCGGATCTCAGTCTGGTCACCACTCGATCACCTCCAGCCAAACTCAGTCACAACTGTGCAATCAGATTAGTTTATTTCAGTGACGCGTCTGAAACAAACAAGATCATTGGTCAAACTCAAACTTCTCTCACCTCAGATGAACCGACTCTTGTCAGTGATTGTGCAGAAGTCTGTGATGTTTTCCAGTCCCCGTCATCATTTATCCTTTATGTTTCAGTCGTGTTTGTTCTGATCCAGACGGACCGTGTGAGTCCTGATTGTCTCATCCACCTGTCAATCATGTCCATCTGAACTCAGGAGATGAAGCTCAAACCGACTGACATCCATCTGTGGAAAACACACAGATCATTCTGGACTTTCAGAAACATTAATCCTCCTCATCATGTTGTTCAGCTGCTTCAAACTCTGTCGTTCAAAGACAATGTTAACGTTTCTGTGCAGGATTGGACCTCAAACTGCAGGTTGTTTCAGGTCGTTTGTTCATTTTGCAAATCTCTTGAATAACTGGAACTCTAATGTCACTCTAAAGACTCTAAAACTTTATTCCAACATATAATATTTATTATACATTCAGCATCTTAATTAGTCTAAACAGATCCACCGAAACTCAGAATGAAATTGTTCAGTTGTTTATTTAATTTAATCCAATCGAAAAAGATGATTATTGACAAAAATGTAAATAATCCCTTGATTATTATGATTATTATTATTTTTTGTGTGTTTTTCTCATTAAATAGCAGCTTATTTGCCTTGAGATAATGTTTGTTGCAGCTTTTTCACTTTTGTTTGATTTTAAGTCAATGACATTAACATTTTTAGTGTGGTTGGTCAAAGAGTGTAAATGTGTGAGATATTTACATATTTATTTCTATATATCAGGCTTGTTTTAATTGTAACTAAATACATTAAAACACAGAACTGAAGTCATCAGGTAAAAGGTAAACTCTATTACTGTTTTTCTTCAATATTTCATTAAAACTCTTGTAACTTATATTTGATTTACATTTATTGTTTTAATATCATTCAAAGTAGATCATAATGTTGACTTTATGTAAAAAAAACAACAATAAAATCAAATATTGATTAAAACATTTGTGATTTAGACAAAACCAGCTTCAATAAAACTCAATCTAGAGTCTAAGTCAGTGTCTGCTTTTGGTTCTTGTTTCTTCTGCTCCGCCGGGTCTAAACCCTGAGCTGTTATTACTGATCACTTTTACTGACCATGGTTTTATTTTTAGGATAATTATGTAATGACCACATGGAAACAATGTGTGTTGTTGGCCTCTTGGTGTAAAAGGGATCTTAATCTCTGAACCAACAGGCTTCTAGTAAAAAGAATAACTAAAGACACCACTAGATGACAGCAAAGGACACTGACAGTCTTTAGACTTTATTGTGGGAAAATGATCTTTAATGTTGTCAAACTATTCAAAAGAATAATCAGATGAATCAGACTTTGGCAGAGGGGAGTAGACGGGACAAAGGGTCTGTTGTCCTGGGCCTCGGGGTCTTCCTTTTCATTTAGATTATTTATATTGTCATTAATCGCATTGAGTGCTTTTTGAGACGTTATTATTAAAATGCCATTATTTATGTGTAAATTATTTTTGCACATTTTCAAGAAAAACTATTTAATTATATCACAAATACATGATTTAAAACTGAACAAAGGAACCCCAGAAAGAGTGAGGAAAGAAGCTCAAGATCAGAAAAACAAAAGGCAACTATTGGGCTGCACGATGTTGGACATTAGTGCGACGGGTCAAGGGTCAACCATATCACCATGTTTTCCATCATTTGGATATAATTCCTTTTCCAGGATTAAAGGATTTAAAGGATTACGTACTCAACTCTTACTTTAAAATACAGTATCTCACTCACTGAGACCTCTGGAGTGTTAAAGTCTGCTGTTGCTTCATCCATTTCTCTGAAATGTTTAAAATGCCTGAGTTTTTGCAGACAAGGTGAATAAATGCAGACATTTTAGGCAAGGCAAGTTTATTTGTAGCACAATTCATACACAGGGCAATTCAAAGTGCTTTACATAACAGGAAAAGTTGTATTAAAAACTCACCTTCATATATTTTTGTGTGATTTTTAGGTTTTTTTTTTTTTGGAGGGGTGAACATTTAAGGGAGCGTCTGATTGGTCAAAAGTAAAAGCAAGCTTGGATCAATGCATTTAACTATTTGAAACTATCACACTGCAAAAAAGGCCTATCAAAAAATAAGAAAAATAAACTCAAAATAAGACCTTTTACCCTAATTTAAGTGAAATTATCTGCCAGTGGAATAAGATTATTTTACTTATCAAGTTTACTTAAAACAAGTCAAATAATGTCAATTTGAAGTAGGCCTGTGAAAGTGAAAAAATCTTAAAATTGGACTTTTAAGATTAATTTGCTTAATTCAAGTAAATTTAACTAAATTAGATAATCCCTTTTTGCAGTGCACACACATTATTATTATTGTGTATCTTTGTTGTCTCTTCCTCTTTTGTTGTTATGGCATATGTTTCTTTCATATTTCTGCTAAAAATGTACGTTGCTATTGTTTATCTCATTGTAAAGAACGAGTTCATAAAAATATGTCAAACAAGAGTAGAGTATAAAACAAATAATGGTATTGGTTCCTTATTAACAGAACACGTGAGGCTTGATTAAGTTACATTTAATCAACAGAATACGAACAGGACAAAATAAAACAACTATTCACTATTCTTATCCAATGCTTTGGACCGGTGCCGGTTCTGTGCTTTCACTCTGATTTTACACCAAATAATGCTGCGTTCCAGGCAACAGGAAGTCTGTTATTTCCCACTTGAAAGATACGAGTTCCGACCTCAGAGCGTTCCAGATGAATGAACTGATATGGAGATAATCTGGCTAATGCTAACTGTACATAACAGATTATTTTTATGTTACAGACCGTGTAGGGAAAAGAGGCAGAAGCTGTGTAAGTTTAAGGTTATTTATTACATACAAAAGAGCGGCTGTTTCCCAATCCTTCTGCACCAGCCGAAGTCATTAAGAACGGCGACCCGAATAGAACCAGTGCTTCAGACCAAAGCACCGCAAACCAACGACCTCACAGCAACCCACTCCAGACGGGCACACGGCACAGATCGGGTCGTTTAGGTCGTACTCGGCTGGTGCCATTTAATCTGGGAAGTGACCTTAAACAAAAGTAACAAGGACCAACAAAAACAAGTAAAAAGTGCGTTAATCCGCCTTCACAGGTCTGGCCTCGGCCTCCAGGGGGATTAACTGAAACAAAAGTACAACACAAAAGGACAGCAGGAAGCAATGAAACACAGAATAGAAGAATGAAGAACACTCAACACATTATAGTTTAATGACTTAAAACCTCCCTGTGCGTCATGAGCCCCACACACAGCTCCTCAGTCACAGATTTTGCCTAAAACCACATGGCCGTCCTGCCACAAAAGAGCCAATTAAAATGTGCTCTTACAAAACATTTAACCGTACAATTTTAAAAAGCTCACCAACAATTTGGCCAAACACGAACACAAACGTGGGCCCAACAACCTGGTCTCCCACGGGAACTGGCACCTCCAAGACCAGCAGCCACTCCCCCTTTTTAACCCGTGCGGCTGTGGGGCTACAGCGACACCCCGAGGTGCCACCCGTTACATTTAGATTGATCCTGTAACAAACAAACGGTGGTTAATCACTCAGGTTCACTTCTTGTGCTGATTATTACGGCTGTGGGAGTCTCTCCACCAGCTCCAGCTCAGTAGGATTTACCAGTTCGAGTGGCGCTCCAGGGCCTTTTTTCAAGTGGGAGGATGGAAGTATCCCAGTTCTCAGTTGCCTGGAATGCACCATAAGGGCTCGTGTCTGTTGTCATAGAAACACTTTGTTTATTAACCATCAGTTGCAGATTCTCTACCACCACAGCAGGCAGTACAGGCTCGTGCTACAGTTCACAGGAGCCCTGACTTCAGAAGGAGAAAAGAACAGCAAAATGTAGACGAAAGCGACAATGATCGGCCCTCGCCGGCGCCGCGACGCCGCTCCGCAAGACGAGGGGCCCAATCCATGGCACCATCGCGCCTCCTACTTCTCTTTACACCCAGGGCATTATATTTCACTGAAAATGTCTAAAATGTGGTCAAAGTTTGTGGCTGTGCCGCACAAAGACCGTGATACTTGTGCTAAAATCTGTCCCACTCCTCAAGATCATTTTCACCAAGTGTTGGACGCTGGTTAAACCCAACTTAAACTCACAAGGAAAGGAAGACCAGACAGAGTATTTAGTTTGACTTGAAGGAAAGTGGACAGAGAAAAGACCCAGTGACATGTCTGAGGACATTCACTCGGTGAGCTCTGAGTTCTCTGCCGCTTTTATTCATTTCTCACACTGATAGTTACACATGTCACTCTCTGTCCTAAAGGGAGGAGAACACAATGACAGAGTGGAAAAATACATCATGTATCTAAACAAATCCAGTTTATCATGAAGTTAACAGTCGTTAAGTGGGTCACTCACTGATGCATGTATCATTAGAGATTATGAGAGTTACTCCACTCAAAGCATAGGGTTAATAGAGTTAAACAAGAACACAAACAATACATTGTAATCTAAAATAATAGTAGATCATATATATTCTTCTAACACCAAGTTTGACCTCATTTGGGCAAACACCCAAGGAGGAGTTTGTAAAAGAATGAAGCGTTAACCACCTGTTCACTAGCACGGACCACAACCTCAGATATTGGGTGCAAACGAACCAAACCAAGAACACGTGTACGATACAAAATGCACTTTTGGGGCTTCTGGTGGAGAGGGCTGCAGGCTCCCGGGCCTCGATACCCCCCGTCTAGAAGATAGAACAGAATCATTAGAGATGATGTGTGTGGCCACAGAAGGGGCGTGGATGAGGTGTGTCCTGCTCCCGAACTTTACACTTATCTCCATCAAATGTATGAGATTTGGCCCTTTATGGTACTTTATACCTCTCAACATATTTAAAGAGATTGGACACTTTTTTTTTTGTTAAAGGGCCATTATAATGTTCCTAAGTTACCGATAAAACTGTCAAAAATTTACCAGAAAGCTTTGCTCGCATGGAAACTGTGTTACTGTCACGACTTCTCTCCTCACACATCAATAATCTGGAACAATTTATAATGAAAAAGAATCAAACATTATTCCTTAAAAAATGGAAAGAACGGGAGTGGAATTTCATCAATATATACAATTTCCCCATCTCGCCTCGGGAATATAGTTTAGTTATAAAAGCAATTCCTAAAGGCAGAATTGAATTAATGAAAGATTATTTTTTTAAACAAACATATCTGGGAAATGATTCAAAAGTTAAACCTAACAATTCCTGCCTGCAAAGCTCACTGGTTTGCTGAAACATTCAATGGGAGGCAGCCTGGCTTATATCCTTCAAATACAATATTAACAACAAAGTTAGAGAAATACATTGGAAACTATTACACAATATATGCCCCGATAAATGAATAATCTTAAAACTCATTGACATACCCTTAAATAGCAACTTCTGTTTTATGAATGTACCTTCTGTTATAATTACTGGAGACAACTACACTGTGATAAAAAGTTTGTCATTTCAACTAACAATTTCAAGGCAACAGGCTGCCTTCACTTTTTTTGTTGAAAAGACCAACTTACACATTTAAGTTTTGGATTATTTTGTTCACCCAGTGTAGATTTCATGCTTTTCTGGATTGATTTTTATCAGTTAGAACCCATTTTTGTTCGCTAGCAGAACTCATTTCTCCTTTTGAGCACAATTCATTTTCTTTTGCTTCCCCAACAAACTTATCATCATTAGCTCAATACGTTTCCCATCATGAGCACAATGCATTTTCTTTTCCTCCCCCAACTTATTTTGTTATGTTTGCATGATTCATGTTTTTTTGTTACAGTATAAAAAGGCTTAGAACCAGTTACTGTTACTTACAGGAACTTTATTGATAATGCACTCCTGTTTAAACAGCCATTTTAAATTGTGGATAAAACTTTGACATGTTCACAACCATAACACATTAAAGAAGGTGCTGTTAAGGATGAAGATGGAGGCTCCTCTAACTGTTACAAGACACAAATGCACAAAACAGACTTGAACATTATTTCACAACTGTCCTACACTGATCAGGGCATTAACCCGTCTGATTAAAAAGGGTCTACTTAGTTGCTAGAACAGTTAATGCAAATTTATTCTATTTGAATTTCCAAATAACTAATTTTGGGAAAAGATGGGGAATCATATTATAAAATGCTGTCATTTGTCTAATGAGCGGCTCCTTAATATTTTGGGACAAAAGGTGATAATACCTTTATGTAAAACAGACCAGTGTTACTTACATCTATTTAAAAAACAAAACTGCACATCCAACTGTATATTTCAACAATGTAATATCGGTGCAATCTGCTTTGGATACTATTATCCAATGCAAGCTACTGACTAGAGGGCAGTCTAATGTAAAAAAAATACCCTTTTAAGGCAAATCCTGCATTTATCATTAGAACAAATAAAATAAAAACCAATTGAGACCATAATAGAAGCCGAAAAGCAAATGCATCTGAACATTTACACTGAAGAGTGTGCATCACACTTAGTTTTTTTTTTACAGAGCCCTAATGTTTAGATATTCAGTCTGTAGGTGAACCAAGAGCATATTTCAATCTAATACTTTAGGTCAAAAGTTTAGTTTTTAAGCTTCTCACTCGCTGGGAGCAGGTAGGGGTCCGTTCCATGAAAATATGTTGAATAGCTTCAAATGTGTACCTGTGCTCCTTTGAAAACTCCATATTAAGTCCATAAAGAAGTCCAAAGAGGTAGGCACTGGCGGTGGGAAGGTCTGGGATATCAGCTAGAATGATGTCCTCTTCTAACACAATGGGAAGGTCTGGGATATCAGCTAGAATGATGTCCTCTTCTAACACAATGGGAAGGTCTGGGATATCAGCTAGAATGATGTCCTCTTCTAACACAATGGGAAGGTCTGGGATATCAGCTAGAATGATGTCCTCTTCTAACACAATGGGAAGGTCTGGGATATCAGCTAGAATGATGTCCTCTTCTAACACAATGGGAAGGTCTGGGATATCAGCTAGAATGATGTCCTCTTCTAACACAATGGGAAGGTCTGGGACATCAGCTAGAATGATGTCCTCTTCTAACACAATGGCCATGTTGACAACAGTGGGCTCTGAAGCAGGTCCCACGTCGTCTTCCAGAACAGCAAGGATGGCAACTTTTACACCTTTGGTGGTTCTTTCAACTGGGTCCGTGTTCTGTAAAAAAACCAAACGCGCATCAATAAAAAAAAAACAGTAAACAATTTAAAGGTCCCATATCCTGCTCTTTCCCTTCACACAGTCTGTCCTCAGGGCTTTGTTGATAAAATTTTGCGTTGTACAATATCCATAACATAACAGTTTATAAAAAACACCCATTTCTTGGACTGGCCCCCCTCCTCACTCTGAGATCTGACCCCCCCGAACAGAGAGCAGGCTGCCTCCCCCGCCCAACCCGTGCCTCCCCTGTAGTGGAGATGGTGCATGCGCCGTGTGCTCCGGTAAACAGCGATACACAAACACTGAATAAACCTTTTCTGGTCCTGACGGTGCGTCGTGCTGAGTCCTACGTCCTGGATCTGACCTGGAGTTTGACGTGCTCCAGGGCCTCAACCACGGACGTGCCGTTTGGTAAATAACAAGCTAACTCTTCTATCTGTCGTATCCATCGTGTAATTACTGTGTAGCATTAGCATTAGCTGTTTTTATTCTTCCTGGAGGCGTGGCTTAAACACCGCGTCATCTTAGTGAGGAGCCCCCGTCTGCTGCTCAGCCGAGGGGGACGGAAAAGACAGTTCTCTAGTGAAAACATGAGGGAATCAATCAAAAAACCACTTTGGGCACAACATACGAGGCCCAGAGAGCCCTGGAGGAAGGTTAGAACCTCTGAAGAGTCACTTTAGCAGGAT
Source organism: Rhinogobius similis (assembly GCA_019453435.1). Taxonomy (NCBI): domain Eukaryota; kingdom Metazoa; phylum Chordata; class Actinopteri; order Gobiiformes; family Gobiidae; genus Rhinogobius; species Rhinogobius similis. The sequence continues at coordinate 42,039,102 of CM033631.1, read as the reverse complement.
ATGGGACCTTTAATATAAAATTTGAGATAATTTAAGTTTACTGGCTTTTGAGCAGAGAGGCATGTCAACATTATGCTTTTTGTAATATTGAAACATTCAGATTTTGAAGGAATGATGACTATGATGAATTTGACTTTTATATTTGGAGATTAAGGAAATAATGAATTTAAATGTAGTTTAGAACATCATGTTAAAGATGAAATTGGTAGTTTTTTTCTATTTTATGTGGTAATTGTATTTATGAATTGGTTACTTAATTTAAAGGTTTTATGATGAATTTAATAATTATAATTTTAGAAGGTTTTGCTAATGATTAATTAGGAATTGGATAATTGCATTTTAAAGTGCTGCTAATGATGAGCCATTTTATTTATTTTAGAATTTCTGCTGATAAATTGTTTATTATAGGTGCTACCTTGCAAACAAATCTTGTTTTTGTCTTCTATTTAAAACCTGCCCAAGGACTACAGATGGAAAGTAGCTTGTTGCTAAATCAGGCACAGAGAATCTCTTCCCATTGAGTTAATGTTATCTGTGCACCGTCCTTGTTTTAAATAAATACATTTAAAAAAATAAACTAACTCACCAAGCAGGTCAAAAACAGTTTGCCGTTAGTGTCCCGAACACATATGGGTCCTTCAAGAGAAATGGTTCGCCGATGCTGGACTATGTTTGACACCTAAAACACACAAATTAAACAGGCGTGTAAGTACAATCCAAAGTACAAAACATCTAATACATTAATGTGACAAACAGCCAGATGGAAGAAAACTTTTTTTTTTACATTTGGGCTAAAATTTTAAGATTCAGAGTATAGATTTAACATTCGAGCTTCAACTGACTATTTGGTGACCTGTTGTTCAGAGAAGAGAGACGGCCATCTCTGCTCCACTTCTTTGACCAAAGGCTGCAGTTCCATGATTTCTTTTCTCCTCAGAGAGAATGTGAGGTCCATATTTTGACTTATTAGTGCCATGTTCTTTGCCCTCTTGCCAAAAGGCCTCTCTCTTGTTCTAAAGCATCATCATTATAGTTATGTGGATGTTTAGGGACAAAGTTAACTTCACCGCGTTTTGGTTTCTTTAAGGAGAACCTACCTCTTCTGTGCTGGAGTCGATGATGCCTTGGCTCGAACACGCAAAAATTGCAGAACTGGCACTTCATACAACAACTGGAATGAGAAAAGGATATGACTTAAAATACTTAAATATAAACAAGATGCCCTCCCATCCTCCTGTATCCCTGCATGCAAGATAACCTCCCCCACTGACCTACTTTTCGAGCTCTTGTGTCTCCTGCTCTGTCCAAAACTTTGTTACTTTCATTCCATCAAATTGCACACTTGCATTTTATGCGGAGACAAAATAAACAATGAAGGGGGAAAATGCTACAAATTGATGTTGTATTAAAATTATTTATTTTTGGAAAAACGCTTTTTCAATAATATCTAATATATAAAATGTGTGTAGTTATTTTTATTAGGATAGGAAATGTTGGTATATTGAAGTATTCACTCACCTTTAATTTAATCTGGAAATTACACCTTACCTGTAATATTTTACAATTTACTTTAATATTGCGATGTGTATATTAAAAGTACGCATGAAAATGTCGTGAGGTTTGAGACCAAGTTTGTTTGTATAAGAAATAACCGCAGAAGGCCCACGGGAGCCGGGAGCTTGATTAAAAGTGCAGCCCAACAAACGCTCGCTTAACACGGACACAAGCGCGTCTGACGCCCGCCTAGCTGCGGTCGCACTGCGCGTCATTTTACCAACAACAACCAAAACCGAAATCTTCCGTGCTGGAGGTAGATTTTACCGAACTAATAATGCAAAGAAAAGACGTCTGGTTTACCTCAGCGGTGTCTGTAGAGTGGACACGGAGCACGGAGCGAGCTGGGACTGACTGTAGCGCCGCACTGCAGGCCTAGCTAGCGAGCTAACTGTTACTGCGCGAATGGGTCAGGCCTAGCTAGCGAGCTAACTGTTACTGCGCGAATGGGTCAGGCCTAGCTAGCGAGCTAACTGTTACTGCGCGAATGGGTCAGGCCTAGCTAGCGAGCTAACTGTTACTGCGCGAATGGGTCAGGCCTAGCTAGCGAGCTAACTGTTACTGCGCGAATGGGTCAGGCCTAGCTAGCGAGCTAACTGTTACTGCGCGAATGGGTCAGGCCTAGCTAGCGAGCTAACTGTTACTGCGCGAATGGGTCAGGCCTAGCTAGCGAGCTAACTGTTACTGCGCGAATGGGTCGGCGCTGTGTTTACACCGCGGTCGAAAAGGCGGCCTGGTACGCGATAGAACAGTCGTTCCCGAATCAAAACGTTATCTGAACAACCTTACAGTAACACCACCAGCAGCCAACGCCCGGCACCAACGCCATTTTGAAAGCCCCACCCAGAGCACCTTCTTGGCTACACCAGGCCCCATCACTAAGCCCTCCGCTCGGCCCAGACTAGTGATAAAAGGGGCTAATGGTACACCGGTACCAGATTGAAGAAAGAGATACTGTTTATTACATTTTAAAGTTAACATTCTTGAATGTTGACTGAAATCAACGCAATATAATTGGAGTATAAACATTTTTTGCAAATAAAGCCGTATGATAGAACAATGTAATCACACAGATGCGTTTCAGGATATTCAATTAGTTTTTAGTAAAAACTAATTGCATATAAATTACATATAAATAGCAAAATACTTACCTTTACGAGTCCAGAAGTTGAGTACCTCATGCGTTAGTAATGGCGGGCGCCGAAGACATTTTCAAAAATCCCTCAGACGTGGCCAAAATGGCTCATTTGCGCATGCGTGCACATGCGCAGTACAGCTTTTTCAGCCCAACAAACGTATAACTGTGTTTTTACATTATGCCAACAACAAAATTCAACTGAGGCCAACTTTTCGTCATAAACGTAATTATGTTTGTTGAAAGAACAAATGTGGTAGATGTGGATAATTTTGATCTGTTTCTATTCTATGTATGTGCTGGCTTTTCTTTGAATGCTCTTTAATGGTTCAAATATAGTGACTTGTTATGTGTGCATTATGTCCCAGACTGAAATGTCTGTCAGAATTCTGGGAACACTGTCATGTTATTTGTTTAAACTTACATTTCAGACGTTCAAAGTACAGAAAAACACCAGAGGTTCATTTTGACTGCCACGTACACAGTATTTTAAACTTGACTGTTGTAACATGTGACGTAAAGGGAGCGGTATATAACGCCTCGATGTAAACATGAATGTAGACTCTCCTGTGCTCAGAGCTCTGCATGTCAGTGCACCTTTTAATAAAAGCTAAAAGAATGAATCTGTGCCAGTGTCTTCTTCCAGGGAGCAACAGCTACAATTTGGTGCAGAAACCCGGGACGTCTAATGACCCTGGACAAACTGGGAGGCGCCCGAGAACACGCTGGTGGAGACGCAGTGGGTGATGGGACAGAGCAGGGGAGTCTCCATAGGGTCTGCTGTGCACAAGAAGGCACCTTTAAAATACACAAAAAGGTAAGGCAGAGAACCTCTTTAATATGAAAGCTCTGCAAATTGGACTAAAAGCTAAAAATGAAACATTTTGTGCGTCGGCCATGCTCTATGCCCCATTTTAATTAATAAAAATTGTCTAATTAGGTTACAAATAGTGATTTACTGAGTGTATAAAAGTAAATATTTCATAATAATAATAATAAAAAAGTATGCTCTACGTAAAAATGTATTAAAGAATAAAGTCAAAATAGGTCAAAAACGAAGCGTAAATAAAAAAACAAAAAGACTACAAGGGCTATTGAACTCACAGCCTGCGTGCTAGATCTGGCTCTCAGAAAAGGTACGGAAGTCTGAACTACAAGTTAGATGGTTTGATTGCAAATATTAAAGGGCAGATTTTCTCTTGTCGGCTGGTTTGACTTCTATATTGTGACATGTTGATGTTGGTTGATTAAGAATTGATGTGTTAAAGCATAATTTGGTTTTTAAAGAGCAATGTGGTTTTTATGTGAACTTTTTGGATAAGAATTAAAACATAATTGTTTTGAGGTTGTGACACGGTTGTATAAGAATAAGAAGTATTAAAATATAGTTGTTAGAGAGTCTTTAATTGTTGGATAAATAATGGTTTGTGTAGAATAAAAGTTTATTAACGGTTTGAAGACGTGTAATATTTGTTTAAGGGTTGAAGAGGTCTGGGTTTTTCTCTAATTCCTTTAAGTTTATTTTTGGGATTTTACATAATCATTTTGTGCTGTCCTGGGTTGATTCTTAAAAGACGTCTTGTTTTGCAGTGTTCAGGAACAAAGTAAGCATTTTGTTCCTTTAAGTTTAAAATATAGAAGTCCAGCCCTCAAAGAAAAGAGAAAAAATGTTGTTAATCTGTGCAATATTAATAAATTTCCAGCAAAAAATGACAAAAATATTCTTGCTCCAGTCTCCTCATCCTGGTGCCTTCCCCTGTGAAGCCCATGATATTTGGACCCTGGAGGAGGAGTTTGAGTTGTATTCATTATCTCTTTAAAACATAATTGTGTAACGAAAGCATAATTAATAATAGATGAAGCAATAATAATACTTGAATAAATAAATAAATAAATAAATACTAGTATTCTTATTTTTTAGGTAATTATAATTTAAGTAATACTATTGAAAAAATAAAATAATAATAAATAATAGTAATGTATAATTAAAAAATAAATAAATAAATAAAAAATATATAAATACTATCCTATAGTTAAAATTCATGCAAAGGTGCATCTTTTTCTAGTTGTAACTCCCGATAATGTTTCATGGCTTTATGAAAAGGAGTGAAGAGGGAGTGTGAGGAGTGAAGAGGGAGTGTGAGGAGTGAAGAGGGAGTGTGAGGAGTGAAGAGGGAGTGTGAGGAGTGAATAGGGAGTCGTGCGAGGGAGTGAAGAGAGAGTGTGAGAGTGAAGAGGGAGTGTGAGAGGAGTGAAAGAGGGAGTGTGAGGAGTGAAGAGAGAGGGAGTGTGAGGGAGTGTGAAGAGGGAGTGTGAGAGTGAAGAGAGGGAGTGTGAGGGAGTGAAGAGGGAGTGTGAGGAGTGAAGAGGGAGTGTGAAAGGAGTGAAGAGAGAGAGTGAGGGAGGTAAAGAGGAGTGAGTGAAGGTAGAGGGAGTGTGAGGAGTGAAGAGGGAGTGAGGAGTAAAGAGGGAGTGTGAGGAGTGAAGAGGGAGTGTGAGGAGTGAAGAAAGAGGGAGTGAGGAGTAAAGACGGAGAGTGAGGAGGGTGAAGAGGGAGTGTGTGAGGAGTGAAGAGGGAGTGTGCAGGGAGTGAAGAGAGGGAGTGTGAGAGTGAAGAGGGAGTGTGAGGGAGGTGAAGAAAGTGTGAGGGAGTGAAGAGGGAGTGTGAGGAGTGAAGAGGAGTGGCATGAGGGAGTGAAGAGGGGTGTGTGAGGAATTGAAGAGGGAGTGTGAGGAGTGAAAAAGGTGGAGGGTAAGAGAGGAGTGTGAGGGAGTGAAGAGGGAGGAGTGTGAGGAGTGAAGAGGGGAGTGTGAGAGTGAAGAGGGAGTGTGAGGAGTGAAGAGGGAGTGTGAGGGAGTGAAGAGGGAGTGTGAGGAGTGAAGAAGGGAGGTGAGGAGTAAAGAGGGAGTGTGAGGAGTGAAGAGGGAGTGTGAGGAGTGAAGAGGGAGTGTGAGGAGTGAAGAGAGAGTGAGGAGAACATGAAAGGAAGGAGTGAGGAGTAAAGAGGGAGTGTGAGAGTGAAGAGGAGTGTGAGGAGTGAGAGGGAGTGTGAGAGTGAAGAGGGAGTGTGAAGTGAGAGAGTGTGAGTGAGTGAAGAGAGTGTGAGGGGAGTGAAGAGGGAGTGTGAGGAGTGAAGAGGAGGTGTGAGGAGTGAAGAGGGAGTGTGAGGGAGTGAAGAGAGGGAGTGTGAGAGTGAAGAGGGGAGTGTGGCAGGGAGTGAAGAAGGAGGTGAGGAGGTAAAGAGGGAGTGTGAGGAGTGAAGAGAGGTGTGTGAGGGAGTGAAAGAGGGAGTGTGAGGAGTGAAGAGGAGTGTGTGGAGTGAAGAGGGTGTGAGGAGTGAAGAGGGAGTGTGAGAGTGAAGAGGGAGTGAGGAGTAAAAGAGGGAGTGTGAGGAGTGAAGAGGGAGTGCTGAGGAGTGAAGAGGGAGTGTGAGAATTGAAGAGGGAGTGTGAGAGGAGTGAAGAAGGAGTGAGGAGTAAGGGAGTGTGAGAGGTGAAGAGGGAGTGTGAGAGTGAAGAGGGGTGAGAGTGAAGAGGGAGTGAGGAGTAAAGAGGGAGTGTGAGGAGTGAAGAGGGGAGTGTGAGGAGGTGAAGAGGGGCCTTGAGGGAGTGAAGAGAGCGAGGAGTAAAGAGGGGAGTGTGAGGAGTGTGAAGAAGGGAGTGTGAGGAGTGAAGAGGAGTGAGGGAGTGAAGAGGGGAATTGAGGAGTTAAGAGGGAGTGTGAGGGAGTGAAGAGGGGAGTGAGGAGTAAAGGGAGTGTGAGGAGGTGAAGAGGGAGTGTGAGGAGTGAAGAGGGAGTGTGAGGAGTGAAGAGGGAGTGTGAGGAGTGAAGAGGGAGTGTGAGGAGTGAAAAGGGAGTGTGAGGAGTGAAGAGGGAGTGAGGAGTAAAGAGGGAGTGTGAGGAGTGAAGAGGGAGTGTGAGGAAATTGAAAGAGGGGAGTGTGAGGAGTGAAGAGGAGTGTGAGGGGTGAGAGAGGGAGTGTGAGGAGGTGAAAGAGGGAGTGTGAGGAGTGAAGAGGGAGTGGCGAGGAGTAAAGAGGAGTGTGAGAGTAAAGAGGGAGTGTGAGGAGTAGAAGAGGGGAGTGTGAGGAGTGAAGAGAGGGAGTGTGAGGGTGAAGAGGGAGTGTGAGGAGTGAAGAGAGGGAGTGTGAGGAGGTGAAGAGGGAGTGTGAGGAGTGAAGAGGGAGTGAGGAGTAAAGAGGGAGTGTGAGGAGTAAAGAGGGAGTGTGAGGAGTGAAGAGGGAGTGAGGAGTAAAGAGGGAGTGAGGAGTAAAGAGGGAGTGTGAGGAGTGAAGAGGGAGTGTGAGGAGTGAAGAGGGAGTGAGGAGTAAAGAGGGAGTGTGAGGAGTGAAGAGGGAGTGTGAGGAGTGAAGAGAGTGTGAGGAGTGAAGAGGGGAGTGTGAGGGAGTGAAGAGAGGGAGTGTGAGGGAGTGAAGAGGGAGTGTGAGGTGAGTAGAGAGTGTGAGTGAAGTGAGGGAGTGAGGGAGTAAAGAGGGAGTGTGAGGAGTGAAGGGGTGAGGAGGTAAAGAGGGAGTGTGAGGAGTAAGAGGGGTGTGAGGAGGTAGAGAGGGAGTGTGAGGGAGGTGAAGAGGTAAGGGAGTAAAAAGAGGAGTGTGAGGAGTGAAGAGGGTCTGAGGTGTGAAGAGGGAGTGTGAGGAGTGAAGAAGGAGTGAGGAGTAAAGAGGGAGTGAGGGAGTAAAAAGAGAGGAGTGTGAGGAGGTGAAGAGAGGGAGTGTGAGGAGTGAAGAGGGAGTGTGAGGAGTGAAGAGGAGTGTGAGGGAGTGAAGAGGGAGTGTGAGGGAGTGAAGAGAGGAGTGTGAGGAGTGAAAGAGGGAGTGTGAGGGGTGAAAAGGGAGTGTGAGGGTGAAGAGGGAGTGAGGAGGGGTAAAGAGAGAGTGTGAGAAGGATTGAAGAGGAGTGTGAGGAGGTGAAGAGGGGAGTGTGAGGGAGTGAAGAGGGAGTGTGAGGTGAAGAGAGGGAGTGAGGAGGTGAAGAGAGTGTGAGGGAGTGAAAGAGGAGTGTGAGAGTGAAGAGGGAGTGTGAGGAGTGAAGAGGGAGTGAGGAGTAAAGAGGGAGTGAGAGGAGTAAAGAGGGAGTGTGAGGAGTGAAGAGGGAGTGTGAGGAGTGAAGAGAGAGTGAGGAGAGTAAAGAGGAGTGAGAGTGAAGAGAGTGTGAGAGTGAAAGAGGAGGTGTGAGGAGTGAAAGAGAGTGAGGGAGTAAAGAGGGAGTGTGTGAGGGTGAAGAGGGAGTGTGAAATTTGAAGAGGTGAGTGTGAGTGTGAGGTAAAGAGGGAGTGTGAGGAGTAAAGAGGAGTGTGAGGTGAAGAGGAGTGAGGAGTAAGAGAGGGAGTGTGAGGAGTGAAGAAGAGGTGTGAGGAGTGAAGAGGGAGTGTGAGGAGTAAAGAGGTGTGAGTGTGAGGTGAAGAGGAGTGTGAGGAGGTGAAAGAGGGTGTGTGAGGAGTAAAGAGGGAGTGTGAGGAGTAAAGAGGGAGTGTGAGGTGAGAGGGAGTGTGAGGAGTGAAGAGGTGCTGAGGAGTGAAGAAAGGGGGTGAGGAGAGTAAAGAGGGGAGTGTGAGGTGAAGAGGGTGAGGTAGAGTGAGAGGAGAGTGTGAGGAGGTGAGAGAGAGAGTGTGAGGAGTAGAAGAGGAGTGAGGAGGTAAAGAGGGAGTGTGAGAGAGTGAAGAGGGAGTGTGAGGAGTGAAGAGGGAGTGTGAGGGTGAAGAGGGAGTGTGAGGAGTGAAGAGAGGGAGTGTGAGGAGTGGTGAAGAGGGAGTGAGGAGTGAAGAGTGAGTGTGAGGAGTGAAGAGGGAGTGTGAGGAGTGAAGAGAGAGGGAGTGTGAGGTGAAGAGGAGTGAGAGTAAAGAGGGAGTGAGGAGTAAAGAGTGAGTGTGAGGAGTGAAGAGGGAGTGTGAGATAAGAGGGAGAGTGTGGTGTGAAGAGGGAGTGTGAGGAGTGATAAGAGGGAGTGTGAGGAGTGAAGAGGGAGTGTGTGGAGTGAAGAGGGAGTGTGAGGAGTAAAGAGGGAGTGTGAGAGTGAAGAGGGAGTGTGAGGAGGTGAAAGAGGGAGGTGAGGAGTAAAGAGAAGGGAGTGTAGAGGAGGTAAAGGGAGTGTGAGGAGTGAAGAGGGAGTGAGGAGTAAAGAGGAGTGAGGGTAAAGAGGAGTGTGAGGAGTGAAGAGGGAGTGTGAGGAGTGAAAAGGGAGTGAGGAGTAAAGAGGGAGTGTGAGGAGTAAGAGGGAGTGTGAAAGTGAAAGAGGGAGTGTGAGGAGTGAAGAGGGAGTGAGGAGTAAAGAGGGAGTGTGAGGAGTAAAGAGGGAGTGTGAGGAGTGAAGAGGGAGTGTGAGGAGTGAAGAGGGAGTGAGGGAGTGAGAGTAAAGGGAGTGTGAGGAGTGAAGAGGAGTGTGAGGAGTGAAGAGGAGTGTGAGGAGTGAAGAGAGAGGAGTGTGAGGAGGTATGAAGAGGAGTGTGAGGAGTGAAAGGGAGTGAGAGTGAAGAGGAGTGTGAGGAGTGAAGAGGGAGTGTGAGGAGTGAGAGGGGAGTGTGAGGGTAGTGAAGAGGGAGTGAGGAGTAAGAGGGAGTGAGGGAGTGAAGAGGGAGTGTGAGGAGGTGAAGAGGGAGTGTGAGGGAGTGAAGAGGAGTGTGAGGGTGAAGAGGGAGTGTGTGAGGAGTGAAAGAGAGTGTGAGGAGTGAAGAGGGAGTGTGAGGGAGTGAGAGGGAGTGAGGAGTAAAGAGGGAGGGTGAGGAGTGAAGAGGGTGTGAGGAGTGAAGAGAGGGAGTGTGAGGAGTGAAGAGGGGTGAGGGAGTGAAGAGGGAGTGTGAGGAGTGAAGAGGGAGTGTGAGGAGTGAAGAGGGAGTGTGAGGAGTGAAGAGGGAGTGTGAGGAGTGAAGAGGGTGTGTGAGGAGTGAAGAGGGTGAGGAGTAAAGAGGAATGTGAGGAGGTGAAGAGGAGTGTGAGGAGTGAAGAGGGAGTGTGAGGAATGAAGAGGAGTGTGAGGAGTGAAGAGGGAGTGTGAAATTGAAGAGGGAGTGTGAGGAGTGTGAGAGGGGAGTGTGAGGAGTGAAGAGGGGAGTGCTGAGGAGTGAAAGAGGGGAGTGAGGGTAAAGAGGGAAGTGTGAGGAGTGAAGAGGGGGTGTGAGGGAGTGAGGGAGTTTGAGGGGAGTAAGAGGGAGTGTGAGGGAGTGAAGAGGGAGTGTGAGGTGAAGAGAGTGAGGGTAAAGAGGGAGTGTGAGGGAGTGAAGAGGGAGTGTGAGGAGTGAAGAGGGAGTGTGAGAGCTGAAAGAGGGAGTGTGAGGAGTGAAGAGGAGTGTGAGGAGTGAAGAGGAGTGTGAGGAGTGAAGAGAGGGGAGTGAGGTGAAGAGGAGTGTGAGGAGTGAAGAGGGCGTGAGGAGTGAAAGAAGAGGGGCGATGAAAATTGAAGAGGGAGTGAGGAGTAAAGAGGGAGTGTGTGAGGGAGTGAAGAAGAGGGAGTGTGAGGGAGTGAAGAGAGGGAGTGTGAGGAGTGAAGAGGGGAGTGTGAGAGTGAAGAGGGAGTGTGAGAGAGGGAGAGAGGGAGTGTGAGGAGTGAAGAGGGAGTGTGAAAATTGAAAGAGGGCGAGTGAGGTGAAGAGGGAGTGAGGAGTAAAAGAGGGAGTGAGGAATTGAAGAGGGAGTGTGAGGGAGTGAAGAGGGGTGAGGTGAAGAGGGAGTGTGAGAGTGAAGAGGAGTGTGAGGAGGTAGAAGAGGAGTGTGAGGGAGTGAAGAGGGTATGAGGAGTGAAAAGGGAGTGTGAGGAGCTAAAAGAGGGAGTGTGAGGTGAAGAGGTGTGGCAGAGGGTAAGAGAGGTCTTGAGCCCAGTGAAGAGTGAGGTGTGAGGAGTGAAGAGGGAGTGTAGAGAGTGAAGAGAGAGTGTGAGGAGTAAGGGAGTGTGAGGAGTGAAGAGAGGGAGTGTGTGAGAGTGAAGAGGGAGTGTGAGGAGTAAAGAGGAGTGTGAGGAGTAAAGAGAGTGTGAGGAGTGAAGGGAGTGTGTAGGGGTGAAGAGAGGGAGTGTGAGGGTTGAAGAGGGAGTGAGGAGTGAAGAGGGAGTGTGAGTGAAGGGAGTGAAGAGTGTGAGGAGTGAAGAGAGTGTGAGGAGTGAAAGAGGGAGTGTGAGGAAGTAAGAGGAGTGTGAGGAGTGAAGAGGGAGTGTGAGGAGTGAAGAGGGAGTGTACGAGGAGTAAAGAGGAGTGTGAGGAGGTAAAGAGGGAGTGTGAGGGAGTAAGAGGGGGAGTGTGAGGAGTGAAGAGGGGAGTGTGAGGGAGTAAAGAGGGAGTGTGAGGAGTGAAGAGGGAGTGTGAGGAGTGAAGAGGGAGTGTGAGGAGTGAAGAGGGAGTGTGAGAGGTGAAGAGGGAGTGTGAGGAGTGAAGGAGGGGAGTGTGTGAGGAGTAAAGAGGGGAGTGTGAGAGTGAAGAGGGAGTGTGAGGGAGTGAAGAGGGAGTGTGAGGGTAAGAGGGAGTGTGAGGAGTGAAGAGAGTGTGGCTGAGGAGTGAAGAGGGAGTGTGAGGTATTAAAGAGGGAGTGTGAGGAGTGAAGAGGGAGTGTGAGGAGTAAAGAGGAGTGTGAGGGAGGTGAAGGAGGAGTGTGGGGAGTGAAGAGGGAGGTGTGAGGAGTGAAGAGGGAGTGTGAGGAGTGAAGAGGAGTGTGAGGAGTAAAGAGGGAGTGTGAGGAGTGAAGAGGGAGTGAGGAGTAAAGAGTGAGTGCTGAGGAGTGAAAGAGAGGAGTGTGTGAGGAGTGAAGAGGGAGTGAGGAGTAAAGAGGGAGTGTGAGGAGTGAAGAGGGAGTGTGAGGAGTGAAGTGAAGAGGGAGTGTGAGGAGTAAAGAGGGAGGGTGAGGAGTAAAGAGGGAGTGTGAGGAGTGAAGAGGGAGTGTGAGGTGAAGAGGGAGTTTGAGGGTAAAGAGGGAGTGTGAGGGTGAGAGAGGAGTGTGAGGAGTGAAGAGGAGGTGAGGAGTAAAGAGGGAGTGTGAGAGAGTGAAGGGGAGTGTGAGAATTGAAGAGGGAGTGTGAGGAGTGAAGAGAGGGAGTGTGAGGAGTGAAGAGAGGGAGTGTGAGAGGAGTGAAGAGAGTGTGAGGAGTGAAGAGAGGAGTGAGGAGGTGAAGAGGGAGTGTGTGAGGTGAAGAGGGCGTGAGGAGGTGAAGAGGAGGCGTATGAGGAGTGAAGAGGGAGTGAGGAGTAAAGAGGGAGATCTTGAGGAGTGAAGAGGGAGTGTGAGGGAGGTGAAGAGGGAGTGTGAGAGTGAAGAGGGAGTGTGAGAGGTGAAGAGGGAGGTGTGAGGAGGCTGAAAAGGAGTGTGAGGGGAGTAAGAGGGAGTGTGAGGAGTGAAGAGGGAGTGTGAGGGAGTAAGAGGGAGTGTGAGGGGAGTGAAGAGAGGGAGTGTGAGGAGTGAAGAGGGAGTGTGAGGAGTGAAGAGGGAGTGTGAGGAGTAAAGAGGGAGTGTGAGGAGTGAAGAGGGAGTGTGAGGAGTGAAGAGGGAGTGTGAGGAGTAAAGAGGGAGTGTGAGGAGTGAAGAGGGAGTGTGAGGAGTGAAGAGGGAGTGTGAGGAGTGAAAAGGGAGTGTGTGGAGTGAAGAGGGAGTGAGAGTGAAGGGAGTGTAGGGAGTAAGGGGAAGTGTGAGGGAGTAAAGGGAGTGTGAGAGGAGTGAAGAGGGAGTGTGAGGAGTAAGAGAGAGAGTGTGTGAGTGAAGGGAGTGTGAGAGTGAAGAGGGAGTGTGAGGAGTAAGAGGGTGTGAGGGTAAAGAGGGAGTGTGAGGGAGTAAAGAGGAGTGTGAGGAGTGAAGAGGGAGTGTGAGGAGTAAGAGGGGTGTGAGGTGAAGGGAGTGTGAGGAGTGAGAGGGTGTGAGGAGTGAAGGGGGAGTGTGGAGGTGAAGGGAGTGTGAGAGTGAAGAGGAGTGTGAGGAGTTAAGGGAGTGTGAGGAGTGAAGAGGGAGTGTGAGGAGTGAAGAGGGAGTGGAGGAGGAAGAGGGAGGTGAGGAGTGAAGAGGAGTGTGAGGAGGTGAAGAGGAAGAGGGGAAGAGGGAGGAGGGACACAGACTTAAAGAAAGTATAGAGTAGGGTTGTTGAAGTAGGCGGAGCTAAAGGAAGGAGTCGAAACAGGAAGACAGTGATTTTGAAAGTAGAAGACGGTGATTTTGAAAGTAGAAGACGGTGATTTTGAAAGTAGAATAAGGACACCCCATCCCTGAAGAAGGACAAATATTTTTTTATTTTTATTTTATTATTTCTGTTAGAACCAGTCATAGCAATTTGCAAAACACAAACATTTAATGGTAAACTCTACCTTACATCTTAAGCAAGAGTCCATCCGACTCAGATCTGTTCTATGATGTCCTCCAATTCTGAGGCCTGGTTTGAGCCAGAAAACCATTGGTAAATGTTATTTTTGTTGATATTGCTAATCAACCATGCTATAGTTACAAAATTATTATCATTTTGTTGTCTCTTGATTATGTTTATCCTCTGTCTCTGACTCTCTGTCTCTGACCTGCTGACCTGTGAATTTACGTCGACCAAGGAGAGACTGCTCTGTGAGCGACCAACTATTTGTCAAGCACCTAATGTTATAGACTCACTTCTCTTATTGTATTTTTATTGTTTAACTTGTCTAGCTTGTCATTAGAAATCCACAACATTTAACAGTTTGGCATCATCAAACTACGGTCCGAGTCGTTTCTTCCCGTGTGATCCAGCGTTTGATCCTGGATCTGAATCCAGCCTTGTTCCTCGTCTAGTCTTCAGAGAAGGAGGGCTGTACCGCAGTTGGGAAGAAACGCCGGTGTAAGGATTCCCAACTTATTGCTCTCAAGTTGTGGTGTGAGTCTGTTTTATTAGGTTTTATTGGTAAATTAGGACGTTTAATTCTGAGACCTATAAGTCTAAAAAGTGGGGAGTTTCTAAAAATAGTGCTTTCCTGAAGGAGAATCGCTGAGCTCTAATCAACTCAAAACATAGAAACAGAAATAATTAATATGCAAAAAATAGAAATTCATTTTAAAAATAAATAATAATAATAATAATAATAATAATAATAATAATAATAATAATAATAAAGGTGTACTGATCTCCTAAAATAAATGTTAAAAATGAGGACTATGTGACTGTGTGGAAGAAAATTACTAAACAGTTGGCTGGAGACGTTGTAAGTGTTGGAGTGAATGACCTCCATCTTATCAAATCCCATCACGGACACACACACACACACACACACACACACACACACACACACACACACACACACACACACACACACACACACACACACACATATACACACACACACACACACACACACACACACACACACACACACACACACACACACACACACACACACACACACACACACACACACACACACACACACACACACACACACACACTGCACAATACTACACCACATCACAGTCACATCAGAATTATAGACAAAATACTGCTGCTCTCTCTCTTCTTTTATACCTATCCAGATCTCAGCCGTCTTTCTGCGGTGCTTGTGGACCCCGACCTGGACCCCTGCCAGATCCAGCGACCTGAGGAGTAGACCGGCCGCACAACACCAACCAGGATGGAGAGAAAAAAAAAAAAAGAGCAGCCTGACTTGTGCCCTGCGCAGCAACCTTGGTGGGACAGCAATTGCCGCTGCCACCTTCTCCATGATGGAAATGGCGGATCTCGATGGTCGATGTGTGTTTACCGACCATGGACACTGGACTATGTTGCCAAAGCAGGTAGCCTATTGCCTGACCCTGTGACTGAAGGTGCCCGGTTAGCCAAAGAGTTTGCCGCCTTCTACAGAGGATGTCGACCCTGTGGCCTTGAGTGCAAGCACATTCACGCTTAGATGAAGTGAGCGATGAGATCCATGATGCAGCTTTTCATCCCAATAAGCCCATGTATGACGACAACAACAGATACATTATTGCTGTAAATGTGCTTTGTGAAGAGATCGAAGCCAAGTTTCCAACCAAGATCGGACGACTATCACTCAATGCAAACAGCTCAGGGGAAGGTGTTGATGACTTTATCCAGCACCTCACTTAAATCTTCGAAGCAGAATGTTTCATTCCACACAATACCACGGAATGTGCCCAAGCATATGAACTCAATCTCTGCTGTGACATCTGCTGGACTGCTGCTTTCTGATTTCTGACCAGGTGACCAAAACATACATTGGTGTGCATGATAACCTACTCTGGAGAGTCTGAGGGCACATCACAGGACAAGCGGCTGAGAACATCAGTGAGGAGACGCAGAGAAAAGAGCGGAAGAGCACACAAGAAATGCACAAAGACACTTTTTCTCTGTATGCACACGCCACTGAACGCCCCATGACAGGACAGGGCGATAGGAGTGGGAGAAACAGGATGTGGACAAGGACAGAACCTGAACCACAGGGTGTTTTACAACTGTGACATGCATGGACATTGCCAGCGTGACTGTACAAGGCCCAGGCAAAGCAAGGACGCTCAGAACTTTCTGGCGCCACCACCTCCTGGTTTCCAAGGACACAGAGGCTTCCAGGGGTCAGACTGACTAGGCATGGAGGCAGAGGGAGGGTCCAGGAGTGCTGCAGAAACCACGGCACATCACAAGACTCACCCTCACCAACCACAAGCAAAGGAGGGTAACATGCACCTGACATGCATCACATCACTTGAAGCTTGTGTGAATGTGCCTAATACAAACACATGCTACATTTTCTGAGTACACTTCCACAATTGGCAATAAAAAGATTAAAATTCTTGTGGACTCAGGCGCCACGCATTCCGTGGTTAAAACATCTAGCTTAAGACACAAGCCCAAGCTTAGTGGTTGCTTCATATTTTCATTAGCCTCCTGTGGGACCGCGAACAGAGACGTCTTCACGTCTCTTTTAAAGTGTTTTGACTCTAATGACCACTCGTTCAAATATTAATTTCTCTATCCTCCTTTGTATCCAGTGGCCTCACTCTGTTGGGATCTGATGTGCAGAAAAGGCATTTGTTTAATCTCCACCTCAGACCGGAGTGTAAGTGACCATGGAAGATTTGATGAACAACCTACATTTGGTAAGGTAAGAGTGAACTCTCTCCTCCCACTTATGTTTATTATTGGAAATTGACCCTAAAACCCTGATGATGATCTGATGGCAGTAGCCAGTGACAGAGTGGGCCAGGATAAAAAACAGAGCAGTGACACTGGAGATTTGCAGTGCTCTCTGTTCGTTACCACAGAAGTAGATCATGACTTTGACGAATGGTGGAGAGTGTTGTGAGGATGTGTTGAACACTTGAAGACCTCAACTGGAGAGATCAAATCTTTATTTATTCATTCAGTGACACCTCCAGAATTACTAAAACACTTTTCAGTCTTATGTTTTAAACCCATTCATAGCGTTAAGTAACCTTCCTTGGGCATGATATATATATATTAAAAAAAAAAAAAAAAAAAAAGCAAAATTATTTCAACAAAATTTGCAGCTGCTAATCAAAACATTCTAAAGCCGGTGACTAAAAGCAACTTATGTCTAAATTGGTCATGTGGTCTTCATTCCAAATGATTCTATTTGACACTCTCCTCGAAGCGCTTTAATTCATGGGAAACGCCTGAAAACTCCTGACAAAATCACTTGGACTGACGAAGGAGCCAAAGCATTTTGTGTCCTGACATGACTTTTCACTCAGACTGTTAACGAACGTAACGGTTTTCCTGTTTTTGGATTTTTGACTGAAATGAGCTCATTTAGTGGTTTTATCGAAGTCATAACAGGTTTAATGTTTTCTAAAAGCTAAAACCTCCCAAATACACATTTTGAAGGTTTCAAATTGTCTAACACAGCATATAGACTACAAGAATTAATTTGATCTAGGCCATTTCTCTTCATATGCATGTTAACTACATGGAGAATTGTATTTACCATTACATGCACAAACTAATATCTTCTTGTGTGAGGCTCTTATTTCCTGTACAGGCTCCTGCTGTCGATCCTTTGCTCCTTTTCGCCGCCTGCTCTGCCTCCGCTCTCTGACCACGGACTGGACACAGCTGAAGCCACAACGGGAAGTATTGAATATTTGAAACTTAAACTTAATTACAACTGCCCATGGCGCAAGTTTGCCTAATATTTTAAATTCTTACATGTTGTAGAATGTTCACCATATAATAAAACTCCTGCAATACATTACAAATAAGCAAGTCTACTATTTCAAATGATTCAAAAAGTTCAATGAAAAAGGAAAAGGAAGAATACCCCACTTTGGTTACAGACATATAAAATCAAAATGGCATCATTTAGTAGATACTCCTTGGCGTTTCATCTATTTATTTATTGCAGGTCACAAAGTGTCTTCTGTATGGATTGTGCTTTATCACATGATGGTGATTTTTGTGTTTCTTCTGAGACCTTTTCAGAGAAAACTGATGTGTCACACAGCGACAGATAAGGATGTGGATGGAGAAGGTCACAGCGGCTCAGAGGGCGGGGCAGACGGAGGGGATGAGGAGGTCAAGGAGCAGCAGGAGGACCTCGTGAACGTTTGGGCTTACGCACAGGACACCACTAAAAGTGCATGAAGTATCACTCAAATACTGGTCATTAGTTATAGATGTGGAAATTGATGATGTTGAACTTGAAGTTAACTGGTGGCTCTGCAGATCATGTCATGTCTGTAAAGAAACAATATCAAAAGTTAAGCGACTAGTAAAACCAGCTGGTGTAAGAATAATTATAGAGAGCTCTGTAGATTATTAAAAATGGAGAGTAGTTTAGATAAACATCCATCAAATATTGAAAGGTTATTAAATTGGTTGTAACAAGAGGTAACTAACAAATCTGATTGTGAAAAGATGCTGTTTTGAAAAAATGTTTTGGGGAATGTGATCACAGACAGGACACTTCCTGTACCCACACAGTCACTAAAAGATGTGTTTTTAACAGTTGTGCACAACTCCACCATGAACACATTTACACTTTTGGACTTTTGGACTGAATACGCTTCACTAACCTTCTGTTTGTGTGAATGTGTCTGAATGAACTAACCATTTTCTACTTTGTTTTGTTTATGGACTCACTTAAGCGTTTTCTGAATTACATTTTTTCTCATATAACATGGGTAAAGGTCATTATAATCTCAAACGTACAGGTTTCAACAGATAACTTAAAGGAGCATATGGATCCAATAATAGTGGATCTGTGTGGACAGTGGAACAAAGAATGATGAAGTTCACTCTGTCAAGAGTCGTTGTGTGTGTATATGTTGTTTTTTATATTCACAGGTCGACTGAGAAATAATGTTCACACGAAGGAAACTAAAACATGTGGATTCAAAAATGGAACTAACTGAATACTGGACGTCAGAAGAACCAATGCTGGAAAATCAATAATGTGGTAACTATACCACCGGTCCATCAAGAGCTTTAGTGTGTGCCTCAGTTCAAAGTCAGGATTGGATTCAATTAAATACAAAATTGGGTTCACAATGTAACTAAAGTCATGCACCAAAACTTTACAAAATAAAAATAAATTACAATAATAAAAAATACATTTAAAAAGGGTCTGTGTAGATAGTTTTTTTCTGTGCAATGCCTTCTTTTTATTTCAGCAGGTTGCTCCAAATAATTGAAATGCCATTAATGAACACATTTTGGGAAACAAACTTTTGGAAAGATCCTCTGCCCAGACCACGACCACCAGAGAAAAGAATAGTCTACAAATCTCTTCCCCAAGGACGCATCAAATGGGAGGAGGGAATGCACTTTTTATGTCTGTGCAGGTCAAAAAACACTGCTGAAGCTGCAGAGCTGGAGCTAGACCTGGTGACTGGGCTCTAGTCAGAGAGCCGAGGCGCTAACGTTGGAGATGGAGATGCTGGTCCCCGACATCGCTGTGAGGGCAGCCGAGTGAGCACCTGGACTCACACTTGGCACTGTCCAGTGGTCACCAACGATAGGGATCCAGAGGCAAAGAGCCGGGTCAAATCGAGGCTCCAACGCTCACCAAACAAAACAACTTCCTGAGCCGCACGGAGCGTGTGGTGGCACAGCTCCCACCGTTGGATCCACATCTGCTCCTGTTTGAAAAGGAGGAAGTATAGGTCATACTCTCAGCTCCCCAGTAACACTGATGAGATCTTATACTCCTTTGAGTTAATATGTTGTTTTTGTTTTGTTTATTCTACAATTCACGGATGATGGACAAGACCTCGGACAGCTTGAAAACAAAACGACACTTCATGGCAACAAAACCAAAGTAACTGGCTGTGAAGAAACTAATATAGCAGTCAATCACACAGGTATGAAACAATGAGCACTGAAAAGAGTAAAACGAGACATACTACCTAAACTTTCCAAATTTTGTTATGAAGGACGGACATGTAATGTAGCATTTGACTTATGTGACGTGCTTGACTGTACTTTATCTAACATTGATCACACAGAATATATACAATTTATCTGTAAAGACACATGTCTAAGCCAACGCAATGAACACATTTTAATAAATTGTACTAAAGTTTTGGCTAATACAATGGAGGCCCCCTACTGTAGAAGCGATCGAATACACCATTGGAGCTTTCTTTTTCATGAACAAAAAATAGAAGATAGATTTACTTTGTAAAAAAAAAACAAAACAATGACTTAGCTAAAGTTAGAATTAGAGGTGTGGTATTACCAACTGCATCAAATGTACAGCCAAGACTATTTGACAACAGTGTAAGTCTTTGATATTATCCATCAAACATCCTACATTTAACTATAACTCAATGACCAAGGACTGACCTCTACACTGCTCCATATGTTAATGAGACTTTGTACGCTTGAATCAGTGTTTCCCAACCAGGGGTACAGGGACTCCAAGGGGTACTTGAGGAATTACCAGGGGGTACTTGTACTTTAAAAATGTATGATTGTTGTAAATGTAGCATCTCTTTGGACTATCTTGGACTATAAATATAACATAAAATATAATTGACAATATATGACAAGTAAACCCATTTATTTGCCTGAAACATACATTAAGGGATACTTTGAGTGTGAAACAAAAACTTAGAGGGTTCTCGAGACGAAAATAAATAAATAAATAATTTACTTTATTGTTTATTATTAATTATTGAAGACTTTTGATAAAGCTAATGTCAGTTATCATCTTCATTCTGCTTTGCCAATACTGACCTCTAAGGATATGCTTCTGTACTGGACTATGGGTCGCTGACTATACTTAAAGACACTTTTTCCATCAATACTCAAACCAACCTCAGTTCTTAATCTGAAAATTTCCTGACAACTTTTGTAACTGGACACCAACTTCTAACATCTTTTAGTCTGCGACCTATGACCATTCAACTCTTCTGCTAATCACTTGAGCTACCCTGACTCTAATCTGATAAAAATCTAGACACTAAGCTTATATTTAAGATATACTCTCAGTAAGTGCTCTTTGTGTCATCCTTGCTGTCCGAGTGTCTTTGGGTTTTTGTGTTTAAAATATAATAAAAAATATATAAAAGATAAAATGCTAGAAAAAATTGATCTTGCTGCTTATTACTATGTTTTTTGATTCAAATAAAAACTCATGCATAATTAAGAACTTCTAGCTATATAATGAATTATGATATTTTAACTTTACTGTGTTTTGTTATCACATGTGTATGTGATAAAAAGGGGGAATTGTGGATAATTTTGATCTGTTTCTATTCTATGTATGTGCTGGCTTTTCTTTGAATGCTCTTTAATGGTTCAAATATAGTGACTTGTTATGTATGCATTATGTCCCAGACTGAAATGTCTGTCAGAATTCTGGGAACACTGTCATGTTATTTGTTTAAACTTACATTTCAGACGTTCAAAGTACAGAAAAACACCAGAGGTTCATTTTGACTGCCACGTACACAGTATTTTAAACTTGACTGTTGTAACATGTGACGTAAAGGGAGCGGTATATAACGCCTCGATGTAAACATGAATGTAGACTCTCCTGTGCTCAGAGCTCTGCATGTCAGTGGACCTTTTAATAAAAGCTAAAAGAATGAATCTGTGCCAGTGTCTTCTCCCAGGGAGCAACATCTACATAGAGTTTACAGTGCAACTTAACATTTTTTGCTATTTTAGGTCAAAATGTTTTGTTTTCTCAGCAACTTCAAGTTAGATTTTTTACAGTGTAGAGTCTAATATCAAACAAAAGGTTGGCTTTTCATGTTAAAATATCCAAATATAATGACACTATACAACCATCAGAATTCAGAACTAAAATACATTGGTGATTTACTAATCCTCTAAGATAAATACCTTAATTTCCTTGTTATTTAATGGAATTAAAACAGAGCTCCCCCTGCAGGTCTCTTGAGAACGTACACGCCCAATAAAACGACGGCAAAAGCTTTTGTTTTCTTTTCTTTTTTCCTTCCTTTTTACCTTCGTTAAATATAAAAAAGAGAGCCAGTGTTTCTCAGGAGAGTTGTCTTTGGCGTCATTGAAGTTGCAGCTGGTTTTCCGCTCAGAGACAGCAGGGGGCGACAGCGAGGGCTTCAGACGCCCCGAAAAGACATTTACAACCACCACACGGACTTTATAAAGACGTTTAATAAGTTTAGTTCAACTTTAAAGATGTAAATTATTGCACTTAATACAGGATGGAACCAAACCTCTTCCAAAACAGTAAACATTAATAATGATTGATTTAAAGGGCCCTGACGGGTCGGACAAAAATGCAGTTAATATAAATAGATTCAAATGTTGTTAAAATACTTTCCAAATTTTATCTCGTTTTATTCTTGTTTCTTGTTTTACTTCCTGGTTGTAAATGATGACATCACACTAGGAAATGACCATAAACTGGGCCAAAACTCATCTGATGTCACAGGTTTGTTCATTTTACAAATAAAAACACACGTGAACACCTTTATTTTGTTGAATTCATGTTTAAAGGGTCAAAAAAGTGGATTCTTTTGTGTAAATCATGCATAACCTTTGTCTCCCCGGCGTGATGTCATCAGTTTGTCTTCACTTCCTGTGATTTTCAACATGTTTTTCAACGTTTCTCCACAAACGGCTGCTTGATTGGTGTAAAACTAAAATGTATGAGTACAACTGGTATTAATTCACTGAATAAATTCAAAATCATAAAACCATGAAAACCTGTCATACGCCCTTTAAAGCCTGGAAGCTTAAATGAAGAAGAAGCTTAAAGTTAATAGAGTCACAGAATAAACTCGATGAAATGTATAAAGCCGAGGCAGAAGGTGCTTTGAGAAGGTCCTGACAAAAATGTGTGGAACAGGACGAACAAGTGAAAAGTCAGGCGCTAAATTCAACTCTTTGACAATTAAAAATAGATGGAATTGTTACCAACAATAAAAAAGACCTTTTGAACGTCTGTCATGATTTCTGTTCAGAACGATGTAAAACCAGGTTTAGAGCGGATGAAACGTCTACATTCTGCCTCAGTTTTACAAATAACTTAGATAAAACTAGTGAAAGTGAAAAAATGCACGTGTGATGACTTTACAAGAGCATCAGACGCCATAAAACATCTAAAGATCAACACGTCACCAGGTAATGACGGCGTCACGTCCCAATTCTATAAGAAATGTTCTGAATCACTAGCACCGCTTTTATGAGACGTCTTTGAAGAGAGCGTTCCTGATCTGACTCTTCCTGCTGCTACGACCCAAAGTGTAATCTCTCTTAGACCTAAACCTCAAAAAGAGATCCACCTCATAGATAACTGGCTCCCACTAAAGCTGAACACAGATCTCAGCTCAAATAATGTCAGGTTCATGTTTGATGTGATAGATTACTCTGAAATGATCCAGGACCAAAGCTTTATGTTTGTCCTAGATTTGTTTAAGGCTTTCAGCACAGTCGAACACCCTTTTATGTTTCACGGTCTAGGATTTGTAGATTTGATGTGTAATGCTCTCAGAACACTCTGTGCAAATGGAATGGTTCTGTAAAGTGAAGCAATGGCACCCCCCGCAGGTTCTTCTTGGAAAGAGGAACTCGTCCTGTATCAGTTCATCTTTTTCTAACGGTAGAGCACATTTTTGTGTCGATGTTTGAAATCTAGTCCTCCTGAAGGTGTTTCTATTGCAGGGAAAGGCCTTCTTCTCAGTCACTGGCAGATGATACTGCACTCTTCCTAAAAGACTCTGCACAGGCCCCTAAGGCTCTTCAAATAATAGAATGTTCTCCAAAGCATCAGGTCTTCACTTCAATTTAAACAAATGCCAGCTATTCCCACTTAAAAGCTGTGCTCAACTTTCTATGTGTAACACTAAAGATAATGACACTTATTTAGGTCCACAGATAACAAAAGAGGAGCAGGACAGAGAAAATATGAACTTTAGTCCCACGATTCAAAAAGATGAACATCATTTCAGTCGCTGCTCCAAAGGATCTGTCTTTTATCTAAAGCTGAAGGCGTCTCGAGGCTCGTGTGCATTGCTTCCTCACTTTCCTTAGACAACAAAAACACACAAAATACTTCGATTACTTTTAAACTTTTTATGGAAAAATAGAATTCATCACATTAAATAAACAGTTGTTATTAATTCTTTTAAAAATGGAGGACTTGATTTTCTTGATTTCTCTATGAACAATGTCAAAGTTTCTTGAAAGACGAGTCCTCCGTGTGAAACTTTATTCCAAAATGTATGTTTGATAAAGTTGGAGCTCCGCCTTTCCTTCTTTTATTCAATTACAAAATAACCAAAACACCTTTAAAACGATGGGCAGGTTCTTTTAGCCTGGAGTTGGATCTATAAACTCAGAGCTGCTGTTTATGGAACAACTCCAATATTTTAAAGTGTTTTTCTAAAGACATGGAGTGAGAATAACATATTGTTGTATAACTTATAACTCCAGGTGGTACTTGAATGTCTCATGAGGAGTTTTGTTCCATTTATAATATGACTGTGGCTCCTGCTGAATGTAACATGATCATAAAAGCCGTCCCCAGTGAGTTCAAATGTTATGCAGAGGCTCTTCTCATCTCACTTCATCTTCTCCTCCAAAATTGTGGAACATTTTTTTCATTTTGTGGTAAAATATGTCTCTGGAGTTCAAGTAAAATATATATATATACATACGGACACTTTTTCACAGTGAAATTATTACAAAACCACATATTCTCGACGACTGGGCTAAACACGCTCCAAAATCAATGGATCAAAGTCTGGATTTTGTCCAACAATAATAAAGTTAAAGAAATCTCTCACAAAATCATTCACAAAGTAAACCCCGTAAAACATTTTAAAGCAAATTCTAGAAAGATTTGGATGTTAATTGTTCATTTTGTGGTTTAAATCCATAAACTGTAGTCCATTGATTTTGGAGCTGTTCTTTTACAAAGGCATTTTGGATGTGACTCCATTTATTTCAACCCATCTGTGTGAAAATTATAAAATGTACTGCTGTGACTTTTGGACTTTTTACAAATGCACTGGTTGTATCTTGTCAACTTCATATTTTTTATCAAAGTATTTCATACACAAGTGTAAATTGTCTGATAATAAACCTATATTTAATGTTTTCTATGAGGAAATAGAACTGTATTCTAAAACTATTGAACCTGTGATAACCCAAAGGCTCTGAAATCTATAGACATTTGGTCTCTTTGTAACTGTCATTGTTTTGTTTTTTCTTGTATTTTACTCTCCCCCTGGAAAAGGAAAGAACTATTTTTACAAGAATAAAAAAGCTCCATGAGGCTGGTGTTTGACACAAATCCTCCAGAAAACACTGAAGCTCAGGATCAAATCAAACATGTGCCGACTATTGACCCTTTGCATGTGACGTCACAGAACGCCCACTTTGCCATGACGACGGTGGAAGTGCTGTTTGTGCAGGTACAATGATCCAAAGTGTGCTTTTGTAAACCTAACTATTAGTAAAGCCAACATTGATGACTTTTACAGGTAAAATGGTGACGTCCTGTCGTGCGGTCGGCTGCACTAACAGGCAAAGCCCAGTGTAGCCTTTTATCGTTTACCTGTTGATGAAGACAGAAGACGGCGATGGGTCGCAGCAATAAATCCAAAGAACTGGAAGCTCCAAGGCGACGTTCACACTGCAGGGTGTGATGCCCAAGTTGGATTTTTTGTTTAAAGTGCGTATGACAGGTTTTCACTATTTTCTAATTCTGTCTTTATTTGGTGCATTAATAGCTGTTGTAAATATAAATGAGAGTTTCACAACAGTCAAGTGGCCGTTTGTGAACAAAAGTCGAAAAATCTGTAGAAAGTTACAGGAAACAAACAAATTGATGACATCACACCAGGGAGACAAAGATTATGCATAATTTACACAAAAGAGACTTATTTTTTGACACTTATTAATTCATTCAACCAAAAAAGGTGTTCACATGTATTTTTATTTGTAAATCTGTGACATTAGATGGATTTACAGTTTACAGTGTGGTTGCTATGGTAATTTCCTAGCATGATGTCATCATTTACAACCAGGAAGTAAAACAAAAAACCTCAAAAATTGCTAAAGTGGACGAAGATTTGTAAAGTATTTTAGCAAAATTTGAAATATATTTACCTGAACTGCATTTAAGTGAAATGAGTGGTCCGACCTGTCATTGGCCCTTTAAATCCGATTTTTTAATGCGGTTGTTCACGTTACAAACAAAATGCGATTGCCGTTTGTATCTGGTGTGAACGGGATGCGGCGTTATGCGGCCGGCAGGAGCACAAAAGAACACAACGTCACACGCAGCGTACTGTGTTTACGGAAGTAAACATGATCCAACTGGAGAACCTCTCAGTCGTGAAGCATTTGTGGAAATTTATAGATTTTTTTGCAACCGGGGCTTTAGTTTCTTTAAATTTGGCGCGGAGGTTTTTTATTTTCCGCTGGCACTGCAGCCAGGAGCGCTTAATCCCTCAAACTCCGCCCGATTACGATACCAACCTTCCATTTTTGCCTGAATTGATTGGTCCCATATATTTATCGGCTCACAAACGTCTTCCTTTTTCCACTCACAGTTTTCGGCGCCTCGTGCCTCGTCCTCCATTTCTTTCTCTTTCGTCTCTTGTTTTTTGGCGCTTTCCACTTTGACTCAAAATGATGACGTGTGACCCGGGAGTGTCGCCTGTTGATGACGTTTTGGTGATGACGGGACTTGAGCGTTCAGACTGAAGTCGCATTCTAAAAGTGCGGATACATATCGGATTTATATCCACAAACCAAAGTGGCCCGGGTCGGATTTGAAGAAATCGGATACAAGTCACATTTGGGCCAAAAAATCCGATTTGACCTGCAGTGTGAACGTAGCCCAAGTTCTCACGGATTTGCAGAGAACACTTTTTACAAGTTAAGTCAACGCCGATGTTACAAGTGAATGACATTTTACACCAAAACATGTCTGAACATGTGAAACAGTCAAAGTGTGGGGCACGGCGTTAGTTATCCATCCAAGAAACTAACTCTGTGTGTGAATGTTTATAGACTCAAGCCTGCAACATGGATAATACATATTACATCCACAGAATCATTATTTGTGAATAAAATATTATGATTATGATGAGACAGAGAGACAGAGACAGACAACCATTGACTCTCACATTCATTCACTCGGGGCAATTTAGAGTCGTCAATTAACCTCCACAGTCATGTCTTTGGACGGTGGGAGGAGCCAGAGAACCCACGAGTGTCCACTGTCCAGGGTGTACCCGCCTAAGGCCCAAAGTCACTGGGACAGGCTCCAGTCACCCGCGACCCCCAACGGGAACAAGCGGGACAAATGAATGACATTGACGTTTTGATTAAATCGGTGAGCACGGCAGGAGGAAACAGGTCAGGGTCCGTTTAAAGCTCGCCATCTTCACTTTGTCAAAACACCGCGCTTTGTGAGCGACTAAAAGACGTCCTGTTTCCACGACAACTGAACCGAGCACGAGTTAAAGGAGCCATCGCTTCAGTGACACAAATAACTGACATCACTAGCCACGTTTACACGGACACATGTAATCGGATTAAAAGACTGATCGGAATAAAAATGATTCATGTAAACACGCCATTGGGAATATTCTGACCCGATTACACTCGTTCGGATCAAAATGTCATTCCGATTGAGACGGGTGGGTTATGCCGATGGTTATTCCGATCGATGCGCATGTCTGTTACGTCAGATAATGTGGAGCGAGGGGAATGGTGAGCGTGAGGCAGAACTGGTCCGTTAAAACTGTTAAAAGAAATGAAAATTGTACAACGACTCGACGGAAGAAAAGGTGAGGAACAACGACTTGTTCATTGAAGTCCATGAACGGTTAAAGGAAGCCGGAATTGAGCGGACCATTGAACAGATAAAAAACCCATGGAAAAGTTTGAAGACCGCCTACTATAAAGCCAAGACACCAACAGAACTATCCTTTCCCACCAGTCTTTACTCCTCACCTTCATCCAGAGGCTCCGTGTCTTTGGTGGAGGAGGGAGGAATAAACTTAGTGCATGTGGAATTAATAATAATAATTATTAATTCCAGGTGTGAGGTGAGGTGGGGTGAGGGGTGAGGTGAGGAGTGAGGGGTGAGGAGTGAGGTGAGGGGTGAGGTGAGGGGTGAGGAGTGAGAGGTGAGGAGTGAGGGGTGAGGAGTGAGGGGTGAGGAGTGAGGGGTGAGGTGGGTGAGGAGTGAGGGGTGAGGTGAGGGGTGAGGAGTGAGAGGTGAGGGGTGAGGAGTGAGGGGTGAGGTGCGGTGAGGGGTGAGGTGAGGTGTGAGGTGAGGGGTGAGAGGTGAGGTGAGGGGTGAGGTGGGGGGTGAGAGGTGAGGTGAGGAGTGAGGGGTGAGGTGAGGACTGAGGTGAGGAGTGAGGGGTGAGGTGAGGGGTGAGAGGTGAGGAGTGAGGTGAGGGGTGAGGTGAGGGGTGAGGTGAGGGGTGAGGAGTGAGAGGTGAGGAGTGAGGGGTGAGGTGAGGACTGAGGTGAGGAGTGAGGGGTGAGGTGAGGGGTGAGAGGTGAGGAGTGAGGTGAGGGGTGAGGTGAGGGGTGAGGTGAGGGGTGAGGAGTGAGAGGTGAGGAGTGAGGGGTGAGGTGGGGTGAGGGGTGAGGTGAGGAGTGAGGGGTGAGGGGTGAGGAGTGAGGTGAGGAGTGAGGGGTGAGGTGAGGGGTGAGGAGTGAGGGGTGAGGTGAGGAGTGAGGGGTGAGGTGAGGTGAGGGGTGAGGGGTGAGGTGAGGAGTGAGGGGTGAGGAGTGAGGGGTGAGGTGAGGAGTGAGGAGTGAGGGGTGAGGAGTGAGGGGTGAGGTGAGGAGTGAGGGGTGAGGTGAGGAGTGAGGGGTGAGGAGTGAGGTGAGGTGAGGGGAGAGGAGTGAGGTGAGGAGTGAGGGGTGAGGGTGAGGTGAGAGGTGAGGTGAGGGGTGAGGAGTGAGGGTGAGAGTGAGGGTGAGGTGAGGGGTGAGGAGTGAGTGGTGAGGTGAGGTGTGAGGTGAGAGGGGTGAGGAGTGAGGTGAGGGGGTGAGGGGTGAGAGGTGAGGTGAGGGGGAGAGAGTGAGGGGTGAGTGGGTGAGAGGTGAGGTGAGGGGTGAGGAGTGAGGGGGTGAGGTGAGGAGTGAGGGGTGAGGTGAGGTGAGGAGTGAGGGGTGAGAGTGAGGGGTGGGGTGAGGAGTGAGGGGTGAGGGTGAGGAGTGGGGTGAGGTGAGGGGTGAGGGTGAGGAGTGAGGTGAGGTGGGTGAGGGGTGAGGTGAGGGGTGAGGTGAGAGGTGAGGTGGAGTGAGGGGTGAGGAGAGGAGTGAGGGGTGAGGAGGTGAGGTGAGGTGAGAGGAGTGAGGGGTGAGGTGAGGTGTGAGGTGAGGACTGAGGTGAGGAGTGAGGGGTGAGGAGTAGAATTGGGGTGAGGTGAGGTGGGGTGAGTGAGTGAGGTGAGGTGAGGGTGAGAGTGAGGGTGAGGTGAGGAGTGAGGGTGAGGAGTGAGATGAGGTGAGAGTGAGGGGTGAGAGTGAGGTGAGGAGTGAGGGGTGAGGTGGGGGGTGAGAGGTGAGGAGTGAGAGTGAGGGGTGAGGTGGGGGGGTGAGGTGAGGTGTGAGGTGGGGGGTGAGAGGTGAGGGGTGAGGAGTGAGGGGTGAGGTGAGGACTGAGGTGAGGTGAGGGGTGAGGGGTGAGGTGGGTGAGGTGAGGACTGAGGTGAGGAGTGAGGGGTGAGGGTGAGGTGAGGTGAGGTGTGAGGTGAGGAGTGAGGGGTGAGGAGTGAGGGGTGAGGTGAGGGGTGAGGTGGGGTGAGGGGTGAGGAGTGAGGGGTGAGGAGTGAGGTGAGGAGTGAGGGGTGAGGGGTGAGAGGTGAGGTCTTGTGGGTGAGAGTGAGAGAGGTGAGGAGTGAGGGTGAGGGGTGAGGGTGAGGGGTGAGAGGTGAGGGGTGAGGGTGAGAGGTGAGGGGTGAGGGGTGAGAGTGAGGGGTGAGGTGAGAGTGAGGGTGAGGGAGTGAGTGGTGAGGAGTGAGGGTGAGGTGAGGAGTGAGTGGTGAGGTGAGGGGGTGAGGTGAGGAGTGAGGTGAGGTGAGGGGTGAGGGGGTGAGGGGAGAGGAGTGAGGTGAGGGTGAGGTGAGGGGTGGGGGTGAGGTGAGAGTGAGGTGGGGGTGAGGTGAGGGTGGGGGTGAGGTGGGGGGTGAGAGGTGAGGTGAGGGGTGAGGTGAGTGAGGGTGAGGTGAGGTGAGGTGAGAGTGAGGGTGAGGTGAGGGGTGAGGTGAGGTGAGGGGTGAGGTGGGGTGAGGTGAGGGGTGAGGAGTGAGGAGTGAGGGGTGAGGAGTGAGGTGAGGAGGGTGAGGTGAGGGGTGAGGTGGGGTGAGGGGTGAGGTGAGGAGTGAGGGGTGAGGTGAGGAGTGAGGTGAGGACTGAGGTGAGGTGAGGGGTGAGGTGAGGGGTGAGAGGTGAGGTGAGGGGTGAGGTGGGGGGTGAGAGGTGAGGTGAGGAGTGAGGGGTGAGGTGAGGGGTGAGGTGAGGTGAGGTGGGGGTGAGAGTGGGGTGAGGAGTGAGGGGTGAGGTGAGGACTGAGGTGAGGAGTGAGGAGTGAGGGGTGAGGTGAGGAGTGAGGTGAGGTGAGAGTGAGGAGTGAGAGGTGGGGGTGAGGTGAGGGTGAGAGTGAGGAGTGAGAGTGAGGTGAGGGTGAGGGTGAGGAGTGAGGGGTGAGGTGTGAGGTGAGGAGTGAGAGGTGAGGAGTGAGGGGTGAGGTGAGGAGTGAGGGGGGGAGTGAGTGAGAGGTGAGGGTGAGTGAGGGTGAGGTGAGGGGGTGAGGAGGTGAGAGTGAGAGTGAGGGGTGAGGTGAGGGGTGAGGTGAGGGTGAGGGTGAGAGGTGAGGAGAGTGAGGGGGTGAGGTGAGGGTGAGGTGAGAGTGAGGTGAGGTGTGAGGTGAGGAGTGAGTGAGGGTGAGGGGGTGAGAGTGAGGAGGGGGAGAGAGAGGGAGAGAGTGAGGGTGAGAGTGGGGTGAGTGAGGGAGTGAGGGAGTGAGGGTGGGGGTGAGGTGGGTGAGGTGAGGTGAGGTGAGGGGGGTGAGGTGAGAGGTGAGGGGTGAGGGGTGTGGAGTGAGGTGAGGTGAGGTGAGGGGTGAGGAGTGAGAGGTGAGGGGTGAGGTGGTGAGGGGTGAGGTGAGGTGTGAGGGGTGAGGTGAGGACTGAGGTGAGGAGTGAGGGGTGAGGTGAGGAGTGAGGGGTGAGGGTGAGGTGAGGGGTGAGGTGAGGGGTGAGGGTGGGGTGAGAGGTGAGGGTGAGGTGAGGGTGAGTGAGTGAGAGTGAGGTGAGGGGGTGAGAGTGAGGGTGAGGTGAGGTGAGGGGTGGGGTGAGAGTGAGGTGAGAGTGAGGGGTGAGGGTGAGAGTGAGGAGGTGAGGGTGAGAGTGGGGTGAGAGGTGAGAGGTGAGGAGTGGGGGGGTGAGGTGAGGGGTGAGGTGAGAGTGAGGGAGTGAGGGTGAGAGTGTGAGGGTGGGAGGTGAGGTGACTGAGGTGAGGGTGAGGGGTGAGGTGAGGTGAGGGTGAGAGTGAGGGGGGTGAGGGTGAGGGGTGAGAGGTGAGGGGGTGAGAGTGAGGGGGTGAGAGTGAGGAGTGAGGTGAGGTGAGAGGTGAGGTGGGGTGAGGAGTGAGGCGTGAGGTGAGGGGTGAGGTGAGGTGAGGGGTGAGGTGAGGGGTGAGGTGAGGAGTGAGAGGTGAGGAGTGAGGTGAGGGGTGAGGTGGGGTGAGGGGTGAGGTGAGGAGTGAGGGGTGAGGTGAGGTGAGAGGGGAGAGGTGAGGAGTGAGGTGAGGGGTGAGGTGAGGTGTGAGGTGAGGGGTGAGGTGAGGAGTGAGGAGAGAGGTGAGGTGAGGAGTGGGGGGTGAGGAGTGAGGGGTGAGGTGAGGAGTGAGGAGTGAGGTGAGGTGTGAGGTGAGGAGTGAGGGGTGTGGTGTGAGGAGGGGTGAGAGGTGAGTGAGTGAGGGGTGGGGTGAGAGGAGTGAGGGGGTGAGGTGAGAGGTGAGGCGGTGAGGTGGGGGTGAGAGTGAGGGAGTGAGGGTGAGAGTGAGGGTGGGGGTGGGGTGGGGGTGAGAGTGAGGGTGAGAGTGAGGGGGTGAGAGGTGAGGCGTGAGGTGAGGGGGTGAGGAGTGAGGGTGAGGAGAGGGTGAGGAGTGAGGGTGAGGGTGAGGGGTGAGGTGAGTGGTGAGGTGAGGGGTGAGGTGAGGTGGGGTGAGAGGTGAGGGTGAGTGGGGGGGTGAGGTGAGGGGTGAGGTGAGAGGTGAGGTGTGAGGTGAGGACTGAGGTGAGGAGTGAGAGGTGAGGTGAGGGGTGAGGGGTGAGGTGAGGGGTGAGGGGTGAGGAGTGAGGTGAGGGGTGAGGTGAGGGTGAGATGTGAGGTGAGTGAGGGTGAGATGTGAGGTGTGAGGTGAGGGGGGTGAGGTGAGGGGGTGAGGAGTGAGGGGTGAGGAGTGAGGTGAGGGTGAGGTGAGGGGTGAGGTGAGTGAGGGTGAGGACTGGTGGGTGAGAGTGAGTGGGGTGAGGTGGGGGGGTGAGAGTGAGGAGTGAGGTGAGGGTGAGGGTGAGAGAGAGGGGGTGAGGTGAGGGTGAGAGAGTGAGGGTGAGAGTGAGGGGTGAGGAGTGAGGGGTGAGGTGAGGAGTGAGGGGTGAGGGTGAGAGTGGGGAGTGAGGGTGAGGTGAGAGAGTGAGGGGGTGAGGAGTGAGGGTGAGGGTGAGAGGGTGAGGTGAGAGTGAGTGAGGGTGAGGGGTGAGAGTGAGGAGGTGAGGGGTGAGGAGTGAGGGTGTGAGGTGAGGTGTGAGGTGTGGTGTGAGGGTGAGGTGAGGAGTGAGGGGGTGAGAGGTGAGGTGAGGGGGGGGGTGAGGGGGGGGGTGAGAGGTGAGGTGAGGAGTGAGGGGTGAGGGTGAGGGTGAGGTGAGGAGTGAGGGTGAGGGTGAGGGTGAGAGTGAGGTGAGAGTGAGGTGAGGGTGAGGTGAGGGGGGTGAGGGGGTGAGGGGTGAGAGAGAGGGTGAGGGGTGAGGAGTGAGGTGAGGTGAGGGGTGAGAGAGGTGAGAGTGAGGGTGGGGGTGAGGTGAGGGGTGAGGTGAGGTGAGGGGTGAGGTGAGGGGTGAGAGGTGAGGGGTGAGGTGAGGACTGAGGTGAGGAGTGAGGGGTGAGGTGAGGGGTGGAGGTGAGGGGTGAGGTGAGGGGT
The DNA here is from genome assembly GCA_019453435.1 of Rhinogobius similis. Classification (NCBI taxonomy): domain Eukaryota; kingdom Metazoa; phylum Chordata; class Actinopteri; order Gobiiformes; family Gobiidae; genus Rhinogobius; species Rhinogobius similis. The sequence continues at coordinate 42,006,821 of CM033631.1, read as the reverse complement.
GAGGTGAGGGGTGAGGTGAGGGGTGAGGTGAGGGGTGAGGTGAGGTGAGGTGAGGGGTGAGGAGTGAGGAGGTGAGGGAGTGAGGGTGGGAGTGAGGGTGAGGGTGAGGTGAGGGGGTGAGGTGAGGTGAGGGGTGAGAGTGAGGGGGTGAGGTGAGGGTGAGTGAGGTGAGGTGAGAGTGAGGGGTGAGAGAGTGGGGGTGAGGTGGGGGTGAGAGGTGAGGAGTGGGGTGAGGTGAGGTGGGGGGTGAGAGGTGAGGTGAGGGAGTGAGGAGTGAGGGGTGAGGTGGGGTGAGGGGTGAGGTGAGGAGTGAGGGAGTGAGGTGAGGTGAGGTGAGGAGTGAGGGGGGGGAGGTGAGGGGGTGAGAGGTGAGGTGAGGTGTGAGGTAGGGTGAGGTGTGAGGTGAGGGTGAGGTGAGGGGTGAGAGGTGAGGGGTGTGAGGTGAGGTGAGGGTGAGGTGAGGGGGTGAGGTGAGGGGGTGAGGGGGGTGAGGTGAGGAGTGAGGGTGAGGGTGAGGTGAGGGGTGAGGTGAGGGGTGAGAGGTGAGGTGAGGGGTGAGGTGAGGGGGGTGGGGGTGAGGTGAGGAGTGAGAGAGGTGAGGGAGTGAGGGGTGAGAGGTGAGGTGTGAGGAGTGAGGTGAGGTGAGGTAAGAGGGTGAGAGTGAGGGTGAGGGGTAGGAGTGAGGGGTGAGGTGGGGGGTGAGGAGTGAGGTGAGAGTGAGGGGTGAGGTGAGAGTGGGGGGTGAGGTGAGGAGTGGGGGTGAGGAGTGAGGGGTGAGATGAGGAGTGAGGTGAGGGTGAGAGTGAGGGTGAGAGTGAGGAGGTGAGGGTGAGGTGAGAGGGTGAGGGTGAGAGTGAGGGGTGAGGTGAGGTGAGAGTGAGAGGTGAGGTGAGGTGAGGGGTGAGGGGGGGGGGGTGAGGTGAGGTGAGGAGTGAGGGGTGAGGTGAGTGAGGGGTGAGGTGAGGGTGAGTGAGTGAGGGTGAGGGTGAGGTGAGGTGTGAGTGAGAGTGAGGTGAGGAGTGAGGGTGAGGTGAGGGGTGAGGAGTGAGGGGTGAGGAGTGAGGTGAGGAGTGAGGAGTGATGTGTGAGGAGTGAGGGGTGAGGTGAGAGTGGGTGAGGAGTGAGGGGGAGGTGAGGGGTGAGGAGTGAGAGGTGAGGGTGAGAGTGAGGGGTGAGGAGTGAGTGGGGGGGGGGTGAGGGGTGAGAGGTGAGGGTGAGGTGAGGTGGGGGTGAGGGGGTGAGGGTGAGAGTGAGGGGGTGAGGTGAGGAGTGAGGTGAGGAGTGAGGGGTGAGGTGAGGGGTGAGGGGTGAGGAGTGAGGGGTGAGGTGAGGGGTGAGGAGTGAGGGGTGAGGTGAGGAGTGAGGGGTGAGAGGTGAGGGGTGAGGTGAGGACAGAGGTGAGGAGTGAGGGGTGAGGAGTGAGGGGTGAGAGTGAGGGAGGTGAGGGGGGTGAGGGTGAGAGGAGGGGTGAGGAGTGAGGGGGTGGGGTGAGGGTGAGGGGGTGAGGGGTGAGGTGAGGTGTGAGGTGGGGGGTGAGAGGTGAGGTGAGGGGTGAGGAGTGAGGTGAGGTGTGAGGTGAGGGGTGAGAGGTGAGAGTGAGGGGTGAGGAGTGAGGGTGAGGTGAGGTGACTGGGGGTGAGGAGTGGGGGGGTGAGGAGTGAGGGTGAGAGGTGAGGTGGGGAGGTGAGGGGTGAGGACTGAGGTGAGGAGTGAGGGGTGAGGAGAGGACTGAGGTGAGGTGAGGGGTGAGGGGTGAGGAGTGAGGTGAGGTGAGGGGGGAGTGAGGGGGTGAGGGGGTGAGAGTGTGGGTGAGGGGGTGAGGTGAGGGTGAGGTGAGGGGTGAGGTGAGGGGTGAGTGGTGAGGTGAGGGGTGAGGTGGGGGGTGAGGTGAGGGGTGAGGTGAGTGAGGGTGAGAGTGGGGGTGAGGGTGAGGTTGAGGGTGAGGTGGTGAGGTGAGGAGTGAGGGTGAGGTGAGGAGTGAGGGTGAGGTGAGGGGGTGAGGTGAGTGAGGTGAGAGGTGAGGGTGAGGGGTGAGGGTGAGGTGGGTGAGAGGTGAGGTGAGGGGTGAGGGGTGGGGTGAGGAGGTGAGTGAGGGGGTGAGGTGAGGGGTGGAGTGAGGACTGAGGTGAGAGGTGAGGTGAGGTGAGAGGGGTGAGGTGAGGGTGAGAGGTGAGGGGTGAGGAGTGAGGGGTGAGGGGTGAGGGTGAGGGTGAGGTGGTGAGGGTGAGGTGAGGTGAGGAGAGAGGGGAGAGTGAGGGGTGAGGTGAGAGTGAAGGGTGAGGGGAGTGAGTGAGGGTGAGGGTGAGGACTGAGGGTGAGAGTGAGGTGGGGGGTGAGGTGAGGGTGAGGGTGAGGTGTGAGGGTGAGGGGGTGAGGTGTGAGGTGAGGTGTGAGTGAGTGACGGGGTGAGAGTGAGAGTGCAGAGGTGAGGGTGAGGGGTGAGGTGAGGGTGGGGGAGGTGAGGTGAGGGGTGAGAGGTGAGAGGTGAGTGGGGACTGAGGTGAGAGTGAGGGGGTGAGGTGAGGGAGGAGTGAGGGTGAGGTGAGGGGTGAGGGTGAGGGTGGGAGTGAGGTGGGGGTGAGAGTGGGGGGGTGAGGTGAGGAGTGAGGGTGAGGAGTGAGGGTGAGGTGAGGGGTGAGGGGTGAGGTGGGAGGTGAGAGTGGGGTGAGGGGTGAGGGTGAGTGAGGGTGAGGTGAGGAGTGAGGGAGTGAGGAATGAGGGTGAGGTGAGGTGAGAGTGAGGAGAGTTAGGTGAGGTGAGATGAGGTGAGGGTGAGGTGAGGGAGTGGGGGTGAGAGTGAGGACTGAGGTGAGAGTGAGGGAGTGGGAGTGAGTGTGAGGAGTGAGGACTTGAGGTAGAGTGAGTGAGGGGGTGAGGTGAGGGTGAGGAGGTGAGGTGAGGTGTGAGTGAGGGTGAGGTGAGGACTGAGGGGTGAGGTGAGGGGGTGAGAGTGAGGGGTGAGAGGTGAGGAGTGAGGAGGGTGAGGTGAGGGTGAGGGGTGAGAGGTGAGGTGAGGGGTGAGGTGGGGGGTGAGAGGTGAGGGGTGAGGGAGGTGAGGGGTGAGGGAGTGAGGTGAGGGGTGAGGGGTGAGGTGGGGGTGAGAGTGAGGAGTGAGGTGAGGTGAGAGTGAGGGTGAGTGAGAGGTGAGGTGAGGGGTGAGAGTGAGGGGTGAGGGGAGGTGAGGGGGGGGGTGAGTGAGGGGAGAGGATGTGAGGTGAGGGTGAGGAGTGAGGGGTGAGGAGTGAGGTGAGAGGTGAGGACTGAGGTGAGAGTGAGGGGTGAGGTGGGGGGTGAGAGGTGAGGTGTGAGGTGAGGGTGAGGTGAGAGTGAGGTGGTGAGGTGAGGGTGAGAGTGAGGGTGAGGGGTGAGGTGAGGGGTGAGGTGGGGTGGGGGTGAGGTGAGGAGTGAGGGGTGAGGAGTGAGGAGTGAGGGGTGAGGTGAGGACTGAGGTGAGGTGAGGGGTGAGGAGTGAGAGGAGAAGAGTGAGGGGTGAGGTGAGGAGTGAGGGTGAGGGGTGAGGAGTGTGAGGGTGAGAGTGAGGGGGAGAGTGAGGGGTGGGGGAGGTGAGGGGGTGAGAGTGAGGGTGAGAGGTGAGGGGTGAGAGGTGAGGTGAGGTGAGGTGAGGAGGTGAGGGTGAGAGTGGGGGAGGTGAGGTGAGGTGAGGGGGTGAGGGGTGAGGTGGGGGGTGAGGGGTGAGGAGTGAGGGGTGAGGTGTGAGGGGTGAGGTGAGGGGTGAGGAGTGAGGGGTGAGGTGAGGTGAGAGGAGTGAGGTGAGGGGTGAGGTGAGGGGTGAGGAATGAGGGTGAGGTGGGTGGAGTGAGGTGAGGGTGAGAGTGAGTGGGTGAGGGTGAGAGGTGAGAGGTGAGGGGTGAGGAGTGAGGGGTGAGGTGAGGAGAGGTGAGGGGTGAGGTGAGGTGAGGTGAGGAGTGAGGTGAGGACTGAGGTGAGGAGTGAGGTGAGGGGTGAGGTGAGAGGTGAGGGGTGAGGTGAGGAGTGAGGTGAGGAGTGAGGGGTGAGGTGAGGGGTGAGGGGTGAGGTGAGGGGTGAGGGGTGAGGTGAGGGGTGAGGAGTGAGGGGTGAGGTGAGGAGTGAGGGGTGAGGGGTGAGGAGTGAGGTGAGGGGTGAGGTGAGGGGTGAGGGGTGAGGGGTGAGGTGAGGTGTGAGGTGGGGGGTGAGAGGTGAGGTGAGGAGTGAGGGGTGAGGTGAGGACTGAGGTGAGGAATGAGGGGTGAGGAGTGAGGGGTGAGGTGAGGACTGAGGTGAGGAGTGAGGGGTGAGGTGGGGGGTGAGAGGTGAGGTGAGGAGTGAGGGGTGAGGTGAGGTGAGGGGTGAGGGGTGAGGAGTGAGGTGAGGAGTGAGGTGAGGAGTGAGGGGGGGGGTGGGAGTGAGGGGTGAGGTGAGTGAGGGTGAGGTGAGGTGTGAGGTGAGGAGTGAGGGGGTGAGAGGGTGAGGGTGAGAGTGAGGTGAGGGTGAGGAGAGTGAGGTGTGAGAGTGAGAGGGTGAGGGTGAGGAGTGAGGGTGAGGTGAGGAGGGTGTGGAGGTGTGAGGAGTGAGGTGAGGTGAGGGGTGAGGTGGGGTGAGTGAGGGTGAGGTGAGGGGTGAGGAGTGAGGGTGAGGGAGTGAGGGGTGAGGTGAGGGGTGAGGTGGGGGTGAGAGGTGAGGAGTGAGGGTGAGGTGGAGTGAGGTGAGAGTGAGGGTGAGGGTGAGAGTGAGGTGAGGGTGGGGGTGAGGTGAGGTGTGAGGTGAGGAGTGAGGTGAGGTGAGAGGTGAGGACTGAGGTGAGGTGAGGGGTGAGGTGAGGGGTGAGGTGAGGACTGAGGTGAGGAGTGAGGGGTGAGGAGTGAGAGGAGAGAGGTGAGGTGAGAGGGGTGAGGTGAGGAGTGAGGGGTGAGGGGTGAGGAGTGAGGGGTGAGGTGAGGGGTGAGGTGAGGTGAGTGAGGTGAGGGTGAGGGGTGAGGTGAGGAGTGAGGGGTGGGGAGTGAGGAGTGAGGGTGAGGTGGGGGGTGAGAGGTGAGGGGTGAGGAGTGAGGGGTGAGGTGAGAGTGAGGGGTGAGGTGAGGAGTGAGGAGGTGAGGACTGAGGGGTGAGGGTGAGGGGTGAGGAGTGAGGTGAGGGGTGAGGTGAGGGGTGAGGGGTGAGGAGTGAGGTGAGGGGTGAGGTGAGGACTGAGGTGAGGAGTGAGGGGTGAGGTGAGGTGAGGGGTGAGGTGAGGGTGAGAGGTGAGGTGAGGGGTGAGGTGAGGTGAGTGGGGGGTGAGAGTGAGGGGTGAGGGTGAGAGGTGAGAGGGTGAGGTGAGGGTGAGGTGAGGAGGTGAGGAGGTGAGGTGGGGGTGAGAGGTGAGGGTGAGGGTGAGGTGAGGAGTGAGGGGTGAGGTGAGGAGTGAGGGGTGAGGAGTGAGGTGAGGTAGGGTGAGGGGTGAGGAGTGAGGTGAGGAGTGAGGGGTGAGGTGAGGGGTGAGGGGTGAGGTGAGGGGTGAGGTGAGGTGTGAGGTGGGGGGTGAGAGGTGAGGTGAGGGGTGAGGGGTGAGAAGTGAGAGGTGAGGTGAGGGTGGGGGTGAGGTGAGGGGTGAGGTGAGGTGAGGGGTGAGGGTGAGGGTGAGGGTGAGGGTGAGGGAGTGAGGTGTGGTGTGAGGTGAGGAGTGAGGTGAGGAGTGAGGAGTGAGGGGTGAGGAGTGAGGGGTGAGGGGTGAGGTGAGGAGTGAGTGGAGAGGAGTGAGGAGAGACGGGTGACGTGAGGAGTGAGGGGTGAGGGGGTGAGGGTGAGGTGAGGGGTGAGGGTGAGGGTGAGGGGGTGAGGTGAGGAGTGAGGTGAGGTGAGAGGTGAGAGTGAGGGGGTGAGAGTGAGGTGGTGAGGTGAGGGGTGAGAGGTGAGGTGAGGTGAGAGGGGTGAGGTGAGAGTGAGGGTGGGGGTGAGGTGTGAGGTGTGAGGGGTGAGGTGAGGTGAGGAGTGAGGGTGAGGTGAGGGTGAGGGGGTGAGGTGAGGGGTGAGGGGTGAGAGTGAGGGTGAGGAGAGTGAGGTGGGTGAGGGTGAGAGTGAGGTGAGAGTGAGGGTGGGGGGTGAGGAGTGAGGGTGAGGTGAGGTGAGGTGAGGAGTGAGGGGTGAGGTGAGGAGTGAGGGGGTGAGAGTGAGGGTGAGGTGAGGTGTGAGGTGAGGGGTGAGGGGTGAGGGGTGAGGTGAGGAGGAGTGAGGTGAGGTGAGGAGTGAGGGGTGAGGGGTGAGGAGTGAGAGGTGAGGTGAGGAGTGAGAGGTGAGGAGTGAGGTGAGAGTGAGGGGTGAGGGTGAGAGTGGGTGAGTGAGGGTGAGGGTGAGGAGTGAGGGGTGAGTGAGGTGAGGGTGAGGTGAGGAGTGAGGGTGAGGAGTGAGGTGAGAGTGAGGGGTGAGGTGAGGAGGGTGAGGTGAGATGAGAGTGAGGGGGTGAGGGTGGGGGTGAGGAGTGAGAGTGAGGGTGAGTGAGGGTGAGGTGAGGGTGGGGTGAGAGGTGAGGTGAGTGAGTGAGGTGAGGGGTGAGGGTGAGGTGTGAGGAGTGAGGGGTGAGAGTGGGGGGGTGAGAGTGAGGGTGTGAGGTGAGGAGTGAGGTGAGGGGTGAGGTGAGGGGTGAGGAGAGGAGTGAGGGTGAGGCGAGGGGTGAGGTGAGGGGGTGTGGGTGAGGTGAGGGGGGTGAGGTGAGGTGAGGGGTGAGGTGAGGGGTGAGGGGTGAGGGGTGAGGAGTGAGGGTGAGGTGAGGGGTGAGGGGTGAGGTGAGGTGAGGAGTGAGGAGTGAGGGGTGAGGTGAGGAGTGAGGGGTGAGGTGAGGAGGTGAGGAGTGAGGGGTGAGGTGAGGTGAGGGGTGAGGGGTGAGGAGAGGGGTGAGGAGTGAGGAGTGAGGGGTGAGGAGTGAGGAGTGAGGTGAGGTGAGGGGTGAGGGGTGAGGTGAGGAGGGGTGAGGAGTGAGGGGTGAGGTGAGGAGTGAGGGTGAGGTGAGGGGTGAGGAGTGAGGGGTGAGGAGTGAGGACTGAGGTGAGGAATGAGGGGTGAGGTGAGGGGTGAGGAGTGAGGAGGGGGAGGTGAGGAGTGAGGGGGTGAGGGTGAGGAGGAGGAGGCAGGTGAGGGTGAGGAGGAGGAGGGTGAGGTGAGGAGGAGGGTGAGGGGTGAGGAGGAGGGGAGGTGAGGAGTGAGGGTGAGAGAGTGAGGGTGAGGAGTGAGGGGTGAGGGGTGAGGAGTGAGGGTGAGGTGAGGGGTGAGGAGTGAGAGGTGAGGAGTGAGGTGAGGAGTGAGGGGTGAGGTGAGGAGTGAGGGGTGAGGTGAGGGGTGAGGAGTGAGAGGGGTGAGGTGAGGAGTGAGGAGTGAGGTGAGGAGTGAGGAGTGAGGGGTGAGGTGAGGAGTGAGGGGTGAGGGGTGAGGTGAGGTGAGAAGTGAGGAGTGAGGGGGTGAGGGAGGAGGGTGAGGAGTGAGGGGGTGAGGGTGAGGGAGGAGGAGAGGAGGAGGAGGTGAGGTGAGGGGTGAGGAGGTGAGGAGTGAGGTGAGGGTGAGGTGAGGGTGAGGTGAGGAGTGAGGGGTGAGGGGTGAGGGGTGAGGGGGGTGAGGAGTGAGGGTGAGGTGAGGGGTGAGGAGTGAGGGGTGAGGAGTGAGGTGGGGGGTGAGGGGTGAGGTGAGGGGTGAGGAGTGAGGGGTGAGGAGAGGGGTGAGGAGTGAGGTGTGAGGTGAGGGGTGAGGTGAGGGGTGAGGGGTGAGGTGAGGAGTGAGGAGTGAGGGGTGAGGTGAGGTGAGGGTGAGGGTGAGAGTGAGGGTGAGGGAGGAGGGGGTGAGGAGGAGGAGGTGAGGGGTGAGGGAGGAGGGTGAGGTGAGGGGTGAGGTGAGGTGAGAGGGGTGAGGTGAGGGTGAGGGGTGAGGTGAGGTGTGGTGAGGTGAGGAGTGAGGGGTGAGGAGAGAGGTGAGGGAGGAGGAGGGGTGAGGTGAGGGGTGAGGAGGAGGAGGAGGAGGGGGGTGAGGAGGTGAGGTGAGGAGGAGGAGAGGAGGAGGGTGAGGTGAGGTGAGGGGTGAGGTGAGGAGTGAGGGGTGAGGAGTGAGGGGTGAGGAGTGAGGTGAGGAGTGAGGGGTGAGGAGGAGGAGGAGAGGTGAGGGGAGAGGTGAGGGGTGAGGGGTGAGGTGAGGAGTGAGGGGTGAGGGGTGAGGTGAGGGGTGAGGTGGGGGGTGAGGTGAGGTGAGGGGTGAGGAGTGAGGGGTGAGGTGAGGAGTGAGGTGGGTGAGGTGAGGGGTGAGGAGTGAGGGGTGAGGTGAGGAGTGAGGGGTGAGGGGTGAGGAGTGAGGGGTGAGGTGAGGAGTGAGGGGTGAGGAGTGAGGTGAGGAGTGAGGTGAGAGGAGTGAGGGGTGAGGTGAGGACTGAGGTGAGGAGTGAGGGGTGAGGGGTGAGGAGTGAGGGGTGAGGGGTGAGGTGAGGAGTGAGGGGTGAGGAGAGGGGTGAGGAGTGAGGAGTGAGGTGAGGTGGGGTGAGGGGTGAGGAGGAGGAGGAGGAGGAGGGGTGAGGAGTGAGGTGAGGAGTGAGGGGTGAGGTGAGGAGTGAGGGGTGAGGTGAGGGGTGAGGAGTGAGGGTGAGGTGAGGAGGAGGGTGAGGAGGGAGGTGAGGTGAGGAGGAGGAGGGTGAGGAGTGAGGGGTGAGGTGAGGAGGGTGAGGTGAGGGGAGTGAGGGTGAGAGGTGAGGTGAGGTGAGGAGTGAGGGGTGAGGAGTGAGGGGTGAGGTGAGGGGGTGAGGGGTGAGGAGTGAGGGGTGAGGAGGAGGGGTGAGGAGTGAGGGGTGAGGTGAGGAGTGAGGGGTGAGGTGAGGGGTGAGGTGAGGAGTGAGGGGTGAGGTGAGGGGTGAGGTGAGGTGAGGAGTGAGGGGTGAGGTGAGGGGTGAGGAGTGAGGGGTGAGGTGGAGGAGTGAGGGGTGAGGTGAGGGGTGAGGTGAGGAGTGAGGGGTGAGGAGTGAGAGGTGAGGGGTGAGGAGTGAGGGGTGAGGAGTGAGGTGAGGTGAGGGTGAGGTGGAGTGAGTGAGGGGTGAGGAGGAGGGTGAGGGGTGAGGTGAGGAGGTGAGGAGGAGGAGGAGGTGAGGAGGGGTGAGGAGTGAGGGGTGAGGTGAGGTGTGAGGTGAGGAGTGAGGGGGTGAGGAGGAGTGAGGGTGAGGAGGCAGGTGAGGTGAGGAGGAGGTGAGGGAGAGGAGGAGGGTGAGGAGTGAGGGGTGAGGAGGAGGTGAGGTGAGGGGAGTGAGGGTGAGGTGAGGAGGGGTGAGGAGTGAGGAGGTGAGGGTGAGGAGGAGGAGGTGAGGGGTGAGGTGAGGTGAGGGGTGAGGAGTGAGGTGAGGTGAGGGGTGAGGAGTGAGAGGTGAGGGGTGAGGTGCGGTGAGGGGTGAGGTGAGGAGTGAGGGGTGAGGAGGGGTGAGGTGAGGGGTGAGAGGTGAGGGGGGTGAGGTGAGGAGAGGGGTGAGGAGTGAGGGGTGAGGTGAGGTGAGGTGAGGGGTGAGGAGAGAGGTGAGGAGGTGAGGAGTGAGGAGGAGTGAGGAGGAGTGAGGGGTGAGGAGGAGGAGGGGTGAGGTGGTGAGAGGTGAGGAGTGAGGGGTGAGGGGTGAGGTGCGGTGAGGGGTGAGATGAGGGGTGAGGTGAGGTGATGAGAGCTCAGGTGTGAGGTGAGGTGTGAGGTGAGAGGTGAGGTGAGGGGTGAGGGGTGAGGTGAGGAGTGAGGGGTGAGGTGAGGGGTGAGGGGTGAGGTGAGGAGTGAGGGGTGAGGTGAGGGGTGAGGGGAGGAGGGGTGAGGGGTGAGGAGTGAGGAGAGGGGTGAGGTGAGGTGAGGGTGAGGGGTGAGGAGGAGGGTGAGGTGAGGGGGTGAGGGGGAGGAGAGGTGAGGAGGGGTGAGGGAGGTGAGGGTGAGGAGGTGAGGGGTGAGGTGGGGGGTGAGGAGTGAGGTGAGGGGTGAGGGAGGAGGGTGAGGGAGGTGAGGTGAGGTGAGGAGGAGGAGGAGTGAGGTGAGGGGTGAGGAGTGAGGTGAGGAGGTGAGGGGTGAGGAGTGAGGGGTGAGGTGAGGAGAGGTGAGGAGTGAGGGGTGAGGAGGAGGTGAGGGTGAGGTGAGGAGTGAGGGTGAGGTGAGGAGGAGGGGTGAGGAGTGAGGAGGGTGAGGTGAGGAGGGGGGTGAGGTGAGGTGAGGAGGAGTGAGGGGTGAGGTGAGGTGAGGTGAGGAGTGAGGGGTGAGGTGAGGAGTGAGGGTGAGGAGAGAGGGGTGAGGTGAGGGGTGAGGAGGTGAGGGGTGAGGTGAGGGGTGAGGGGTGAGGAGTGAGGGGTGAGGTGGAGGAGGAGGTGAGGAGGAGGGGTGAGGTGAGGGGTGAGGTGAGGGGTGAGGAGTGAGAGGTGAGGAGTGAGGGGTGAGGAGTGAGGGGTGAGGTGAGGAGTGAGGGGTGAGGTGAGGAGTGAGGGGTGAGGAGTGAGGGGTGAGGTGAGGAGAGGAGTGAGGGGTGAGGAGAGGAGTGAGGGGTGAGGAGTGAGGTGAGGGGTGAGGAGTGAGGGGTGAGGTGAGGGGTGAGGAGTGAGGGGTGAGGTGGGGGGTGAGAGGTGAGGAGTGAGGTGAGGGGTGAGGTGAGGTGTGAGGTGAGGAGTGAGGGGTGAGGTGAGGAGTGAGGTGAGGAGTGAGGGGTGAGGTGGGGAGTGAGGGGTGAGGTGAGGCGTGAGGTGAGGTGAGGAGGAGGGGTGAGGTGAGGAGGAGGAGGTGAGGAGGAGGAGGGGTGAGGTGAGGTGAGGGGTGAGGTGAGGGGTGAGGGGTGAGGTGAGGAGAGGTGAGGTGTGAGGGGTGAGGGGTGAGGTGTGAGGAGGAGGTGAGGGGTGAGGAGGTGTGAGGTGAGGGAGT